>JAPMOQ010048968.1:47608-166402 GCA_026543055.1 Argiope trifasciata
CACACACACACACACACACACACACACACACACACACACACACACACCTTGACCATGGCTTTTATTCGTTAAATATTGATCAGAGACATAACTGTAAACTGCGAAGGTGAGAAAAAAAATTCCCAATCAGTAGAATGTGCCTCAGCCTCTAATAAAATCATGTAGAAAATTTTAGCATATTATCACAAAAAGTCTCAAATGTATGAAACCACATAAATGTTGACTTAAATAATTTTTCGATACCTGGATATGTGTTGACAAACAGAAAAATTCATGGTTGATGTTCGTGTTTTAAGGGTCGTACACAATTTAAGGAAGAAAGTAATAATTATAAATAAATAATAATTTTGATATTCATATAATCAAAAAGATTTTTAATTAAAATTATATAAAAATTATATTATGTAATTCATGATATAAAATGTGTTTTTCAGGAAGCCTAGATTTTAAAATTTGTATTTAAAATTAAAGATAAGAAGCATATTTTATTTCCTTATGATGCATTCTTTTTTACGTCATTTGTACTGAAGCTGTAAACATTTGCATTTTAATTTGTGATAGATCCTTCATCAACTTTGTTTTAACATATCTTTGAGAGTTTTCATGCGAAAATTCTAAAATTTTGTACATGGCCTTATTAAAGGATGGAATACATTTTACACATTGAGAATTATTTTTACTGGGTTTGTATAAAATTTAGATTTTGCATTTTTTAAAGTTTAATCTCTTAAAAATTTTAATCGATTTCATAATAGTTTGCATCTGTTTTATACAACTCTGCAATTACAGTATATGTCCATGATCAATATTAAAGAATAAAAGCCATAGTCAAAGTTTTTGGGACACCCTGTATATTAAAATCTATATTTCTATAATTTTATACTTTATCAAATTTTAAATTGATCGCTGTTTATTTATCCCTATAATTCATAAAAATCTGGAATTCTGAGGTACCCAATTCTGATAATAATTAAAATACCGAAAGTCTCGAGTTGAATGTTTCATACTGTCATCTTTTACAATGGAGGTTTCGAGCACTTTAGTTACTGTAAAAATTGTGTTTTGAGAAAAAACGACAATTAATCAAAATTCTGTCCATATGGAATCATGACAATAAAACGTGCATTTATATCTGATTTAATTTTATGATTAAATATTAAGAATTAATTTTTAGCCTTCTAATTTTATCGAAATTGAAGTACTGCATTATGCTATTTTTTCAAGCATCATTTTCATCATTTTTCAAAATAAAACTAATAAATAGTTTATCCATATGTTTAGAAATGTATTAAAATATTCGAAATTTTTAATATTTTAGAAATAAAGAAGGAAATTAAATTTGGATAGAAAAAGATGACGATAGTTTTAGATTTCCGCGTAAAGAAATGTCATTTTAACAGTAGTTTTGAATACATCCTCATTTAACGATAAATAAAAGGTAAAATATAGAATATATATTTATATTGGAAAAGCCTGAGCCAACTAATGTAAAAAAATTATATTTCCAAAAATAAACCAGGAAACAACATTCATTTCAATCGTCTAACCCTATTTTCATAGATAGATGTAAAATGAAATAAAAATTCAATTTCCTCTCTCCGCTAAGCTGTGAATGTACTGTGGAAAGTAGAATTCTGTCATAAAATATTGAGTTTCTCATCAAAATCAAGTAAAAGGAAATATCTTGTTTCAAAAGTAAGAATGAGAACTTCAAAATATTTTCTTAAATTTCCTAAAATGAAATCGTGTATTCTTTTTTCTTTATATTTTAAATTATGTTTCTTGAACTTATATTTATTTCAACCACACACCTTCTGAATTTATACATGACACTGACTTTCTAAGAAAAATCTGAAACATTATTTTTGACAAAAAATTGCTAGCTTCTTTCAGCGATCAACTCATTCAGTGAGATTATTTGTTGCATTTAATTTGAATAAACTTCTTAAAATTTTTTGCTGGTTTTAAATTCCTGTTTGTGTAAAGATAGTAACATAACTCATTATCAATAAAGGCTAATCTTACAAATAGCTTTTATTTAATTTAAAATTCTCTTGAGGCAATTATTAAATATCTTTAAAAATAATGTTTTTATTTTATCTAGACAATAGCCATCAATAATGCACAGATATGCAGTAGTAGAGATGTCATCATAAAGTTGCACATGCAGTAACTTAATTCTTTTTTATGTTTTCGTATTTGTAATATAGTTAAATAAATAAATACTTCAAATAACTAATAAAAACATCTCCTTATTCATGAAACAGTTTCATGTTCACTGAGGTGATAATAAAAGTTCAAACTTAAAAAGAAAGAAAGTAGAGTTTCTTCATAAGGTTTTTTATTTTTATTTTTAACTCTACTTTTCATTACTTATTAGCCAGATTGCGGTGCTACCTGAGGTTTAATTTTTTCATGTTAGAGCTATCATAAATCAAAATTACAAAAGCAACATTTTTGACGTTGGTTAGTTTTAATGTATCTTATCTTTTTAGTTTTCCATTTTTTTCTGCAGCAGAAAGTAGAAAGAAAATAGCCAGTATAGTGAGAAAGGGAGTTTTGAAATATTAAAGTTTTATAATAACTTGTAAAATAGGTTTAGTTTTTACACCAAAGGGATTAAACGAGTGTCGTCAGTTTTTTTTTATATGAAAGTTATGTCTTTAAATTTTTATATGCCATGTGGAGACAAGGGTTTAAAAGAATCAATAATGCGGAAATTTATTTTATGGATTAGATATGCTAACTGTGGTTAGGAAATTTGGGCCTTCGATCAGTGATGCTTCAATTCACCACTGAAAAGTGGGACATGCAAGACTGTTCTGTAATCATAAGCATTAAATAAACACACACACACACACACACACATACACACATCTGATAGATAGATAGATATCTTTTGCCGTAATTTTCTGGGCATTGTCGGTTCACGAGGTGTCAATACTTTTGACCATTGTCCGCCGATGCTACACAGAAAAAATCCCTTTTTTTGAATCCTTGCCTAGAAGTGACGAAGTTTTCAGGCCGGATTCTTTTTCTATTGGTTATGGTTTTGATTCAGTTGTGTTCCTTTTTGCTTGGCTTATTTTGTTAATTAATTTATGTTCATTTGTATTTTAGTTGTAGCTGCATTTGCCCTCATCAAATACAATGATTGACTTTTAAAAACTCAAAAAATTTTAATTCTTAAACTTATTTGAATCCGTAAAAATTTTTAGTTTCAATTCCAGTTTCAGTTTTGTTTCCGTAATTAGTTTCGTTTACATAATGTTATTAATTATATTAATTTGGATTAGTTTCATTCATTGGTTCTATTTTATTTACCTTTCATTTTGTGAACTTTTAGAGTTTAATTCCGAATTGAGTTTTAATTTCGATTTCGACCCAGTTGGTTTAGTTTTAATTTTTGTTGACCAGTAAATGGGTTTCAATTGTTTTAATAATTTTATGGTTGTAATCTTTAAGCGTTTAACCTCATTTTTATTATATAACTGAAGTTAAAGTCTTGTTGAAATTTATGAACTCTCTGTAGATTGCCAAACAGGACCAAAGATTTTAGGTAAATACATCAAAGTATACAATAATAAATAATATTAATGACTTCATTGTATTAAATTTTTTTTTCAAATGAATGTATCTGAGTTAGGGGAAATTCTAAGGCAATTCGGTGCTCAAAATATCCACCTCAAAGATGAAAGAATTTTCAAAATCCATCAAAAGCAAGTATAGCGTTTGATTGTGATAAAACCAATGCAGATTTATATTTAAGACACCTATAGAAACATAATTGTTTTTCTTGAAAGTAGATGTCTTTAGTTTGTGTTTCGCTAGTAGAAAATAGGCAACGAATTCAGAAACCAATGCAAATGCAGTAAGCGATTCATTTGTCAAGTATATGTCTGTATAAGGAGTTTTAACGGCTTATAATATAACAAAGATAAAAATAATCTCATTTTTCATTTTTTTGTTTTCAAACCATTTCCTGCCTTACTATAGTTTAAATAGTGAATTTGGATGCAACTCACAGAAATTCCAATGCTGTGATAGTTGCAAGATATTGACAGGCATTCAAACAATCGGACAGCTTCAAAGTTATATTATATAATATAATGCACTCGTATAGATTAAACTATTATCTTCTCTATTATAAGTACTCAGTATTTTTGTAATGTATTTAAAGTCAATATTTTACTTCCAAAAAGAGATAAAATGAAATCTATAAGTTTTGTCAAGGTATCAATAAACAAAGTTAAAGAATTGTGTGTTCTTGAATCAAATTCATAGATTTCATTATGTGAATATAACTTTAATAGTAGAGAAATTGATTTATGAAATAGATTCATGCGATAGGTTATTAAAAAAATGAAAATGAATTAGAAAATTTCAAGGAGCACTGAATTTAGTTAATGTATTTAAGTATACTTTTCTGCTTAACTTGATATGTTTTCTGTTTGTTCACATTCTAACTACTAAATTACAATTTTCCATATATTTGAATACTTTTGAAAAGAATAAAAACAAAATCTTTCAAACTCTTTCTCGAATATTAAAATGTCGAGGGTTAGGAAATGTAGGTCATCTAAATATTCTCGATAAAACTTATCAAAACATGTTTGGAAATATATTTCAAAGCTTCGAATCAGTACTCTAAGGGATAAATTTTGAAATCCTAACACGAGTGCAATCCATTTCTTGGTATAAAATATTTTAAAGCATTCACAAGTTATCACGCTCCTGCTACAACTTATTTCTCTTGATATGGTTCCGATATAAACCGACATTTGTTTATCATCAGCCTCGAAATTCAAACTGAACTGGAGATTCTATCTATAAAATATCTATAATCCATCTGTTAATACATTTAGAGTTTTTTAATAAAAACTAAAACAAACGTACATATTAAATTACTATAGTTTAAAAATAAGACATATAAGAATTGAAAATCGATGCTTTCAAATGTTTAACTGATTTTTTATAAATAACCTAATGATATTTTTGTTTGTCATCTAATTAAATATTTTAATTATAAGAATTTAAATTTCAATCATTCTCAGGTATCCTATTGAAATTTCTATCCAAATAAGAGCTTATGATAATAATTATAAAATAAATATGGTCATATGTGTTACTTTACATATTAATTTAAATAAAAAGTCTATGTCTTTTTTTAATGTTTAGATTTTTTTTGCAGCAAAAGGAAAAATTATGATATCATAAGTACTGTAAGTGCAAAGCAAACTACTGTGTGTTTCTAACCGCAATCTGTTTGGGAAAATCAGAAAAAAATGAAATATTTCATTCAATCAATTATTCTGAGGCGAAAAATATATTAAAAAAGCTTTTTCATCAAATGATGGGAAACTTTTTTATATTTTTGTGTTCAATTTTGTTTCCCATTCAAGTGCTTCTTTTGTATTATTTTATAACTAGTCGCCTTTGGCGACCAGCTGGTTCGTTATGAGTAATGCGTTCTAAAATTTTCAACTAAATTACATGCTCATTAGCCTTTAAGTAATTCCGGGCATTGATGGGCCTGAAATTAATATTTTCTTTAAGATGATGGACGGAAAGTTCTAAAAGAATACTTTTTCTTAATAATATTCTTTAATTTTATAAATCAGTCAGTTTTAATCATCGGTTATGCTTCCAAAATATTAAAAATGTTTTTTAAAGAAAGCGAAAACGGGGAAAAAAATTAGGGAATTAATGATACAGATATTGCAAACGATTATAGAAATATGCCATTAGGTCGGGATTTCAATGCATATCCTGGCTAAATTCAATCAGGTTTACCGTACATAAAGAAGATTTATTGAATTAATTGTTTGGATATTGCAAACGATCATAGAATCCTTTGCTTTGCATTTTTTTTTTAGAAAATATCACATTTTATATTTCTTTTTTTATCCAGTCACGTGCTAGAAGTTGCATTTCTTTAGATTTATTTTGCGATAGTTTTTTTTTTATTCGAACTTCCGGCATTCTTTTATTTTATCCAGTCATGTGCTAAAAAAACATGATTAAAATATTTCTTTAAAAATTCGTTAAAAATAGAAGCTTAAGTTATTTATTAAAACACTGACACCATTAGAAAGCTAATTTTTTAATCTTCAAAGTGATATAAAAATCATGTTTGTGCAATAATATTTTCGGAAGTTACAGCGGAAAAACGTCGGAATTTCGCTTAAATTTTAATTAATTCAAATTCTAATTAAAAATTCGAAAAAAGGGCTCCGAGGTACACATTCCCGACCTCCAAGGTATACATGTACCAAATTTGGTAGTTGTAGGTCTAACGGTATGGCATGTAGAGCGCCAACACACGCACACACATTAAGCTTTATTATAAGTCTATTCTACGTCTTACAACCAAAATCTCTTATGAAAAGTATTTTTCCAAGACATAGAATATTTCAGCCATATTATTACAAACTATTTTTTAAATTTGGTTCCTTTAATATATTTTCATAACAGGATGTTTCATTAGTATTTGAAATCGTTAGTATAAAAGGAAATAGTCGTGTATCATTAAAATAATTCAAATCAATGGTTATCCCATAATATTTATCTCCTATGGAGTGTTCTTATAGAATAAAAAATGTTTTCAATATCTCGTTTCATGAAATAATGTCTATTTTAGATTTTAACTGCAGCAGTAGTTAATAAAAATTAGGAAGAAAAAAAAAAGGACAAAATATGTCTATTATGTTAATGATACTAATTTATGTGTTCATTTTGCCTCTGTCACTCTTTTTAGTAAATGATTTTTCTTTAACTTTTTCTGTTATATTTTGCTTAATAGTTTTGTAAATTATAAATGAGTACAAAACCATTACAGATATGTTTTGGATTTAAAGGAAAGTATTAGAAGAAAATTTATTTAGTATTTAATAATTCGAAAATATTCTAAATTTCGATCAACAATTTATAATTAAAACAGATATGTTCAATGTTCGAAATACCTTTTAAAATTACTAGCACATTTTTGAATAAAAATGCAAAAGATCAATGTGACAGATTTTTGAGTTCAGGTTAAAAAGATAATATAATACTTTAATGAGGTTTTAATAACTCCCTTTCTTCTCTGTCTAGTCGCCGGATCAGTACAAATTTTGAAATAAAATAGATTAAAAACACTAATCAATGAAACCTGATGTCGTTTCAAACTATTACTTCACTAAAAGAAAACAAAATTATTGTAATTACACATATGTACTGCATTAAAGAGCTCAAAAAAATATTTTTGTTAAAAATATTAAGGTTAATTCTTAAATCATTAAATTTAAAAATTATCATTCACAAAATTTAAGGACAATCTATATGGGTTAAAAATGTGCAAACTACGATTAGATATTGCTTTATATCTTATAGTCCGATTTTAAAGATGTGATTTACAATTTTTTTATGTATATAATTTAATTTTTAATCCCAGTTACTAGCTCCGGAAAATGTAAATTTTTTGACAACACAGTTTTTTTGCAGTATTTTTTTTTTGTTGTTATTTCAGGCAACACCATATTTGAAAAAATTAAAGAGAAAAAACACACACAAGGGCTTTTTCCTTTTCTCAGAAATATTAACTTTTTATTCAAAATTCCAATTTTTACTTTCGTTTTTTGATGAAGGAAAATTTCATAACTTAATTACTGAATGGCAGTTTAAATGACCGTTCTTTTAAAGATAAATTTCATGATTAAAAATTATCAGCATACAATTATAAATGGCAAGAATTCAAAATTATATATTATAAAGAAACATTAATAAAATAGATAAAAAAAAATTATTTACAAAATTCAATGAATAGTTGAAACTAATTATATAAAAAAAGATAAATGACGATAAAAGTATTTTAACTGATTGAAAGAAAAAATTTCATTATGAGATAAATACAAATTTCCTTTGAATGGAAAAATTCAGATTTAAGGATCTAAAGAGAAATTTGTGTTATTGTTCTAAGTTTCAAAATAAACCAAGCAAAAAGCAATCCAATATTTTCCTTTATGTTCCTATTTTTTCCAAAAAAGTCTTGGAAATTCTTACAGTTTATTTTATGTAAAAGTTTATACATAAATTAGATGTTCTTTCAATAACTTGTCAAGAAAGTTAAATTTTTGTAATTTTTAATAAATTTAAATTCTTGGCCCTTGTATATAATTTTTTTATGTTAATTGTTCAGGAAAAAAAATACGCATAATTTTCCCAAAAAATTCTAAAGATACTAAGCAAAAAAATTGAACTGGAAAAGAAACTAAAAAATACGAAATGGAACATTGTAATTTTAAAGCTTTTCTAAAAACATCTGACAAACTTGAATTCCTAAAAGCTGTGTTTCTTGCTACAATAATGAAGGAACGCCAATATGATAAGACTATATTTAAATTCTTTCCCTATTTTGCCTTTTTTCCCACAATAAATTAAAAAAAAAAGAATTCTCTTTCTTGGAAAACTTTCGATGGCTGAAAAAAAGAAGAAAAAAAATATTTATGTGAGCAAATGAGATTTCACACAAAAATGCTTGTTTGGAATATTCTCTTAGTAAAGAATCGGGAAACTTTAATGAAAAAAAAAATTCGAAATATGAACGGAAAGAAGTTTTCTGAAAAAGTCTGCAAAGGGCATTCAGAAAATATGATTTTATTTTCGTTAACAAGCCAAATAAACTATTAGGCGCTAGTAGGCCAGATTCCAACTTCAAAAGCATTGTATAAATCAGAGTAAAAAAATGATTACAAAGCCAATGCAAAAATCAATATTTCTATCTTATATAATGCAAAAATTAATACATTTAGTGCATATATTAATATATTTAATACAACTATTTAAAATATTGGTTGATTATAAATAAAGTTGCACATTCAAATGGTCGTAAAAAAGAATCATAGGTTAGATGGACCTGATATTTTATCTGAGTATATAAGAAATAAATGGAACGTCTTTTTAGCAAGACAAAACTTGTTTTTTAGTTGATCAATAGATGATGCTGTATTAGTAATGAAATCCTAATTAAAAACATTGCATGTTGTGATTGTGTTCAAGACTCATTTACTACAAAAGAAAAGAGTACCACATATGATGTAAAAATCCACTTCAACTGTCCTTACTCTTGAAACCGCAGAAAAAGTAACAATAATATCCATAGGCGAAGAACTGCAGAAAAAAAAGAAGACTGAAATCTCCTTTTAGTTGTAATAAATTTACAGGAAAAGAAACAAAAACATTGAAACAATCTAGAAAATGCGGCGAGAACTTGTTTAAGAAATGTTCAATATATTGCCCAACATTTTTTTGATGAGCTGAAACAACAAAACAATATGCTTCACAACAGATATGAATATTTTAGTAGTGATATGAAATGCGACATAATGCGAGTTTTCAATTCACACAAGTTCGAAATCGGAACTCTGTATATAGTATATTTAATGTAAGGTATATTTTATATATAGTATATCAAAATGAGGTTCCAAGAGTTCAGATCACATAAACGTCGTAGAACGACTGCTGTGATTGTTATTTTCAAAATGCAGATTCCATGTGTGAACTTTTCCATAAACTGAATTTTTTCATGCGTAAAATGTTTATCATCCACACATTCGCACTGTGGCAGTGTTGGAATGAACTGTTTCAGAAAAAGACATTCATAAAGACTATATAAGTATAGATATTAACTATACGGTTTGCAGAAGCCAAAAGACAAACATTCGCGAAAAAGTAAGGGCTCACGATAAATGTTACTATAAAATAGGGTTTAAAATATTAAAGAGACTCCCAAACTGGTTATTTTATATTCTACTCAATAAACAAGGATCATCTCAAACAATATTTCATGGTCATTTTCTTATATTTGTTCTTCTATAATTTTCGTATTTCTATTTTTTACTGTTAACTCTCAAAAGAAACAAACTCTTTTAAAAGTATTTTCCAACATCTTTTTAAAGAAAGATTTCTTTTGGATTATTCTGAATTTTATTGATTAAATCACAAAAAGCTCAGATGTTTTAAAGTATGGAGGAAATGGCGAGAATTTGTATTTTCATTTGTTTAAGAATCATTTTCTAAGAGCTTTCTATTACATTTCATTGTATTAAACTTTTATTGGGCCCATACGAAGAAAAAAAAAAGAAGAAAAACGCCAAGATTTTTCATTGAACTCTAAAATACAAAGAATATAAGAAAACGTTGGGTACAAAATGATATTTTTAAAATTCTGATTTTTTTTCCAAATATATGCAGTTACCATATCTGTTTTCATACCAAGTGATATATATATTTAGATCATGAGATGTTTACTTCAATTTAGATGTCTTAAAAAATTCTATGCTGTCACACGAAATACTTTAATTCCAAAGTAATTCTAGTAAACTTTAAAAAAATCCTTCAAAAGTATCTTCCTTTTGTCTTCGTAACGTAAGCTGTAAATACATTAGCTAATTACATATTGCATTAAAACGGAGAATACTTAAAAAGAAATTTTAAAATACGCAAACTGAAATTCATGAAATATTTATTATTTTGTGAACTTTTCTTATTTGACATCTACAAGGTATTAAAAAGAGTAATTGAAGGTAATGAAGTGCCTTGGATTTTTCGATTGACAAAAACCAACCTTTCAAAAAATTAACTGAAAGCTTAATTTGCATACAAATTTGACACTTAAATTAATGCGCGCTTTCTTAGGAAATTATATTTGGCATAAAATTACCTTTTCCATTTGTCAAATTTGCATTCTATTTAGTATTTGATGTGTTTCTTGTTTCTTATTCTAAATAAATATTTTATTCTTGAGATTGTTCGTTTTTTGTCATATTAATCATTCATAAAACATTTCATACTAACTTATAAACAAAATGCTTTCATTTTATAGCAAATTTTCTAATTGACAATCTGTTTTAACTACTTCCGCTTATAAATATATTAAAGTTTATTTATTTTATTTTATTTTTGCTTTTTTATGTATGAAGTAATGAGGAATTATTGTAATGATCAAGGAATTCAAACTTCAGATTTTGAAGAATCCACAAGTTTCATTTTGCATTCACTTCGAAAAATATATTTTGGTAATATGTTTGTTTATCTGTCTGTAAATACAATAACACAAAAACACTTTGAGTTTGACTGCAGAAATTCAATATATTGAGTTACATTTCAAATTCCTATATTTAAACAAAATTTGGTCAAAATCCATCTATAGGAAGACTGTTTATCTGGATATTCCATTACCTGTGAACTCGACAACTCATATATCGACTTTTCCGACCCGCCCGAAAGCACACAGAAAACAGACCGGACCCCAAAACAGCAACTCTGA
Source organism: Argiope trifasciata (assembly GCA_026543055.1). Classification (NCBI taxonomy): domain Eukaryota; kingdom Metazoa; phylum Arthropoda; class Arachnida; order Araneae; family Araneidae; genus Argiope; species Argiope trifasciata. The sequence continues at coordinate 58,914 of JAPMOQ010048968.1, forward strand.
AAGGAACTGTAGTTCAGTCCTAAGGGCCATCACTGGCTACTGTACAACCTTTCCTTAAGGAATCTTGACCCGCCGTCTATGAGAGGTAGCCTGCTCTAGCAATCCGTATAGCCTCAAGGGTGTTGACAGCCAACCACTACACAACATGCTTCTCATTCTCAATTGCAAGGCGATCCCTCCGAAGGACATGAGAATTTGATAAACACAAACTCAAAATTTAGTATGCAAATACAGATATTTATTGAGTTCTGATTGAGTTTGCCAAACTGTTTAAAAAAAACTGTTTAAAAATAAATGCATCGCATCGAAAAGCAAAAATTCGTAAAAGCAATGAATCAAATTAATGACATTTATAATGGCATCTTGTGACAAGAATTGTGTTTTGGATCAAATTTTGATTTCAATCTGCAGGCCAAAATGTGCCTTAAAATAAATATACTCGTGAAAGATTCATAAAAAAATGAACTTCGAAGATTTATGTTCCGTAACTATTACTCATCAATGTCAAGCAAGGCATTGATTGTTTTGCTTATCAATATTCGTAATCTTACTCAAGATCCACTATTTTATGAGGATGAAGGTGGATACAAATTTAATCAGAGTACTCTAGAAAGTTCCGGAGAGACACTTCTATTTGAAGAACCGATTTTAATTTTGTAATATTTTTGCAGAATACCATGCTCCTGTTATGAACTATTATATATTAACTATTATATCAAATCTGAGAATACAAAAAAAATTCTGTACACAAAAGCAGTTAAATTCTAACTATTCAAGTTCGAGAAACACTAATATCAATATTGTTTTTTTAGTGAAAATCACGATTATTATGAGAACGTTATCATTAGAATATGAATAAAAAAGAAATAACAATCCTTGGCTGATCTCAAGTTATATTAATTAGTTTGTTACATGTAATAAATAGTGTTAAGTACTGCACTTATGTGCAAAAAATCAAAAGGCTTTTCATGAAAAAAATGATGGAAAATGATACAAATGTCAGGTGTCAGGTAAAAGAGAAAACAATCTTTCGAAAATGCAGAAAAATATTTTTGGCTCTAAAAATAGATTATAAGATTTCAAATAATGTAAAAATTAGAGAAAATCGAGTGCTGAATTTCTCAAGGCATTAGAATTGATTTTCTACTCCTATAAATAAAATCTAGTACATATACTCGCATGCTATATATTAGGTTGGGGAATAAGTTCGTAGCGTTTTTATCTATTCTTTGATTTACAACGATTTTTTTTTTCCTGTTTGACAAAATGCATAGAATTCATTCGATAGGGTTATTTCTGCTCTACAAAACTATACTAATCGTGTTTTTGAGTAATTAAATTTTTAACTAATTTTAAGGTTTAGAAATGGAATATCTAGGAGGTAAAAATCAACGTTTTCGAAACCTGCTCTTCTTCGTTTTTCGTTGAGGCCAAAAGGCTGATGAAGCAGCACGGGACATTTGCAACGTATACGGATAAAAAGTCCTAGCATGTGATTGGTTTGCACAGTTCAAAAATGACGATTTTGACGTCGACGACTCGACTCTCTAACCGGACGAGCATGGTGTACTGGGAAATGTTCAAAAGGAATGTCACGGTCAGCAAGGATCTCTACATAGCTCCGCTTCAACTATGTGACTGAAAATACCCCATCGACAAAGGCAAACCATACTCCTTCACGAGAACGCAAGGCCCCATGTTGCACAAGTCGTCAAAGCCGCACTCCCAGAGCTCGAATTGGAGCTTCTTTAGGATACGCCGTACTCACCGAACCTTGCGCCGTCGGATTACCTACTTTTCCACACTCTGTCAAACCATGTGAGGGGCGTAATTTTCGGCAATGAAGAGGACCTTAAAAACTGGCTAAAAAAGTTCTTCGATACCAGATCAAGCTAATTTTGGTGAAAAGGCATCGACAAATTGGTCAAAAGGTGAGAAGAGGTCGTAAAGAGCAATGGAGACTACATAATTGATTAATTGATTGTTATTACTTATGTTTTTCTTTAAATAAAAATCTTTAATAAAAATGCTGCGAACTTATTTCCAATCTAATAGTTTGACAATTGAAATTGCCAGAATGTAGAACTTTTTCTTGGCACTTTTTGATTTCCAGTACAATCATCAAAAAAGAAGAAAAATTTTATTTTAAGAATATTTGCCTGCAGTATAACTCAATTTTGAATAAGTCTTCCTATCCCTGTCTGACTGCAAGTGGACACGATAGCATTAAAATTGAATTGCTAAATAACTAAAATTCGGAATGCAGGATTAGCGTCTAATTGTAGAGTCGAATTTGGAACCAAATTCATTTGTTCGTTTGAAGTTTCCCACACATGTAAATAGGATGATTTAAAAATGTAACTACTTAGATAAATGATATTTGATTTACAATTTGATTATGTAAAGTGTATATTATTGTGAAACTTTGAACCAGATCTGTCTAACTGTTGTGAGTTTAACAATCTGTTTTTTCCCATTTATGTATATGCGATAACTGAAAAATATAATGCTTTAAATAAGTACCGTGATTTTGAGAAAACAACTGTAGATATGTGCCAAATTTTGATTTCATCAATTGGAATATATATATATATATATATATATATATAATAAATTAATCTTTAAAAATAATTAATATCGCAGTCTCTCCAGCTTTTATCTTATTATAGTTCACCAAAATGGCGTCCTATTAATATACAAACACCAGTTTTTATTTAAATATAAAAATTCATATTTCATAATTCAAATTTAGTTATCCAGTTTCATGAACTTGATCATAGATTAAAACTTTCTTTTCTTTTGTTATTTTATTGAAAAAGAATTAATTATTTAAAGAGTTTTCAAATGAATAAGCTATAAAATAATTTCTTGCTTTCTTTTTCATAAAATTGTTTCCATGTTCCCTATTAAAAATATTACTGAACTCAAATTTTTAAGAATGAGTTGTTTTAATTAAACTAATTTTAATTAAATAATTCATCTAATTAACTTATTTTTAATTCTTTAATTATTTTTTTAGATTTAAGATCAAATAGTGACATTAATTTAAAAAAATCCTTTTTCCATATTTCGTAATGGTTATTTACATAAGATTTTATGAAGGTAGTTTTTGAAAATCTTTTTGCATAATATATCACTATTTAACAGTGTTATGTTTTACTACACTATTATTACTACACTTTGATTTTTCGGAATTAATTAAATATAATAAAATGAAAATCCTATTTTCGAAGTTCTCTTAAAAATATATTTTGCTACTTAAAGTCTCTCAACTAATAAGATAAAATTCTTTTAACTAAAGCTAGAATAAAATATATTCCAGTTAGAAAAATCGTTTCCTAAAAAATAAATGGAAATAAATTTTAAAATATGTGTATATATTTAATGCAATATTGTGTATTTTATTACAGAAAGCTATTCAGAAAATGAATTAAAGTAGAAATAAAATGTCGGTAATCCATGAACTCAATTCATTTTATTAACTTCCTTCCTGCTAAAATTGCCAACTACACATGAAATTAAATTTATTTTTGGAGGATATAAAAACTATTTGAATTTAATAAATTAAATTTTCTGAAATTTATTTTACCTCATAGGGAGTTTTATTTTCTTGTTTCGCAGGCTAATATTTTTCACATAATAAAAGAATCGCTAAATAAAATATTCAAGTCTAAATTAGCAATATTTTCGTTAAAACCTACTACAAATTCAGAATTCTTTTATATTCTTATGTAAAGCATAGTTTTGATTGTTAACGTTTTAATATTTAGTTTAGGCTGCTATAGCTTCTTAAGTAAATAACCCACCAAGATAACAGTTTTCTAAATCCAACTTGTGTTCGAATAAAATAAAGATTTTCTTTTATTGCTCTTTTCCTTCAAGTAATTGTCCGTAGTCATTTGCTTTTTAAGGTTAGATTAAGTTGGGTTATATTAACATCCTGTTTTTAAAGCAAAACATTTTGGCTATTTTTGGGGCAGACGCCGTGATTTTGAACCGATTTGCTTTAGAATGTTAAATACAATGTATTAATGAAACAAAATTAGAACGTATTTTACAATTGGGGTTTTATATCTTTATCAAATAATATTTTTCAAACTTGTCAAATATACATTACTTGTAACATTCCAATCTAATAATTTTGTAATATTATTTTTTTACTTAAACTGTAAATATTTGCATTTGAGTTGGAGATTGTTAATATGATTCCTGATAATAAAGAGGCTTAAGTAATCATGCATTTAATTAAATTTTGAAAGACTTCACTACGATGAATATTAAAAATTAATAAACTTTATTAATGGTTTATACATATTTTTCAATTTTTTATAAAGTTCCTCATTTTTTAAATTTAAAAATTACCAATATTATAAAAAACAATTTTCCATTAAAATAAGTATTCACAGGTTTATTAGAATGATATAAATTCTAAAAACAGAATACCTGAAAAAAAGATAATTTCTCTTTGCAAATGAAAAGTTTCTTTTACTTCAATACTTTTTTTATTTTTTTATGTTTAAATTACGTTAGTCAGAAATTGATTCTCTCAATCAATATGTTACTTCATCATGGATGAGCTTTTTAGAAAATATTGTAATATGTTAAACATTTTTTGGAATTATATATATATATATATATATATATGCAGTGAAATTTGGTGTATAGACTATGCATTTAGAGTATTTCGGAAAAAAAAATGTTTAGTTCCAAAATGTCCATCAAAGGGTACATTTTCCGGAAAAAAAAAATGAGCGACGAAAATGGAGTACAGAAACATTATTAACAACAAAAATTTTGAGTAATAAATTGAAACACTTGAAAAGCTGTTAATTCTAGGAAAAAAATGTCGAGCTTTGAATGCATGCGAAGAAAAGGAAACTTTAAGCAAAAGAAATTAGGGTAAGAAACGTTTAAAGTCGTTATCATGTTTTATATTGATATTTCTGGTTGTAATGGTGATGGTTTTTTATTGTGTCATTGAGTGACGTAAAAAACTCCATAACGCTTCATGTGCGAAACATCACAACGGACCATTACGATTTGGTGCTAACGCACCTTCCTTCCACTTGAAATTTTGCAGGTGAATGCGGATGGTCACATTGAGTATTTTCCTGTGAAGCATCCTCGACACTATTAACAACTGTTCCTCTGGATTAATTTCGTCCTAATCCTTTCTTGTTTCTGCAAACTGAATTGTTATTTCCCCTTCAAAGAGCGTACTGTTATTTTCTTCTCAATTTTACTTAATAAGGTTCGTTGACAAGGTGTTCAGAAACTAGTCAATAAATTTTAATATTAAGTCTGTATTCCATTTTGGTCGTCTATTGTGTTAAAATTAATGTTTTTCCCAGGAAAAAACACTCTCTAATGGACGTTTTGAATTTTTTTTTTCAAAATTCCTTAAGCTCAAACAGTATACAAAATATTGTTGCAATATGTTCATCATCCGTAGTATGGTTCTGTTTAGATGAGAAGTTTAAATAGACAGGTAGAAATTCATGAAAAGTATTCAGTGTGAAATTTAAAGGACTAGCTTAATATTTGATGTCTTTAAAATTTTCAGAAAAAGAAATTTAATTACAATATTACATATAACACTTGACAAATATTTTTAGATGAATAGACAAAAAAATCGAATAGGACATGAACACAAAGAACTGCTTAGAATAAGAACTACATCCGATTATAAATTTGTAGCATTTTTTCAATAATCAAAATTGAATTTCAAGTGCAAAGAAAATAATTTTTTGAAGAATAATGGTTTAGATTATTTTTGAGAAGAAATGACTCGCATTTATCTTTTATTTTGTTTTATTTACATGTTTCCTTTATTTACAAGTTTGCCTTTATAAAACTATTTTAAATAGTCGCATAGTTCGAATTAAGAATTTTATATGAATTATTTATCATGGGGTTTCTTGCATTGAGCGAGACATTTCAATGTATCTCGCGTACAAACTCCATTTTATACACCCATGTAACTAAAACAGTAATATTTATCTTTAAAAGGCAAACCTATACAAAAGTTGATAGCGTCTACTTTGGTTCCCTTCAACGTGTTGTGCCCTGAGGTCAACTGAGTTCGACAAACACATAAGATACTTCAACCACCGACTGAGTAAACAAAAAAAGAGTTACTTTTGCACCCTCTAATATCGAGTAGGCAAAGAAACTTCAAGCGGATGCCAGCAAAGCATTAAATGCTGCCATCGGCTTGACTGCCGAATGACATCGCATAGAAATATCGTATCTCGATAGAATTGAAGCTTTCTGCGTTAGTTTCTGTTTACAAATGTTTTGGTGACTTCTTTGAAAGATCACTGTTTCGATAAAATATGAATATCTTTATTTAATATTTGAATGCTTAAAAAGTTTTCTCTGTAAAATCCTCCGAATCGAGCTCCTTAAATCACGTTTTTTGGGAAGCAACGTTAATATTTTATAACTTAATACTTTATATTGTACTAATGTACAATTTTATGCTATTTTCTAAATTTAAAAGTTGTTTTCACAAATTCTTAATTTTGATAGAATATTCCTACAGAAACTTCATAGATGAAATTCTAATGTATATATTTATATATATATTTCAAATTTGGCATAAAGTTCTGCAGTTCTAAAACCAGAAAACACTTAGAAAGAATCAAAGAACATTTAGAAATATTCTAGTGTTGTTTTAATGCTTCATAATGCCAAAAAAAAAATGAAATGTTGATGCATTTATCAGTGAAGCCCCTGCAATTAAAGATTCAATATATGCACAATTTTAAATAAATCAATTGATAAAAACCTAAACTAAAAGATTTATGAGTTGTACTTCTTTATAATCAGGGAAAAAATTTCCCCTTTTTAAAAAAAAAACTTTCGTCGTTTAACTGGTATATAATGGTTTCGTAGATGCTTGTAATACCTTTTTATGGAAAAACAAATATTTCAGTGAGTTTTTGGAGAAATTCCTGTCGCACACAGCCGTATACTTTATTGATCCAGGACTCTCTCGTGTATTTGTACCCAAACATTATTTGAGTTAAAAGAATGGATATCTTTGTCATCCAATATTTTGGAAAAAAGAAGATTCTGAAATATAAAGATGTAGTAATCTTTTTCATAAGGAGGCAAGTAAATTTAAGATCAAAATTTATTTCCACTTTTTTTTATTAACTAAGATTTCGAATAACAGAAAATATATGCATCGACTCTTCGAAACCCATTTTAAATCCTTATTTGAATGAAAATAATTTTTATGCTATCTTCATAAAGTTAACTTTTTGTAGAAAATTTGAATTTCCTTGAAAAAATGATTGAAAATTAGAATTTCCTTCATCAAATTATCATTAATAATTATGTTAAGAATGCATAGAAATTGTTTCAAAGTTACTTTTCGGTTATACTAGCACAAGATATCTACAATGTGATCCAAACATGAATCAAGTCGCCAATAAAAGAGTATAACAAAACAAATATCGCCAAAGTAAACAAAATGCGAACAACGTCGCCAAGTGTACGCGAAATGTGACGTAATTTTGCATTTTTGCCAACTTTAGCTGATTTTTCACTTTTTCAGACGAACGATTAATTGGTGATTTTTTTTGATCCTGTATAACGGAAGTACCGTTATATAAATTTAAAATTTCATTTCAAATTGGGCGTTTGAATTTTTAAACATAGTTAATAGCAATATCAAATAAAATAGAAATTCAAGAAATTATTTTTAAGCATATATATTTACTTTCTATTTAAGTTAGCATATTGTCCATTTAAATATCATTATATTTTGTTTAGAGATAAAAGTGTCATTTTACACTATCTATAAATTAATCAGAAAGAATGTACTATTTTTAATATGTTATTCTATTGCATCAATTTAACTATTTGTTCTCAAACATAGAAATAAAACTATCAGTAAAATAAAACTCTAAATTCCTTTAATTTTTTTTATTTTCATGCATTTCATAATGATTGACGTAAGTCGATTCCTTATAAGTTATCTTCAAGCATAAATTTTAAAATTCCTAATTTTTTTAGAATAAATTTTTAAACATTTTTTAAATTATTTTTTTACACAGATTATTCAAATATCCTTTTTTTGTTTGGAAATCATGTAAGGGATATTTTGTCTAACACAGTTTTAAACATTTTTCTAAATGACTTTTCAATTGAGATTGCTGACATCATTTGTTTAACAAAATATGTTTGAATATAATAAAAAAAAAGATACCAAAAAATAATAAAATGGGCAAAACCATTATTCCGATATCCTCACTCTATTGTCCGGATTTTAAAATATCGAACTATAGCCTGGATGTTGAATGTGAGAAATTACTAATGTGATATGTGAGAAATTACTAATGTGATGTGAGAAATTACTAATGTTTGTAAATTATTATTTTTTCGCGAATTGTATATTTCAGAATTATATGCGCGCTGTTAGTTGAAAATCAACCTCTCACAAAAATACAGAAATTAATAAAATTTGATATACTGAATTTTTATTTTTAAATCGATGTTCTCTCGTAAATTAAAAAAAATTAGAAATTAGTTGGAAAAGGCAATTTAGTGAGTAAGAAATGCAGGTAAATTTCTCGTATCTGACAAAAACTGTGCAATGCGAATATAGAAATTAAGCTGGTTAGTTCAATATTTTTTTCATATATACTAATTATGAAATCCAACAAAAAATATTAAATTTGATTCTTTAACTAATTGTGATACAGTCAGAATATCTATTTTTTATTAATGTTTATGGAAAAGCAATGCATTTTTTTAAATTCAATGCGAAAACTGGGATTAAGTACTAATTATGCGTGAATAGGAATCTTTAACAAAAATACATTTACATTGAATCAGGCTAAAATAATTAGTCCTTCACAATTAACATTGTATCAGAGCTTCAAAAACAATGTGCCACTCCTTCAAAATTTAATAAAACGAATTAGTCAAATTCGAATACGAACTTTTCTGAGTAATAAATTTCCATTAAGATAGAATTATATGAGGAATTAAAATTAGCATCTCAATTTTCCTCAAATCTAATTTAAAATGAACAAATGTGTGGATCACTCTTCGGACTCTCAAAATATGACGAAAGCTTAATGAAAACCCTGTGGGATTACAAATTTATGAAAGCATTACTTAGATATCTACACAAATGAACATTCATAAAATTGAATATTCCAATAATGCTTTTATTTATACAGTAAAATCTAATTACTGCGTAAAGCCCATTATGACTGAAAACCAAGTGTTTCCGCGTTTAACTACGAATAAAATATGGCAAGAAATAAAGCAGTTACTTGAATTATTATGTCCTTATTTCTCTATATTCATTCAGCATTGTTTAATAAAATAAATACAAGTAATATGTAAGTCATAAAATGCATAGTTGCAGACTAATTTACAGACTAATTTAACAAAACTAAATAAAAATTTCTTGGCATCATGTTGCAAAGCAAAAGCTTCTTGTCTGCCTTGCAATAAAGTTTTATCTGCCGTTAGTAATAATTTTTCTTTAAATAAAAATTTACTATAAAGTGTATGTGTTTCTTTAAATCTGAAATATAGCAAAGTTTGGAATTAACAATTTTATATCCAATCAACTCATACATTGCTTTGCATTAACATTTTGTATGTCATTGAATGTTTCTTATACGGATCTGATCCATGAAATAAGCTTTTCTGAAAATCATTAACGTACCTGGTATGGTAATTGGTTAACTCTTCTCTTATGAAACTTTTACATTGAATTTGGGGGATTGAACAATTTTCATTTCTCTAACGGAGTATACCTTTTGCGCGAAGGGTCATATCATGATAGGGATACTATCAGGACTTGGCAGTTTTACTAACTTTAATTAAACATTCAAAATTTTCTGTAATTTATTACCTTAAACTGTCAAAACACTGTCATTCAGACCCCTACTTGTTAAGGCCTTTTGCTCTCGTCCAAATCACCCCTAACACTCTTGGCAAAACTTGAGGTAAATTTTAATGAAGATGTACCTACTTCACTATTTCGTATCTATATTTTTTTTGCAGAAAGTCAATACTATTTTATTTTGCTGCAACATTCATCACATACATCAGACGCTCATCACATTTATCAGACGCTCATCACATTTATCAGACGCTCATCATATTTATCAGACGCTCATCACTTACATCCCACTGTAATATGCAATTCACTCCTTGGGTAACTTAAACTTACGTACAATTGAATTTATTATTGATCAATTAATTTTACCATTCATAATATAAAAATAACGCCTGACTGGTGTTATGTGTTGTATAAATTTTTTTTGTGTTATAGCATTAATTTTATTACTTCTGGTCATTTTGTCACATCTTTCTAAAATCTAGTTGCATTTTAATAACAAGAACTTCTTTTGGTCTCATCTATTACATAAGTGATTTCAATTTGCCTCAGCCTTATTGGCAGTTTCATTAGTCTTCTTCAAGTTTCCACCAAACATGAGAAAAACAAGATGTCTTTTTAATTAAATCACTCCCGTTGACATACAAGGCCTTAAGCCAAATTTCACGATAGAAGCTGTGGTCCAATTACGTTACATGACACGTTAAACGCGAAAAAGTTTCAATACTGAGCAACCCAAATTTGATTAATTTTCTTGCAGATTTCTGATAAGCAGCAAATTGATAGCTCAAGGATCTATGGAGGACCTTAAACTCTCATACCTCTTTCTGAAGAATGAGTTTTTTTTTATACATAATTTTTTAAAGAAAAATTATTTTTTTTTATATGGTAAGTCAATGCTAGTAATAACTAAGGTGTGAATTAGAAATGTTTGCATTTTAAAACATTCTTCCATCTGATTTTTTTTATTTAAAAACAATGAAATATTAGTTTAACAAAATTAATTTTATTTAACTAGGGAATAAGGCAATAAATATATAAATATAAGAGCCAAATATATAAACTAAATTAATAATGACATATTTTTGGATCCTGTCTCCATTATATCTGTTTGAACAAAAATATGTTTCATCGAATTTGCTGATATATTTCTTATAACTCTTTTACAACATATTTAATTTATTTTCGTTGTTTCATAGACATATGAATTGCGCATTTATTAAACTAATAGAAGTAATTAGAAACAAATTATTTTGCATTTAACGCTATAATATTTCCAATATGTTATGTATCTCTTCATTTATGAGGGGGAGGGGGTGTATCTTACCTGGTTTTTAAAATCAGTCTTATTCTTATGAGAACAAAGTTTTTTGGTCAATTTATTTTAAATTTATTTAATCTTTTCTGTTTTCTAGAGCAGTGGTGAGCAAACTAGGGGTTACCATATTTTTATGAAATGCATTATCCCTGCATGCTGCATACCATACAGTGTACATATAAGGAGTGAAGCGCCGTCACTCACTGTTTAATTGCAATTTCATGCTGCCCACTCTTTCTTTGACCGTAATGTGTAATGTATGTAAAGTGTGAAGACGCAAGTTTTTCACTCCAGTAGATAGCGCCTTCTCCGCGGTAATTCGCCAGTTTTACTGAAAAGCGCCTATTTGACTAGACGTTAATCGCAGGGAAAGGGCAAAAATTCGCTTCCGTGATCAGCCAATCAGATGGCTAGGTACGTCAGAGTGGTATAGTCAGAGTGAACACGTGAAGTGTTCGCATGAAGTTGTAACATGAAGCAGTTGACGTGCAATTGTTTTAGTTTGTCCTCGAGTTTTATCATGTGACGTTGTGTAATTATGATTTTTATATATTTTTATAGGGGTTTGCTACTCTTTGTTATCAGGTATGTATTATCACTAGAGAAAAATATCTTAATTTTATTGAATTTCTGGGAAAAAAATGATAAAATTTTATATATTATTTGTTTTAGTGTAAATAATTTAACCCTTATCTTCATAATGGATAAGTGGGTAATACGTACACCTGGTACACCTTCAGCTAACAAACGAACAAATACTGATGAGGAGTCGCAAAATACTAAACTAAATGTCCGATCTAAAAAAAATAAAAAATACAATAAGGAATTTATTAAGTATGGTTTTACATTTTGTGTTGTTGATGATGGAGAGCGCCCGATATGTGCCATTTGCAACGAAAAATTAGCAAATTAGAGTATGAAACCAGCTAAATCAAAAAGGCACCTGGAAACTAAACATAAAGAACTTCAAAATAAGCATGTCGTTTTTTTTCAAAGACGAGCTGAAAATCTGAAGATTCAAAGTGCACATTTAAAGAAATTTACAATATCTCAAAAAGCATTTCTAGCTTCTTTAGAATTTTCTTATCTAACAGGAAAAACTAAGCAACTAAGATGACATCAATTATGGATGGCGATAAATATCGAAATGAACTAAAAACAATACCATTATCAAGAGATACCGTATCTCGGCGGATTTCCGAAATGTCACGAAATATCGAGTCAGAAGTCATAAAACGCATACAAAATTCATCTGTATTTGCTTTACAACTGTACGAGACTACCGATATTACTAAAATGTCACAACTAATTATTTACGTTAGGTTTATTTTTAATAAAGATATAACAGAAACGTTTTTATGTTGCAAAAGTTTGGAAGAAAAAACAACTGGTAAAAATATTCCAAGTAATAAATGAATATTTTGAAACAAAATCCCTTACCTGGGCAAACTGTGTTGTTGTTTGTACTGATGGTGCTGCGCTATTAACAGGTTCGAATAAAGGGCACAGAGGCTTAATTCAGAAGGTGGTGCCTCATATGGTATTTAATCACTGTATGATTCATCGGCAAGCTCTTGTTGCAAAAGACATGCATGAAGAGTGTCACAACATATAATAAGACGCTGTTAGTTCAATTAACTACATTAAATGCAACAACCACAACAGCCGTCTCTTTTTAATACTTTGCAATGAGATGGGCTCAACGCATGAGAGATTGCTGTTACACACCGATGTCAGATGGCTTTCACGTGGGAAAATACTACGACGGATATTTGATTTGAGAAATGAAGAATATATGTTTTTAATCGAAAAGAAACATAGATTGGCAAGTTATTATATCAATGAAGTTTGACTAGAAAGCTGACCTATTTAGTTGATATTTTCGAAAAACTTAACTACTTAAATTTGAGCTTGCAGGGGGAGAATTCAACTATCATAACTGCAGCCAGTAAAATTCAAGCTTTAAAGAATAAGCTTAGTCTCTGACAAACTGAACTGAATAAAAACAACACCGACATGTTCCCTTGCTTTAAAGATTTTATCAAAGACAATAATATAGATATATTTACATTTAAAAACATCATTTCCAATCGCATTGAAAAGTTAAAGAAAAATTTTCTAGAAGATTCGAGGATTTTCCTGAAAACGATCTTGGTTGGATTTGTAATCCATTTTCCTCTAACATATACAGTTCAACTCTTCAAATTAGTGAGAAAAAGTAATTGATAGATATAATTAGTGATTATACACTTCGAAATCAATTTAAGACTCAGCCTTGCCAAAATTATCGGCTATCCGTGGAAAAACAATATTCCGTTTTATGCTAGTATGCCATCAGAGTGTTAATACAATTTGCATCAACGTATTTATGCGAAACTGGATTTAGCAAACTAGTTTCAATAAAAACTAAATACCGCTCGCCTTTAAACCCTGAAGATGATATGCGAGTTGCAATTAGCAACACACATCCAAACATCAATGAGATAATTAGAAACTTTCAGTCACATACATCTCATTAAAGGGAAATTTACTGATTTTTGTGTTATACAAAAAGTATTTTCTCAAAATTATAAATAAAATTAATATGAGTCAAATGTGATGATGTTTTTATTCGATGAAACGAAAGAAATGTACGAAATATTCATCGTATTTGTAAACATTCTCTCTAAGGATCGCCAAAAATTTTCTCTTTACAAAAGGGGCCGAAAATAGTTTGCGCACCACTGTTCTAGAGAATAAACGCACTACTTGCAAGGTGGTTTGTTTTTCTTTTATACGTGCGGGTTTCATAAAGCAATAAGATCTAGCGTTTTAGGACCTGCCGTTGTTTTGTCAAAAATACTAACTAAGGCATCTTTGTATCGATAGAGTTAAGAATTTTTTTAGGAATGAATTAAACTTGCTTTAAGTTTATGATTTAATATGTGTTTTGAAATCACTACAGCAAGCGTTTGAGAAATTAAAAAAGCAAGAAGAAAATATAATAGCAAGAAATGTCAAATGAAACTTTCAAAATTGTAATTTTTATTGCTTAATAACTATGCTATACAAAATAACTGCATAATTACAAATGCAATGTAAGGTTGAGAAATGCAAAGTAATTCAAAAGCAAGATATAACAACTTCCAGAAGAAAGTAGACAAAATATTTATTTCAGAATAAGCAAATTATAGGAGTTTACAAAGTAAGTACAAATAAACTTTTTCTGCAAAAAACAGTAATTCCTTTGTATATTTAAGGGGATTGAATTATATGACTAAATGATGATAATCTCCCTGTTTCTAAAATGTTTTTCATAGATAATTCTGAAATTAAATATTAAAAAAAACATCAGATCTTTATAAGTTTAAAGAAACGGGGAGGGGGTCCATTGAATAGTTTAATTTTATAAAGCCTAGAAAGGATTTTTATTTCCTTCTTATAATAGTATTCACCATTTATGAAGCACTTTAGTGTCAATTATGTAATTCAAAGAATTCAAAACAATTTTAAATTAGTTTTCTACTTTTAGCAGACTTAAAAAATGTCATTAAAAATAGGACATATATTTTTTCTTTGAACTTTCTAGAAAATTATGAACTCATGATACTGTAAAATAAATTTATAAAACCCCTTCAATTTAACTTGTTTTTTTTCAATTTCATGAAATTAAAAATCTATTTTGCAGAATGTATTCAAGAACAAATATTTTTACATGAAAAAACCTTTCATTTAATTTTTACTGGTGGAATTGGTTAAAAAAATTGCTGAAATATAGAAATAGATTCCTGAAATTACTTATACGTTGCCCGTATATAATTCAAAATTGAATAGAGTACTTTGATAATGTATTACCACCCTGTAAAAGGGACTTTCTTATAAATGCAGATATAAATTTAAATAGAAACTAATTGATTTTTTTGGTTGCCAAAGTATAATGGGAAGACTAATTTACTTTAACACTGACGAACTTCTTGGGGTAGGGAAAGAATTGAAAATGGAAGGCATTTTCGTTCGAATTATATCTGTCAATAGTGAGAGACCAGAAATGTCTGTCTTGCGAAATTACGAAGGGCCGTTGACATGCCTGTGTATCATTGTGAAATTCCTCTTAATTTTATTAGATGATTAATTGAGTGCTCGTAGCGTATGCTTTATTTGCTAAATCTGCATCCAAGTATATTTGGGCAAAAAGGCGGTTTTCCAGAAATTCTTAGAAAAATAATTTTAGCATGGATTTCATTAATAGCCGTCAACTAAGCGGAATTCTCTTTTGTGCAATAAAGAATATTTGTTGCCATAGTCGTTTTAAAGTCGGGAAGTAGATAATTTTCTTCTTGAAAAATAAATTCGAATGTTTCATTATTTTAACTTACTGGAATTTATATGACTGTAGGAATGTGAAAGTGGAGGGTCCAAAATAACTCGTCACAATTTAACATTCATATTTTTAACAAAACCCCCCCCCCCCAAGAAATTGCTTAATGCATTTTCCCCTCCCCCCAAAATTCCTTTTTTTTTTTGTAAATTTCAAAAAATAAATAAATTTGTCTATAAAAAGACCTATGTGAAATAATTTATTATAAGAAAAGCTAAATGCTTCCTACTGATTTAAAATGAGCTATAAAATGACTTAAAAATTACATTTACTTTGGGGAATAAAAATTAGTTAACTTTATTATTATTTTAAAATCCCTAATATTAACTCATATTTTTATAAAAATGCATTCATGTGACTTTCATCAATACTTCTTTATGTTTTGCAGTTAAGAAGTTCACTTATACTGAAACAAATGGCATACAGAAATCTGTACTAAACATGGTAGAAAATATGATAGAAACAATATTATTTATATGATAGAGCTCTGCAAATTTTGTTTTGATTATAAACATAGTATTTTATTAACTCAAAATATTACTAAATTATCGTTTTCAGTTGAAAAAAAATAGAAAGAGAGTAATAATAATACCAAAAATGTGTTACTCAGAATTCAAAACATCTGAAGAGTTGAGTTTCAATAAAATTCCAATTTGTATTTTTTTGACGATTACAGTGATTTCCTATACTTTTTACTCGAGTAAGTAAAAGTATCTAAAAGTAGTCCCAAAATATGTATTAAGTTTTTATTAAAATTTTTTATTTCGTTTATTAAGAATCTAAATAATAATAATTACATATACACATGCCGGCAAAAAATATTCATTTGGGAAATTTATTAACAAGATCGCCTTATTAAACTTGATGAAAAGGAGTTAGTTCAAGTCTACACTACACAATTAAAAAAATCTTATTAAAAATGCTGACAGTTAAAAAATTACGCTATCTAAATTTTAATGCAGACCTTCGACCATGTTATTCATGTTTAGTAAAATATTTCTAACACTTCTTTTTTCCAACTCCTACTTTTAGCTCCCTCTTCCTACGTATATTTATCTTGTTCAAATTTTTAATTGTTAATAAAATACTTTTAATTCATCTACACAAATTCAACTACATTTTTTAATCTTGTAGTGGTTGGCAATTGAAGTTAATACAGTTTTTTTCAATTATGAATGCATTCATGAAATTTAATTAATTTTTAACACTTTAAATAGAATTTTTGCAGTTTGTAATGAAGACTGAAATCAAAAAGCAGTTGCTCAATCGGTAAAATGCAAAGATTTCAGTATTTTTCACGTGAATTGATGTTTAATATTTTTTGATAATTATTTATTAAAGGGTAAATAAAATTTTCTTTGTTCACCCAAGTAGAAATTTAATTAATTTTTTTTCTATATTACTTATTTATTAAGATGCCTATTTACGAAACTTTATACACCTTAATTTTACACCATTAATGAACGCAACTAAGAAAACTATTATAGGAAGTATTTATGCTCTCAGAGAAAATTTGAAACTACACAATAATTCTTATTAAAAAAAGTTTTCAGCATTTTCAAATTTCTAAATTATTGAAAAAATATTTCATTAGACAACATTAAAATTATGAATAATTGTTACTAAAAATAACCATTTTTTATCGTTATAAAATAATATGCAATGTTATTTATCTTTCATGTAATTACAACTTACTATATTAAATTAACTATTCCTCTGTGACAAAAATTTAATTCAAACTAATTATAATGATCGTGAGATTAACATAATAATAGCAGATTATGTAAACGCGAGTATTATTTAAAGAAGATTTTTTGAAATTGGGAATGTTAAATTAAGCCGTATATTTTTGTGCAATTTCATCCTATGCTTGAAAATAACATTAAATTTCTTTCGGGTATCCTAGCATCCCTCAGATTTGGGAATATCCCATAAACATGCCAGACTATTATCGCCGACATCTACAAAGCGAATCCCTTTGGAGAATGAATCAGTTATAGATCCGAGTATGAAGAAACTTACAACATTCTACTGATTTTTAATACTTACAAATGAAGTGACAGATACGTATTGCGAATTTCATGCAAACATATTGCAAAACATGTTTTAAATCAATTCGGTTTATTAAAAAAAGAGATGAGGTCTGCATATATCTCAGACTTTTCAACCAAAATTGTATAGAACCGATTGAGTGCCGATATAATTCTGTTTCATGTTCTGAAATAAAAGAAAAGAAATAGCTTTATCATTTCCGTCGAAATTTATATATGAAAATTCTTTTTACATGTCTTACGAGATATATTGTTACTATTATGCGATGTAGGTTTTGAAGCTATTAATATTTCTATGAAAATGTATGAAATTAAATTCAAATATAGCTATAGAAGTAAACCTTAAAATATTTTATATCATATGGGTTGGACCAAAACTCAATGCAATTTGTCCAGAAAAATATTTGTAATAAGAAATTGGTAATTAAAAACCTATGATTAGAAAATGAAATTTTGTAATCATAGGTTCTAACACAATCTTCGATATTTATTTACTTCAGCTATCAAGAATTGACATTGTAGAAAAACCACATTTAAAATACATGACATAATATTATAGAATGAATAAAAGTTCGTATTTTTTCTACAAGATACAGCATGGGCCTGTTTAGTATCATACTTAACTTTGTAACTAAGTGTAGTAATTTTGCAAATCTATCAACATGATTAAAGAAATAGCTAACTTTCGTTTTTTTCATATTAATGTTTATTGTAAAGTCTCATATAAGTTAGACTTTATTGCGGAACGTATGAAAGAGGTCTACTATTGGCTCTTTTTTAGAACAAAATAAGTAATAAACAATGAATTAGAGGACGGACACTCAAACAATTCACTTCTTCTGTTATTGCAAACCTGTTGGACCTCTGAATTGAATACGTTGCAAATCCAGAAAATAATGATGATAAAAAATCATCTTTTTACTGAACCTTTAGAATTATTCTTTGTTTACTTACTATTTAAACATTAAGAATGCAGATATTCAATGTTTCTTATTGTTATATAGAGCATTTGCGTAGCATAACTAATTAAATGTTTATAATGTAAACATAACGCGTTTAGGTCATATAAAAAGTACGTTTTCTTAAAGAAATTAAAAACAATTTGCTTCTGATTTCGCAATACAATAAAAGTTCTACACTAAACCAGTGACAAATATATACATGCACTAAATGAATATTTCGGAATTCTTTATAATTACTTTATCTATAATAGAAATTTTGAATATGAACATAAATTAAATATGTTACTACAAATATAAACGTATGGACAGAAATATGAAAATTTCTCAGAATTAGAAAAAAAAATTAACTATAAGGCTAATAGTAATATCATAATATGGCATTCACTCACTGCAGCTACGATCAACATAAACTTAGTGGTCACCTGCCATCCATTTGACAGTATTAATAGTGTTCCTATTCAAGTAGCTTAGTAAAACAAAACCTTCACTGACCACATAATTTACCCATGTCAACTGCTTTATTCAATTATTCTCTAGTCAAAAGGAGTTAAACTAATATTTATTAATAGGATATTACTTGTTCTTCGTAATTATAGTGTCACTACATCATGTTTGCAACTTGAATACTTCAAACATTTCAAAATTTAGATCTAAGCTAATTGAAAGGCCTGTATTATACAACTTCGTCCGATTCTTTATTCATTTAATGAATAATATCAACCCTGTTATTTAGACAATTTCAAGTTCGTATTGTTTAAATTGTTATTATTTTTTGCTGAATACATGGGATATATCGTCCTTATTTTATTACATTCCATTTCTGTTTCTCTTGGTTTACATGAAATAGCAACAAAAATTCAAATATATGTAATAATATTTAAATTAAGTTAAAAATTATTACTTTTATTCCAAGATAAATATTTTCAGATATCTTTTGGTCTTTCCATCTTATTGTTATTTCATTTTCAGCTTTCTCTCATCACATATTTAATTAACATTACGATGAAATTTTTAAACTTCGTTATTCGACTGAAAAAGAAATTTCTTTACTCGAAGAGATGATAGTCGCCTATTTATGTAATAGTTTCATCGCTTGAGTTTCTTAAGTAATTGATCATCTTAAGACTTGGCAAAATTCCTTTCTTTAATATAATCAGCCGTTCTTCCTCTCTTTCCATATCACCATTTTTGTTGTTGTTGTTATAAAATATGTTGCTGGGGTTAAGTCTGTTGCATTTTTCAGTGAAGGATTGTCGCTTCGTGGAGGGTCTATACATTGTTTAGCGATGTTTTTTTGTTGTTGTATACCTTAAGCCTTTTGTTATTACCGGGGTAGTTGAATCGATTAGATAGGACAAGGACATTTTTTGTTTATAAATGGCATTTACAAAGAGATAAGAAATTTTTGAAATTTGTAAAAAGCTTCAAAGCTGTGTAGTGATCAAAATAACATTTTGTAGTGATAGCTATTTTCTTTATTTGGAAAGCACATAAATTATTTTTAAACAGTAATTATTTCCGATTTTATTAGTGAAAAGTTTATCAAAAATGCTTAAATTACTTGCATTTTTAAAAAAAAATTAATGTGTTTATTTCCAAAAACTATATTTTAAATTATTCTTTTAGATGTTAGTATACCACACAATAGATTTTTTAAAAAATTGAATACAAAAGGAATAATGCAAATCGCATATATTTGCTACTCGCTATTTTGAAGGTATTCTTATGAGGTACTTGCATTTTCTGTTTCATATTATAAATTATTCATAAAGAAAGGCGTTTTTTTTTATTTCACGCATTTCTTATTATTTTTACTACTTCCACTATTGATTAGATTGTTTGTTTTTTAGTATTTATTTCTTCACACTGAAAGATACCCAAAAATGGGAGATCAGATGATTAGTGATTGTGATTAGTTCTGGTCCCCTTGATTTGTAAAATATTGTATAGGAATGTCACCTTTTTTCTTGTGATAAGGCGTAACACCCATGAGAGGGAGGGTACTGTTGCCATTGATGAATATTAAGACTCAACCATCATTCCACTTCAGTGTTGTCGTAGAGAATATCCTTGAATTACACATGATGTCACAGTAGAGGGGAAATCGTTTCAGTGGTTATTATTTGCCCGTTTAATAGACTAAAAGAACATTTTAATGAAATTTGATAAATTTAATTTTTAATGAAAATAATCGAATACTCTAGGAATTATGTGGAACGTCACTAAATAGACAAAAACATATTTTTTGTCGGCGCTTTAAATGAAATAGATTTGAAGCAGGATTTTATACTTCATGACCTTAAAATCAGGAGTATAATAATTAAAAATATTCAAAACATTTAGAATAAAACTGAATCTCTGCAGATTTTACCGTTTTCCTCTAAAACGATTATATTAGATAAATGAAGAATGGTTAATTTTGATGCTATCTTTTTAATTTCTTTTCTGGTTAAATCATAATTTGGCTTTCTATATCAGATCTAATATAAAACAAATTCTAGAATATTACTCTGATTACAAAATTTAAGATTGAAAATAGTTACTTATTTTTAACAAGGATAGATAGGGAAAAATAACCGTGATTACTGAATAACAATGTTTTTACTTACACGTGATTAAATACTAAAATAATTATATTTCAATAAAATACTTGTATTTCTCCAAATGCAGAAATAATTTTATTCTAAAATAAATTTTATAAGTAAGTAGTGATTTTTTTGACACATTACAATTAAATAAAAGACAACTTCCATAACCTGAAATAATAATAAATTATGCTTAATATTACTCAATTGAAAATTGTTTATTTTTGTATAAAAAATGTCACTTAACTTTGTTAATTTAAGTAAACATCTTTCTTTTATTTCTCATCCACCTATTGTTGAGCTAATGATCTAGTTTCTGAAGAAGTAAAAGAATTATATACTGTCAGAAAGGATTAAATTTAAAATACTATTGGGAATATAACTAATATAAAATATTTTACACTGAATTACTATGAATGTTTGACACTCTTCTTCTTTATGGCGAGTTTTTTTTTTCATTTTTTACAAATATTATCTTAATGGACAGAAATAATCTGAGATAAAGGCATTCTTAGTTTCATTGTCTGGAATTTCTTTTTTAGAAGTACTATATCCTAGAAAAGGAAGCATTTTCTTTCTATCTTATTCCACGACTTCACGGTGACAAAGATTAAAATAACAAGTGGCGATAAAAGTATCTATGCCAAAAATATCTTTTCTGGGAAGAAAGTTTGGCTAACAAGATATAGTATTGTTATAAAGTTAATGTTTCTCAGATAAAAGATATTCAGCTTTTATGGAAATATAAATAATAAAATATTTTAATTGAGAAAATTAATATAACTTGACTATCACAACCCCCACAATTTTCAGAGGTGGGATTGATGAAGCTAAAATAGATGAAACGATCATACACCAAAAGTATATGAAGCGATAAGGAAATAAAGTAGATCAAACGAAATTGGATATCAGAAGTCGGATTGTGAAACGAAAATGGATTTACGAATCAAAATTCCTGTGGATACGGCAGTTTCCATCAATAAATTTTTAGAAAAGTTATCTAACGTTTATAGTGTTATAAAATGCTTCATAATACGTCAAAATAAATCCTAAACCAGAAGTAGCTACCTTGAAAGTTAATTTCAAGCGAAAGCGTATCAATAAAATAATGATTGAAATAATAAACATTTATTCATTTATCGTTACTGGAAGATAAATGACATTGCTCTCTCGTACATGGACCATATTATAATTTTATCTTCCTCATATGAAGAAGGAATCGAACGTGTTCTGAAGCATTGCTAGTGAATATGTACTAGAGATCAACTTTAACAAGTCTCACGTTTTGAAAATGCGCATTGAATTTTTAGGCCATGTCATTGAAGAGGGTAAAATCTTCCCATCTATTTTAAAAACTAAAGCTGGGCTTAATTTTTCAGAATAAACAAATCTAAAATAAGTTCAAAGTGTTTTAGGACTGACCGGATATTTTCGAAAATTTATCCCCAAATACTCCATTGTGGCTAGACCATTAAGTGATCTCTTAAAAAAAGGCCGAAAGTTTAAATTTGGTGAAGACGAAAGAAACGCATTTAATCAGTTAAAATTGCTGTTAGCTGAAAAGCCTGTTTTAAAAATCTGTAGCCCTAATTACGAAACTAAATTGCATACCGATGCCTCCCAAGAGGGATACGGAGCTATTTTAATGCAGAAATACCCTAATGATAAAAATTTTCATCCAACCTATTACATGAGTAGGAAAACGACAGATGCTGAAAAGAAATATTCCAGCTCTGAACTTGAGGCTCTTGCCATTATTGAGGCAATAAACAAATTTCGTGTTTACCTATTGTTAATTCCATTCAAAATTGTAAAAGACGGCTCCACATTTGAAAAAAAATATGCAAAAAAGATATTTGCCAACTTGGGTTGCACGTTGGGCCTTATTGCTGGAGGAATTCGTTTTTGTTATTGATCATCGTTCCGGTATGGCTCATGTTGATGCTCTAAGTAGATATCTTCTGAATGTGTTTTGTATCTTATTTCATAACATCTTACCAAGATTAAAATCTGCCCAAAGGAATGACAATCAAATAAAAACAATATAAAAATTATTAAAAAATTTCTGCTTACGAAGATCATTACAACCGAAAAGGAATTTTGTAAAAAGGAATTATTCCTTAAGAATTAACAAATTTTTTGCTTGAAAAGAATGCGATAGTATACGACCTTTGTCATCTAAAGAAAAAATATTCTCAGTATAGGAACAAGACGAAGAATATCAGAAGAAAAATATGAACATTGTTTGGTAATGGAGAAAAACTAGTAACCGTTATGAGCCCATTAAGTAAGTGGGAAGCCATTCACATTGACTTTATATAGAAAATGCGTGATAAATAAGAATATGATAATGAAGCAGTTATCCTAAGTGTTATAGGGTTGGGACCTGTACGAGTCTATGCAGAGTTGCTATATATAGCATAGTTATTGCTTCATTTATTGCTAGTCATCTTGATAGGAATGATATTCAATTCAGAAATCGATATTTATGTTTAGATTGAAAATGTCAAGGACAAAAGAAGCTGGATCTTGCAAAATACAACGTCAAATGCATAAGATAAAATGGGTTGTATAAATTATAATATAATTTTTTTTGAATTCGATTTCTGACTCAATTTTAATACCAAGTAAATTAATTACGGAATCAAGAAATTATAATAAAATTTCTTATAAGGAGGAATGATATTATTTATATTTTATTATCATTTTCCAATCTTTTCCACTGCACACTTAATTGTATTTAAAAAATTTTAAACACTTAACGTGCCGCACAAATTAGTTCGAAGAATGTGCAGTCAGTTGGTCGAGAGTCCGATTTAATTCCATCTACTGTAAACATATGGCTGGTGTCTGCAGACTTTGCTCTTTCATATTTATAGAGATCCATAGTACTTCTATTTAATGATGTATTATTAAAATTTGGAGAAAGTATTCCTGTTCAAATGATTACTTCATCATCCAATCGAAAATAAATAATAAATAACTAAAAAGGTAATAAATGAATTGCATCTCTTTTGAACTGTCAATATTTTTTGGCTATTTTTCGCTCGGCATTTGGGGGGGGGGGTAAAATAAGAAATAAAACCCTATAATATGGCTTATTTAAAGTTATAAGCGGATTCTAAACGAATTACAGATATGGAATAGAACATGAGAAAAATGCATGTGAATCCAAAGTCGCAAATACTATTCTATCTCTTATACACTTTGACATAAATGTCAATATTTCATTATACATTCTGTGTGTGTGTGTTTGTAAAATTATGTTTTTTAAGGAAGATATATATGGTTAAAGCTAAAAATCAAAGCCCTATCTAAATATAAAACTTGATTCAAATCCTTAGAGCCATTTCCGACAAACACTAAATAAATTTACATATATACAGAAACTATACGTTTTAATTCATATATGTTTCATTTAATCAAAAAATAAGATTACAAAAATATTCAGGTCCACTATATGAACTACTAGCCACCTTTGGCTACCAGCTGGTTAGCCAATCTTACTATGTTTAAAGTTATGAACTAACTACTGTATGTTACGTTATTGTCAATTAAATACTTTATGTAACTTGTCTTTTAATAGCTACTTCGTCAAAATAATTTCATGTTCAAGTTTCATATCAAATTTGATTGACTTATGAAATTTTAAATAGAAATGTTTGGAATATTCAACAGTTTCATTCTCAGGCCAGTCAGTTCTTGAGAAATACTGGATGTTGATTGGGGTATCTCTTTGGATTGGTGGATGAAGTGGTTTAAAATTACCCGTTTTCAATTGAATAGAGATCTTCAAATATTCATAAATCAGTCAGTTTTAGAGAAGGAGTTGATTGAAGTTTATCTCTTTTTATTTAAAAGCTAAACATTCTTCGTTTTTTAAAGCATTTATAGATTCGTGTTGGATGTGACGTAATTATTTACTTCATTCAGACCCTTTTTGTAGATGCATTTCTATTATTAAAGCTTTAAAAATTAGCCATTGGGCCTTGAATTGAAAACATACATATATTAAATCATGTTTGCCCCAAATAAAACTGACTTATTTAATTAATAATATTGTAAATTGTAAAAAAATTTTAGATTTTCTTTTTAGAAAAATCATATTTCATATTTATTTCATTTCATGCAGACACGTACTGAAAATTACACTTTTATATATTTAATCAGCAATAATAATTTATTTTTTTTAATTTCAGTTTTTTTCAATCAGATGCAACATATTGATAAAAGATAATTTCTTCACTTTCACTCCGTAACGTACTCGTGCAGCTTCAGTTTCATTGTTTGGTCCGAAATATATTGTTGAAAAATATAGTTAAAGTAATTCTTTAAAAATTCGTTAAAAATAGAAACTTAAGATATATGTTAAAAGTCTGATACCATTAGAAAGCTAATTTTTTAAAATCTTTAATTGAACATAAAAATCATATTAGTGTGATATTTTCAGAAGTTATAGCTGAAAAACGTCAAAATTTCGCTTAATTTTTATTAATTCAAATTCTAATTAAAAATTCGAAAAAAGGATTCAGAGGTGCACATTCCCGACCTCTAAAGTATACATGTACCAAATTTGGTAGCTGTAGGTCCAATGGTCTGGCCTGTTGAGCGCCAACACACACACACACACACACACACATTGAGCTTTATTAAAAGTACAGATATAGATATAGATGAAAATAAAGGATAGAATAATAGATGTTTGTAACATTTTATGTATAATGATTTATTCATCAAAAGATATTTTTTGGAAGAAAAAAAACAATAAAAATATTTGAAATTATTATTTATTCATAGAATATTTAATAGTTCACAGAAGCATCAAGATGATTTCAAAATTGTAATTTCGGCTGACACATTTCAAGGGAAATATATTACTTTTTTACACTTTTTTGTAAAACATTTATAGAAGAATTTTTAAAAACCATCGTAAAATGTTCTTGGCAAAGTAAACAATTTCAAGAAAATTTCGAGGAAAACTTTTTCTGGAATAATTATTGTAAATTTTCATGGAATGCTATAAAGTATACATTTTTTTTTAGTTCCACTGAAGACATTAACAATGTATGAAAGAAGGAAATTAGTTTTCAGATATGAAAATTAAAAGTTTCCATTTCAAAGGAATTGATAAAAAAAACTTTTATATATTTTATAATTATAAATTTTCTTATCTTTTAAAAGAGTATCTTATATTTTATTTTTGATAATATTTCTGAAGCTGAGAAATATAACCATCTGGACCCTGTTTAGGAATTGTGTATCGTAAGACACTGCCTTGACGTAGTCAGCAAGCATTCTTCAATTTTACATACTTATTCTAAAATTTCATTATAAAGAAATACATAATCTATTATAATTTAAATTTCTAAGAATAAATATTTAAATTGCATATAATAAGAGTAAGTAATTAAAAATTTAATAGAATAATAAATAATCTAATAGCAGTATTTAGATTCTAAGAATATTAAAAGTTAATCATTTTGATTTTTTACGTTAATTATATTTTATGAAAAATAAGAATACCAAAACTAAATTGCAAATGCATATATTTCTTTTAAAATGCATATACATATGCAGAAATATTGCAAATGCATATATTTCTCAGTAAATTAGAATTTAATCATGTCTATAATACAATTCAGCTTCTAGTGTATATTTATGAAATTCTTTCTTATTAATTATTATTAACATTTCATGTTGATTTTTGACTTTTGTGAAATAAATCATCATTGATTTGAATTAAATTATTTAAAAGAATTTATGTACTCTATTTATGTATGCGATTTGTCCTATTTATCAAATAATGAGAATAAATTAAAATATAGTAATCTATAAAAAGAGCGTCTAATTTTGAATTCCTTCCATTAACTTGAATATAACTAAAAAAAAAGTCGCAACGATGCGTATTCGACATTAAAATCTTACTATTGTACAAAATATCCTGGTTAAAAATTATTTGAGTTTCTGACATTATTCTTATTTTAGATTTAATCACTATGCAAAAATCACGCAATTAAGTGTTTCATGAAATAGTGAAAAGAATATAAGTTTACTACAAAAATTAAATGCATTACAAAATTTTGAAAAAAATTGTAGCCACGACCAGTATCATTAAAAATACAACTATACAAATTTT
This sequence comes from Argiope trifasciata, assembly GCA_026543055.1. Taxonomy (NCBI): domain Eukaryota; kingdom Metazoa; phylum Arthropoda; class Arachnida; order Araneae; family Araneidae; genus Argiope; species Argiope trifasciata. Next base: position 86,194 of record JAPMOQ010048968.1, read on the forward strand.
TAAAAGGCATGATAATCACTTCTGTATAGTAATATTTCAAGATTAGTTTGATTTAATGTAATTGTATTAGCTTTAGCAGTTATTAAGCAAACGCTAGGGTTATTTTAGGCAAGCACCTAGTAATTTTGATAAGGGCAACATCTGAGCTGGTACCCCTTCTCCAAACTTTCACATCACACCAGCTGGAGGTTGTTTTAGACCTGCTTACACGAAAGCTCTTTTGTGGAATCAGGGCTCGAATCTGAACACCCTTCTGTTCCGAAGCCGAGACCTTGCTTACAGGCCATAGTGGTGCCATAATATTTCAAGAAGCGGAACAGTCCTAAAATATACATTTATTTTTACTTTAATATTATTTTAATTGAATTTTTTAATATATTTAATTGAATTTCTTTACATATCCCGTTATATTTTTAATTGAATTTTTTATATATCCCTTTATATATTTAATTGAATTTCTTTATATAGTATGCATAATTTATAATTCCACCATCCAAATACATTTTCATCCGATTTGTTCGAGTTGGATCAAATTATCTGGCTTGTATAGATATTGTCACGAATTCATTTTTATTATCAGTGTAAGGTTTTACTGCAATTAAAATAAATAAATATTCGAAGACGAACTTAGTTTAGTTCAGTTTTATTAATGGCCATTTGAAAGCAACATTAAATCCATTAATCTATACTGAACCTTATAAATCATGGTCAATTGACGAGGATGACATTTTAACTATTTCAGTTATCTTTCCTAAACATCAATACCATGAAAAAAGATGAGAACCTTATAATTTTTATAAACAGTTAGATGAGATCTGACATCAATGAATTTCTTAGAGCAAAATGTGTTTATGAAAGATTAATTTTTCATTTGAGAAATAGGGATAAATAGTTTTCAAGCATTATTTGGCAATGAAATTACAAAAGCAATATAGAAACAGGAAACTAAACAAGAAGTTCTGCAAATTTAGAAATTCACAAAGAAATAAGTGAGTTTACTTTTTAATTTGATAATATAGCTCTATTGAGTGTTTTACTCTTTTTGGATTTAAGCATATTTTCGAATTCTTCCTGACTGTATTATAACGCAAATTTAATTGAAGGGAATCTAACAATTTGAGGATACTTTTCATGACTATTTAAACCTATTTTAGTTTATTTCCCTAATTTACAATTTTTAAAAAAATTATAGTTTTAAAAAGTAAGCATATTTTCGAATTCTTTCGAACTGTATTATAACGCAAATTTAAATGAAGAATGGGAATTTAACAATTGGAGGACACTTTTCATGAAAATTTAAACCTATTTTAGTCTATTTTCCTAATTTACAATTTTTTTTTAAATTATAGTTCTTACTATAATTTCAGAATTTTTTTAACATTCTTCGCTAGTACATTAGCTTACTCAATGATATAATATATGGATAATCTAGGGAATTCTTAAGATATTTAATCAGTCAAATACTTCGCAATAACATTCGTCTCATATATCTTCAAACTTCGAATATTCTAGTGAAATTCACCGTATTATATTAAAATAGATAGAATATATATTAAATTAACATGCACCTGAGTACATTTATTAATTGAAGAGATTCTGCCTCCTCGGGTCACAATACCATCCTGTTGAATTCTCTCATAATTATAACATATCCTACTACAAATATGTCTGGCTTAGTCTCTTTTCATCAGATAATGAATTGAGTCATATGTGACCATGCATAGAGTATATTAATAGGTATTGTAATCGAAATGCAAATAATTATTTAGATCATAAATCACGTTCCAAATGCGCAGATTTATATTAACTGAAATGTAAGATATTTCAAAAGCAAATTACTAGTCAATTGTATTGATTTTAAGGTTTTTTTTTTCTGATTTAAAAAAATTATCAAAATGTGCAAACACTGAATGCCATTTATAATCATTTATTATAAGAATACAATAATTAAAATGGAATTTTTATGCAAAGACCCAAATGAAATCTTTTTAATGACAGAATGATCTATGCCTATCGCAATATAAAATGAATAAGAAAATTCACAAATAAGTTTTAAAAAATGGAAGATAAGATAAAAATACAATATCTGACTTCAACAAAACTCGTTTTGTTTGAATATCTGATTTTTTTTGACATTATATGCAAATGAACAATAAATATTTTTTTAAGAAATATATCCAGATTTAGAAAAGTTAATTGGGAAAAACAATATTCCACATATGTATTCTAATGCGTTTAAAAGTTAAGTTCTAGTTCGTCCAATTATGTAATTGGAAATAATAATTTCTTTCGTGTAGCTTCATCTTAATACTAGACTTCAAGCATGTCTGGTCATGTGATGTTGATGATGATGATGCCGTGCCCACTGACAAAAGTAAGAGGGGATTGCAAAGTCTCCTGAGAATTCGAGGGTAAAAGATTGATTTCTTGCTCATGTGAAGATAACACTCAAATACTCCGCCCGCTTATAAACCTTTTTTACAGGGATACTCTCTCACACATTTCACTGTTGAAAAAAAGGTAAAGAACAACCATGGATCCACCCATATCACGATGAAGATACACTATCCCTAGGCCAGGGAGCCAGTTCCGGCCATCTCTTTTCTTTAAATAACAAAGTGTATGCTTGTATGTGAGTGCGTGAGTGTGTGCAAGCGTAGTTCGTTCGAGTGTATGTATGTGGCTTAGAGCATTCTTGACATAACAAAAGTCACACGGCTTGATTTGAAAAAAATCTTTCTGGGCTCCTCGGTGACTATGCAACTTATAGGGATGTTTTTTTTAAATTTTAATTCGTTCGAATTCGTTCAAATAAAAGCCAAACTTATTTTTTTACATTATTACAAAAGGAGTTATTTCAAATAGTGATTTTTATACAGTTTGAAAATGACAACAATTATCTTTTTAATAATATCAATTAAATGGACACATTTATATTGTTTATACAAATTTATATTGAAATCAATTTTTGCAATTTTTGAAAACATTTTTTTGCCTTGTTTTAAAGAATAGATTACGCTGTTTCTTTAAAGTTCATCTAGTATTGCTGTTTCGTCAAATAATTTATATCATGATTAACTTCCTTTTGATAGCTAGGGAAAAGTATTCTGATTAAATCTATGTAGGACTTAGATATCAATCATCGGTTGCTGTTGTTTTAGCATGTTGATTGTTTTACACTACACAATACAACAAACGATCCTGTTAGCTTTGCAGATTTTGAGATGGAAGTTTTGTGACAATATTGTCATATTTCCGAATACGAGATATATCTATAAATGGAAGAAATGATGAACACGACGGTGCTGCTCATTTTCCAATTCACCTTAATATTCTTGTTACTGCCTGCAGCAACCCATTTACTCTGTTGCACTGTCATCTTTATGCCTAAATGAAATAATATCCCTATGAATTATTTGGTAATCATACACATTTAAATATTTCAAAAATATCATTTTAGACTTAAATATGAGTTTAACATTTGGTTGGAATTATTAAAAGTGTTACATTTTGAAATCTTGGATGTAGTTTTACATATAATTTTTAAAATCAATTAATACTGAAAATTGCATAGACATTAAATAAGAAAAATAATTGTGAAACCAAGAGATAAAGCGAATAGCATGAAATGATAAGATTCTTACTTACTTTATATAATAATTAGATTTTGCATGCACATCATTAAAGAAAAAAAATAATGGTACTTTTATAAAATAATACTTGAAGGAATCCATTACAAACATAATTCATCTGAACCTTTATTATCATGTTGATTTATTATATAAAAACATTTCCTTCTGAATTTCATTAAGTCTATTTTTCATATCCTCAATACATCTAAGAATTTTTTTCTTTATATATAAGAAATAAATAAGGATAATTTTGCAATTACATTTTCTTCCTTATAACTATTTGAAAGAAATTAGAAGAATTTACGCCTATCTCTGCTTTCACATTTTTGCTCAACTATAATATTTCATATCCATTAAATATCAGAAATTATATAAATATTTTTAACATTTTCACATAAATAGTTTCTTAAAAGTTCCGTAAGTAAATTTTCTATTCATTGGGAAAAGATTTCCGCCTACATCTTTTTATATTCAATATAATAAATTATACATTTTGATTATATATCTTCAGGCAGGTCGAATGCAAACAGGTTTAAAAGTACATACTTTGCACTTGTAAGAAATTTCAAATATTCACTACTATCAAAACGAAAATTAGTTGAAAAGACTTGGCAAAAACTATATCTTTTCATAAATATTATAATTCAGAGCGAATAAAATTTTTCTCGTGCCAGATATCAGACTTTTTGTCTTGAATTGAATTTTCAGAAAGTGTGGGCCGTCAGCTCATTCTTAGTACTAGATTTTTTCTTTAAACTTTAAATTGCAAAGAAATATTCAATAAAGTCTTGAATGCCCCGAATGGTAGCAAAAATCACTTCCAAATTATTTTATTAAATTTCATGTGATTATTTTATTAAATTTCCTTAAATTTCCTTTCCCCTTTTTCAGTTTTATATAAAAGCATCAATTAATTTAATTACAATGATAACTTACCACAATATCATGTTGTAATGAAATATGATTAAAAGTTGCTTATTCGGATTTTACTATTGGATTTTGTTTTTTTTATTAGGATTTTTGCAGGAAACTAGAAGAATTTTAATGTAATTGAATATACTTCCAATTAATGAAGTTTCAGACAATGCTTAAAATGCATTTCCTAAACAAAATGTTTTTGAAGTGTTCGTGAGTACATACCTTGTGCCCCTGTTTGCAAAAAAGAGAGGAGTCAATACTAAAAAATCAGGCAACAGTTTTTTTGACGAGCCATTCTTTTATTCACATCGGATAACCAGTATTTTTATACAATATCGGATAAGATATTCATATCATGGTTACGAATATTTCTTAAATATTTAAGAATTTTTTTCTTCCTAAACTACTAATTTCACAAGAAATTAGCTGGGTTTCAGCTTGTTCTTTAAAACAAAATTGCTCTGAATTTCCTCGGCAGCTGCTGATCGCTCACACACCACGTGAACGTCTCCTCTTCTTGACTGTCAAGCAAAGAAGAAATCTTTTCTGCATAAATTTCAGGACTTTGGGAATGCACTAACTTCTGAGGTTAGGAAGGTGTACTAATTCCAACATCCTCCCATCTGATTTTAAGTTTAAAAGCATATTAAGTTAAGCATATTATTCCTACTTTAGGAGCTTCTTACTGTTACTGTTTTCTTTTAAGTAAAATGCGTCAAGGAATAATGTTGCAGTTTTTTCACTGTAATAGTATAACTTTTGCAATACCTCAGAATATAAAATTCTACTACTGTCTTTGTATTTATAGTGGAAAGCTTAAAGGAGGTATGGTATTTTATGTAAAAATGTAAATAATACTTGAGATATATGAAAGTATTTGAGAACGAACACAATAATCAGGAAAATGTTTCCAATAAATTATATGGTTGATATTTATTAGTCTTTTTAGTTTTGACCGAAAAATCATTATTTATAAATTGATAAATTATATATTTAAAAAATTACTTCTATTCTTTTACATAATTAATTACATTCATATAGGCCAAACATTTTTATGATAACATATTTATGATGTTATTTTTATATTCTTCTGAAGTATTAATCAAATATAGCAATATTTTATGTGAAATACCATAAAAAAATGATAGAAAAATATATAACACATATTAAATGCAGCATTATAAATGCTTTGCACTTTTATCGAACTAATATAATCATTTCAAAATACAAATGCAAATTCTGTTATGAAATATTGGAATATTTCCTTATATTTTATTAGCGTGAGTTTCAAATTACATAGTTTGAAATTTAGTCTTAAAAAATGTAAACATTAAAAAAATAATTTAAAATAGCATTCTTTATTAAAATTCGAATCTATTATTTTTTTAATTACACTTCTCTGTATGTAAGATGTCCGCTTTAATAAATTAAAGAAACCTTGTGTATATGTGTTATGTCTGACAATTCCATCCTTCAGTTCTGTGTTCATATTTTGAATCATTCCTTTATTGAAAAAAAAGTATTGTTTATGTTTCAGCTCTTCACATTTGTTTTTTTTTTTATCTACGTATGAATATTTTTGTGTTTTAATAAAAATCAAAGTTCTCTGATTAAATGAATAGTAACATTTACTTTTAATAAATTCCATTTTGTGACAAAAGCAACTTAGTTATAAGATTCACAAATTATTTCTGTTAGCAGTTATTATTCCGTCTCCATCTGTCAAATGAATTCGATTGCAACCATTTATGGAGTGCATATCTAAGTACAGAATTTAATCAACCTTCAATATTGTAACGGATCAGTAATATTGCTTCCCAGCACGAATAGTTAAATCGTAAGAAAGAGTGTTTTATGTTCAGCTCTGTTAGATGCTGATCAGATGCCGGATTATTGACTACCGGACTTGCCGACCATTTATTGAGTCAGGGACAAATTTGACAATTTCGATAACAAAATAGATAATACTGGAATCTTTCAGAATTTTTGTGATAGAGCCAATAAGAAACAAAATGTGCTTGGTTGTAAAACCTTCTCTGCCAGCCTCTGAGAGCTATAAAAAGGCTGTTAGTCTGAACTGAAGACAATTGCTGAAATTATCAATGACAAATAGTTGGATCAGTTCAGCTAAGAGTGAACGTTACGTGGAGCTGAAGCAACTACTGAATGGAGTTGTGTGCCAAATCCTGGAATTTATTTTAGAGGCAGCATCGAGTCTTGAAGTAGTCTGTTGGTAGTTGGACACAGCTAAAGGGAGGAGACAGTGGACATTTGCAGGCATTTGGAATGACAGTAAAGAGTAGTACGTAGGTCCCCTCCTCCTGCTGAATTCAGTCTAGCCACTTTGCGTGCTGTGATTGTTATTACTACGATCAATACTTAGCTGATGTTTGCTGTAGTGTGCTGCTGTGTAATGCTTGTGTACGCTTCGGATGTTAGGTTTTTTTGTTGTTTGCATATTCGTGTTTTAAAATAGTCATCGTCTTTTGTTACTGAGGTCTGTTGGTTGTGTTTCTTCATCGACTAAAAAAATCCAAAGAACCTCAGAACTCGTAACAACATTACATTTATTCTGGTACTATCAACACACCGTCAATGAATAACTTTATTTCTCCCTAAATAATCTAAACTCTATTAATCAATAACAACCTCAACTCTATTAATTTGCTTAATAATGTGAAATTCAAGGCCTGGTGAACATATCCACCTTATTTTCGCTTGTTGTTAACTCTAGATAATTTTCATTAATATTCTCATGTTCTCCAGGTATTCCCTTTAATACAAGAGAGCTGATGAAATACCAAATTTAAATTAATTTTTTCACTATCTGCCGTCTGTTCGTCAATCTTCGCGAATTAAGCAACTGATGGGTTCATTGCAACAGCTAAATAATTGGCTTCGTCAGGTTTAAGATTTTCTTCAGATCTGATGATTGATTTTTAATTATATTTTAATACTGAGAGCTTGTTTTATTACATGCATTTGATTCTTTAGAAGACATACTCTTTTCCCTGATTAAAATGAAATTGCGTTTTAATTGCCAAGGTCGCGTTGAAATTAATGTATGTTTGGTAACATAAATAAACTTCTAGATGTATTACAATTTGATTTTATTGTTCTGGATCAACACGATGGAGTCATTTAGAAATTCGTTGTAATTATTTGCATTTTGTGCAGTTGAAAAAATCTTGAAAATTTTTCCTTTCTCATTTGGATTTACTTGTTTTCTGGATTTGTGTTTGTTTCTCAAACTATCCTTTTTATTTTCAGATTCAGATTCAAAACAATTTACTATATTTTTTTTTAATTAAGTGTTTATCCTAACAGGACTATAATCTTTATGTATATTTTCTGTTATTGAATGAAAAATCTATCGCATAATTTCTTTATTGCATATAAATTGATGTAAATTAAAGTTCGATAAATTTATAAAAATTAACTTGTTGATTCAATTATGTCAAAGATTCGAATTTTGTTTTTTTGATAATAAATCGATTTAAAACAGCATTATTTGACAGAAATTTCTATAAAAAATTGTTTATTCATTCATATAATCTAATATTCAAATTAATAATTCATTCTTTCATATAATCTAATATTCAAATTAATAATTCATTCATTCGTATAATCTAATATTCAAATTAATAATTCATTCATTTATATAATCTAATATTTAAATTAATAATTCATTCATTCATATAAATAATTATGATATACTTACTATTACTTCAAAGCTATTTTATAGGATTAATAAACTACCTAATATCGATAGAAAAGAAGAATAATCCAAGCAGTATGAATATGAATAATTTCAATTGGCATCGTTAGATTAGCATGAACTAAAGCCACCATTTTCATTTAAACAGAAGAAAAAAAACTTGTGATTTTATTAAAGTAAATAGCCAATCTAAAATTAAAAATATAGTCAATCTAAAATTAAAAAAAAAACAATATTAACAAAAATAATTTCTTAAATACTGATATTGACTAATCAATCCATCATGAGTTATTTTTATGAGAACATTTTATTTCTATACATTAAGATGTCCCATTAGTTTCTTTCTCATCGCGCTATGAGTATCATCATCTGGTACTATCTATGCAAACATGCAGGCTTATCTATTACTGTCATCGGTACAAGGAAAAAAGCCTTCAACTGTCGCAAAGTGGAGCTATATTCCAAAAAGCTCTTTTGTAGATTTGGTGGGATTGAAAAGGCGCAATTTTCTTCTAACTCCTTCCTCAAAGTAAAACTATAAATTCTTCGAAATATTATCCTTAATTGTATCAAGTGAAAGCTGCCATTAGCAGTAAGAGAAAAACTCTTACAGTTTGATTATGATGTTTTAGTGCATCCTGCATACGCTTCAGATCTCGCTTCATCTGATTATTACTTCTGTCTGCCCTTGAAAAACTCTCTTCGCACTAAGCGCTTTAAATTCACCAGAGAAATAAAGAGCATCTAAAAAGTAAGCGCTCTAGATGGAAGAAGGTAATAGAATAAAAGGTTCTTATATAACAAAATAAAAAATATCTTAATCAGTAATTATTGTGTACTTATTTCATATTATAAATAGGAAGGAAAACTTATGAGATACTCTAACATTTTCAACAGAAACAGTTTTTTTTAATGTTTTCCAAAAATTATGCTAAAAACTTCCGATATTGCTTTTTCTACGCTGACAGTCCTTCATCTTTTTGACATATATTTTTTCTAGCTTAATCTAAGACATTTAACCCATGGAATCTTTTAGAAAATGTGCTTTAAAATAACTCAGCTTCAATGATCTCCTCAAAAATAATCAACTCCTTTCTTACTGCAGTTATTTAACTTTATCCTACAGAAGTTTAAGTTTGCTCTTTGTTCTGAAACTTTTTCGAAACAATACCTTCTATTTAATCATGCAACAAGCAACTCACGTAACTTTAACTTTCTTCGTTATAATTCTACACTTAAGCAATGCAAACTAAGATGTTTCATCTTTCAAAGTAGGTTTTTCTTAAGTGATCCGAAATTTCTGTATACATTAATTGATGCTTTCTGAAAAATCGATGAGAAATTTTTAATTGAAATGTAACGGAATGCTGATTATGAAAATTTTAAATAGAATTTGAGATTGTTCATAATAATTAAGTATATTTGTAGTATTGAAAATGCTTTCGAATATTTTTCAGCATACTAATTTTACGCCTTTTGATATACTGAAAACTATAAGAGTAACAATTTAAAATGTTTATTTTAAATTTTACAGTCTATCATTTTTGCATGTATTTCTCTGTATATTTTTATTTTTCAAAAAGTTAATATTTTAATTTTTAAAAAATTAATACTGTTTACATAATTAAGAAAATTATTAATAGAAGTATATATGAAACTATCAATATGAATTAAGGGAACTATTAAAATTCTCGACAGTTGATGTATTTTTTATTATTGTTTTCAAAATAAATTTATATTGCTTGAACCTCACTAAGCAACTTTCACAAAATAGGCTTAAGATTAATTGCAATTTATCTATACTTGCAGAGCAAATATTAAATGGTGACCATAAATTTTTTAATGTCTTGAAATACGTCTGATTATTTTTTAGAATTAGTTTAGAATACATTTTAAAACTGATCAGTTAATTTCATCCTGTTTTTATTAAAATTTTTTGCATATTTTTTTTTTCAATTCGTCTTGAGAAAAAAGAAAAAAAAATTGAACTTAACTATAAATCTAGGTTCAGACCATCTCTAGTGGCAGATATATACTCTGAACGACATCAATGCGCATAGTGGAGCAATTAACTATAATTAAAATTTCACTTGATTAAAAATTAAGTGGTATTTTAAAAGTATTTTCACGATAATGTTAGAAGATTGTACAAAAATAACTTCAAATATTCTTAAAAAAGAGGAAAATTCAATCATAACTGATAATTGAACACACCAAACTACTAAGACATAATTTAAAAACAGTGGCCTGATTTAATTTAAAAATCATTAGAAATATTTTTATAGTAGATATAATTTTTGAATTTTTATTGTAGGTATAATTGTTGAAATGAGAGTATATTTCAAGTAAGTTCTTCGCTGTTTCATCATATACTTATTGAAATGAAATTGTTCCATTAAATAAATTTTATTATGAGCGGTTCTGCTTGGACTTGGATTTGCTGAAGAGTTCCATTTATATATATAAATATTTCAGTGTTCCCTCAGAAAAATATATTAAAATATAAATTTTGATTGTCATTTAACCCATTCTGCTTTAGACTCTTTCTTCTAGTTTTGCATTTATAAATATAAAAAATATAATAAAATGTATCTTTGTATAAATTCTTCTTTCTGTTTATTGGACAATATATCACTCTAAATTTTGAACAATACTTTTACACGTTCAAGTATCTCAAAGGAGAAAAGAACGAAAATTTAGTGATCATGTTTACAACCTGAGAAATACGCTCAATACGTTTCTTTTAATGCTACAAAAGATTTTAAAAATACTACACGAAAAAAATTAGCCTCATTATTGTGCAAAATAATTCTTATATTAAAGCATCTTCGGAATTATCGAAGAAAAGAAGTTAAAAATCTAATTTTCAATTAATTGAAATTCTTAATAAATAGATTTTTAAATATGGTGTGCACTAGCCTCTAAAAGTGAATCTACTTCTTATTTTATAAAAGTATCAATATTAAAAAGATGCCACTGATATTAAAATTCATAGTTTATACGTATAACAGTAATGAAAATTAAAAAAAAAAAAAAAACTCTAGGAAATAACAGTAACTTGTACTTTCCTTTTACAGAATCGGAAACGTACATTTTTCATTTCTATTTCCTTATAAACTCTAGATATAATTTTGATAGTTTATTAATGTGATAAAAATAGACTTAAAAATTGTCCTTAAAATTAAACTTCAAAAAAAAAACATAATGAAAAGGTACAACTACTAATAAAATTGCTCATACCTCTATCATATTTATATAAAACTGACGAAAATTTTATCAATTTTAGAATGCATGAAAACGTATTTTATCTGAGAAAAAAAGGCTTACAAATTTTCAATTATGTTTAGTTGGAATATTTACATACTTGCCTTTTCTAGTACTTTTCCGTATACGGGCAGAAATTGTCACCAATAAGAGCCAAACGCGAGTCAAATCGCCAAACGAAGAGAATGGCAAAACAAATTTGCCAATGTGAACAAAACGCAAACAAAATCGCCAAGTGAATAACGTGAATTTGACGAATTTGAAAGTTGAATGTGAAGGAACATTGAATTTTTTTGGCAATTTTTCACTTTTCCTGAATAACGATTATTCGACGACTTTTTGGCGATTTTTTCATTGTCCCTGTGTAACAGAAAAATACCCTTAATATTAATTAATTATTCACTTTTCTTTAAAAAATATTGTAATGAAACTTGTTCGAATTTTGAGAGGGTTGTATGTTTTGAACAAAAAATGACAGTTCGTAAATTCGAATTTGATTGCAATCAAGTTACTTAAAATTTGTTTTGTTATTGAATTAATTTTTGTTATTGCTCGCTTATTCTAAATTGTTCTTATAATTCCCGTGTCTTTATGAACTTCCAATATTCGAGTCATTTCGTCTTGTGGATAGAAACAACTGTGAGGTTTAATTCCTTAAATAAAGTCTTGAGCTAAGATTAGCGAGAGTTATCTTTGACTTTAATTAACACACGGTTTATCTACACTGACTTCACCTATACTACAATATATTTAAAATTTAAAATTTCTCAAAACTCAGAACTCATTTGAAAATTATTTAAATACTATGAAATATCCAAAAATGTCGTCTTTGAATATCCTTTTTATACCATTTTCTTTTAGAAAAAAATTATGACTAAACTATAACACCTTTAGTTCTAATTAACTATATTTATTGGTAAAACTATTATTATTTCTGGTAATTTCTTCATATTTAAAGTATAGAAATTTTATTTCGTGGAATGCTGATAAAATAAAATCATTTTTAGAACACAAGAAAAAATATAAGAAAAAGCCCATATTTAAGTATTTGTGTACTTAAAAATAATTCTACTTTTTTTCAACTTGTATAAAATTCTCCACGATAGAAATATACAAAAGATCTTGAAAGAAATCAATTTTAAACGCTTTAACACAGAAAGTACGTACACAGAAGTAAGCAGACACACGTAAAATACACAGAAATGCCGTTTTTGAATGCCTTCGTGTCTCATTTTTATTCAGGACATAATAAAACTATAACTTTTCTTTCCAAAGACGATTAAGCCACTATTCTCATCTCTCAAGACCTCTTTCTTTATTGAAAATGAAAAAGAAATATTTTTCAACACCGCTTCAAGCATTTCTACTTCGATAGATGATGGTATTACTGTTCCTACGATTTTCCAAAAGATGATAACTTTTCTTGCATTCTTTTATAAATCAGGAAATTTGCACTGATATCTCTCTACTCCACTATTCTGTATTTATTTCCCGAGGAAAGTCATCACTTTGTATTTATTTCCAAAGAAAGTAAGGAAAGTAAATACTTAAAGAAAGGGAGGAAGCAACTTTTGTTTTTCATTCTTTCTCTCTTCAATGTCGGGTTACAATATGTCCCTTAACGATTTTTCTGTGTCTTCTTCAAAGCTTTGTATCACAAAAGTGATGGCCTCCAATACCTCTTTCAATGGGCGATGCGCCTCAGTTAATACGTAGACCAACGGCCCCCATTTCTTTTTATCCCTCTCTGAAAGAAGGAGATTAGTGTTAGTGGTGACGGAGAAAGGAGCTTAAAGACAGCAGAATGTGTACTAATAGGAGATTTTTGGTTCACGATCGGACACTTCATTTCTAATCTGTCTTTCTTAAACTCTCATTACGGAAGAAAGAGAAGTAATTGTGAGAATATTAGTAACTGGAGAACTCAAAACTTATGCTTACATTACATGAGTAGATTAAAATGCATTAACTTTTATTAAATCTTAATATATAGTACACTAATCTTAGGTGAAAAAGGGGGAATAGAATAATAGTCTCTGGAGTAATTTTCAGTTAAGGAGTTTTTTTAAAAATATATAAACCGAATTTATCTCATTATAAGCAATAATTAGTCCATGTATATTATTTCTTTTATCTAGTGAAAGGAAGGCAAAACCCTTTTCATTAATGCTTTGTTGTAGGCCAGTGACCTGCAGATAGAGCATAGTTAACCCTGCAGTTCAGTTCAGGTCTATATGAACCGAAATAAAATCTATATCTTTGTTAAAATATATATTACAGCACTATTTCCATGAAACTTCTTGACATCTTCAGTAAATAAAATTAATATGTATTGCTAGAGGAATTTATGTTTTTTTTTATTTATTTCAGAGGGATATTTTTCAAATCATACCTAATGTGTCGTTCGGCTCAATATGACTCGATGCAAAAAAACCATTTATTTTTACTCACACTTGTTCACTTTTATTCGAGATAAATCAAAATAAAAATGACAACAGTTTCTGCAATTCATACTTTTCGAAACTTGTTTTGTTGACTTTTGTGTTAGGTCACATAACAAGAGGTACAAAAATTGATACGATTGGCAAGAACCATTCCCTTTGCTCTTATAGTAACATTTCTTTTTTTCTGTTGTCTTTCTTTTCCTGATATACTATAAAAGAGTTGTATCTGAGAGAAAAAATGGAGAATAGTAGAAAATTTCATCATTCTGATATAACTAAACTAATGGAAGCTTCTGACTCCGAAGAAGAAGTATCGGAGAATGAAAATTATACAAGCAATGAAATTGAGTTTGAAAGTTCTGATAGTGATTTTGATACTTACTATTCAACAAATAACGTCTAAAGAAAGCATTCAGTCCTAGAATCTTGGAATAAAGTTCGATTCGCTGCTATATTTTTCACAATCAACAACTTCTAACATTATAAAAACTACTTAAGGGGGCATATAATACTCAACATAAAGGATATCAGACTTAAAAAGTGTATATTTGTGAAGTATTCAATTTTACAATTGAAAACTAAATCATAAATATGACTCATTTTTAAGTAGAAAATGTTTACGGGGGAAAAAGGGGGTAAAATACTGAAAGAAAGATTTTTCAAACACATAACGGATTATTATTGTTAGCTGATGTTTATAAACCATTAGGAGAATCGAGAAAAAGCTTATGGGATAAAGAAACTGGCAGAAAAATGTTTTGTGTGACAATGTCTTCCAAACATTTTGCACCATATTGTGTTCCATATTTTGTACCATTTGTTATTCGTCTGGATAATAATTCCACTAGTTAAGAATAAAGAAATTCGGATTAATTAGCTGCAGTGAGAGATATCTGGGTAAAACGTACATAAATTCTACGTACGTACATAAATTATATAATCCAAATAATAATATTACTGCAGATGAACAATTAGTAGAATTGATTTCCTTTCAAAAAGTATATTCCAAGTCAGTCGTCTAAATATATAATGAAAATATGGATTTTATGTGATAGTAAAACTTCGTATGTGCTGGTGGCACAAATATACACCGGAAAAAATAAGGGATAAAACCAGAGAGAAATCAGGAAATGTGACTAGTATGTGATCTTATGAGTATTCGGGGCATAATGTTACATGTCATAATTTTTTCCCATCTTACATTTTAAGGCAACTTCTAAAACGAAATTATTTACACCAAATTACAATTAAAAACACCATTAGAAAAAATAAATCAGAACTTTCAAAACAAATGCGAAACAAGAAGTTCATAGCTCATTTTTTTTCTTTTTACAAAAGACACAATAGTTCTAAACTACATACCAAAAAAATGTTATTCTTATAAGCCCTTTGTATCATAACGAAGAAAGCAACAGACCTGACAAAAACCATTAGAGCTTAAATTATAATTCAAATAAAGAGGCTGTTGATACTTTTAATCAACATTTAAACACATGCACTTATAAAAGAAATATCAATCGTTGGTCTAAGATGGTATGTACTATGATATGCTTGATGTCTCTGCTACAATGTATTTGCTGTATGGACTTCAGTACACAGCGAATGGAATGAAAACGAAGAAATGAAAGATATTTTTGGAAAACACTGGGAAAATCACTTATTTTTCCACATATTGAAACAAGGTCACATCTACTAAGAAATGTGGACTCAATAAAATTAGCGAAACGAATATAGAGAAAAAGGGAAAATGTACCATCGGGATTTACTGAGAATGCTTTATCGTGTGTCATACGTGCAAGATATACGTCAAGTAATGACAGCAAAATTAATATGTTATGCTGCAATTCTAAGAATAACATTGGAAATGTTATATAAAATATTATTAATCGAATTTTTTAAAAACTACAAGTTTCAATTTCGAATATTTTTCTGTAACTTTTTAACGATACTTTATATTATTGTGAGTTCCAATTTCAATTGTTATTTATTTGTTTATAATTGTTTTCGATAATTAAATCTATTTTAAAATTTACATTTCTATCGTATAAAACATTTCTTAATAATATAACTGTTTTATATTATTAAATCTATTATAAATTTGTATTACGATTGCATAAATCCCCATTTCTTAATAATATAAATGTTTCATATTATTAAATTTATTTTTAAACTTATATTAATATCCAATAAATCTTTTCTTAAATGACGCCTGCAAATTACTGCAAAAATGCTTAGATCTCTGTGTTGGTCATTTTCATCTGAACGCTACATACTTGAAGTAAATGTGATCAGAACAGCATGGTTAAATAGGAAAATTTTTTAACCAAACTATTCATGAGTTAAAGGCTACAATTTCTGCTCAGAATGTATATGCTAATTCTTATCCTTTCTACTATTGAACTTTGACTCTCAGACAGAAAAAGTGGTGACATGGGGTGCTTCTAAAATTCTTTCAAGATTACTAAAATTTTACGCATTCTTTTATAAAAATGGTTTGTTTTAAGATAATTAAAAATTCAGAACATAATATTTTTATCTTTCAACCTTTTAATTCATGAAATTCCTTGCAGAGAAATATGCCTTAATTCTATTTCTAAAATTAATTAAAAATAGAAAAAACTTTTCAATTTTTATTTTATATGAAATTATATTGATGGGAAGAATTATTTTATATTGATAGGAATTATAATTAAATTGTTTTACGAAAATCAATTAATAAATTTTTAAAAATGAACAACAAAATTATTGCAAGCATTAAATAAATGTTTTCTTTAATTTTAATTATTGTAATGAATGTAAATTCAGTTTTATACAGCTATGTTTTCAGAAGGTATCTCGGAAAACAGCATACTTTATCTAATTTTTAATACATAAGAATTATAATTGCAATTTGGAAACAACTTCTCGAAATTGTACATTTCCATCCATTGTAGCATGTTTTAAATTTGACATTTATAAGACAATTATTTTGACCCGTTCAATTTATTCGTAGACACCCGACAGCGCACACAGGTATTTTCTTATTTATTATAGGTAAAAATAGTGATACGTATAGCATATTTTGCATATTTTTTCAGGCAATTTATTGAGTTTATATTGCTTTCTTTGAACCAAAATGTCCTTTTGCTTTTATTGCGATTATATAATTTTATATAAATTTCATTACAGATGCCAGTAATGACGGATAGCTAAATCAGTGGTAATACAACATACAACAAATAGGGGAAGGGCTCAGTGGAAAGTTATTTGATGATTTGTTTGGAATTTTTAGAAGTGTCTCACAACTAAATATTAATCACAAATTCGAGTTTATTCACATCAGTTCGCTTTTCATTGCGCATAATTGAAGACTAAAAGCAAGTAATAGATCTTTCTAAATCAAACTTTTTCACGTATGTAACATAACTATAATCCACTTAAAGCGCAGAATTTACAATTAGAGCTTGTTGTTGTTGTTACTTATGGCACTTTACAAGTACGCCAACAATCATCTGTCAGCGATTTAAGCTGTAGCGACAACTAGCCTCAAGAATACAACTTAGCTACTTGATGCTTCACGTTTGTTTGCAGAACCCCTTTTTACAGAAGCACATTTACACACATCACAGATAGAACTGAGGAGAACAACCATGCCCGAACCGGAACTTGAACGAGGGACTCATAATTAGAGCTTAATCTTATACATCTTTAAACAATAAATTTAATCCATTAGATATTTAAACTCCTGTTCAGTGTTCGGTCATGAAATTATTAACTTCAAATAAGACAAAATTTTTATAAAGTAAAGTTTTTTTAAAGTAACGCTTTTAAAGAGTTCTGCTCGTGGAGCTCAAATATAATCCGATCTTATCACTATCTGCTTAAGAGCCTCCAATATTTCAAGTAGAGTATTCTCCTTATCTGACCAGTAATCCTCTTAGAAGGAATACGTATTTTAATCATTGTAAATAATTTGGTATAAGTTATGTTATGACAGTATAATCGATATTAGGTATTAAATGCTTGGAGGTCATTACATTTATTTTCAGTTAAACATATTAGCCAAATTTTAAATGTTAGTTGCATGGTAATATTTCATTAAACTTTCATGACATATGAATTTGCGCCATCTCTTAATTAAACTGCACATAATTTTTGAATTTTTTTTTAAATTCATTCAATTCAATTTAATGAATGTCTTCTGCCTTGGGTAAGTAATTTTTTATCTCCTTACTTAATTTTCTTTTTATCACTTTCAAATTTTTTAAAAAAAATCCCAGTTTACTGCCTGAATTTAACATAATACAATAAGCGAAAGTAATGAAACTTTTTTAATTAATTTAATATCATTGAATGTTTCCAGAAATAGGGCAGTGTATTCACGAATTCATGAATTAACTTTATTTTTATCAATTGAAAATTTAACTAAGCAGAACCCTTGTAATTCATTGAATATGTGAGAAATATTAATGTAGGCGACTGTTGAGAAAAAGATAAATAGTAAATAATGTTGCAGGTTGAGTGTGCCTTTATTGAAATATGTATACTTTTAAAACAAAAATTAAAATAAACAGAAAAATTAAAAATGCATGTACATGTTGATAAAAATAAAAATAAAAGATTTTTGGGTTATAATGTATCGTAAGATTTCTACATTTAATGAATTATCATTCACGTGAACAAATATTTTGTTAATGTATTTATGAATGTATTTATGTATGTATTTAATAATGTATTTATGAAATTTTTTTAAAACCAAACAAGAGAGCTATTTCATTCTAAACAGATTAAATAAATAAATTATTTTAATAGCTCAAGTGAATTAATTTTACTGTTAATCAATTTCTCCTTTTTACATCTCAATCTTTCATTTTAATGCACCTCAGAAATTTTCATTTCAATCAATAGTATACTACGGAACAGTAATTAAATTATTTTTTTACATAGTTTAATTTAAAAACTAAGCAAGAAATTTAATTCTATGAAATCTAAACTATGTGAAACTCTAGCACAATTATATTAAAAAAATATTAATCTCAATTAAAATAATTATGCTTCCTATCCATTTTGAAAGATGAAAATTTAAAAATTGATACAAATGATAAATGTAATCATACTTTTGTGAAACCAATTTAAAAATCAATGTCTACACGCATTTAGTATAGCGCTGTGTGTGTGTGTGTTTAATCCAAGGAAAACTTCGTCTTTACTTTTTCTTGTTTATTTTCACACACACACAAATATATATATATACAAAACATGGACGACGATCACAATATATACAAGGAAACACGGAATATAATATTGAAAAATACCGCTAACAAGAGCAAACAAGGAAAACATAATAAATTTTAAAATGCCGCTAACTAAAGAGCGAACAAGGAAAACATATCATATCTTAAAATGCCGTTAACAAGAGCGAACAACGTAAACATTTAATTCTTTTAAATATTTAATATATTTGAAAAATAGAAATATGCTGCTGACAACGAGCTCACGTGATCAAACTTTTTACCGCTAACAGAAACCGAGCGAGGTGCCTGCTTGCACCAGTTTTCATTTTTACATTATGAACAAGTATACAAAGAATTGACAGACAATTATAATAATTAACTAAATCAAAAATTTAAAAAAAAAATGAAATCACATAAACAATCAATGATTTCAACTATTAATATTTATTTTGGTATTTCCATATATTTTATAAAATGTCAAATTATTTTCAAAAATAACTTGTAAACTTCTTAAATCAGAATATTGCAATTTATCAAAACTAAAAGGAAGAAAATAAAAGAAATAGCTTAAAACATCTTTTTTAAAATTGTGGTTAATTTCCATCAATTCATATTTAATTTATTAAAAAGTCGTCATACTTAATTAAGTGATAATATATAGTTTAAATAATTGTTGCATCTTAGTAGACGAAATTTTCGAAACTTAGTTTATCTTTTTGGCATAAATTTTTTTTGAATAAAGCTAAACGGTATGCATAATTTGAAAACTGGACTTGGAGGAAGGCTATTCTTGTATGTCCAAAATAATGAAACTCGACTTCTATTAAAAATTTCACCTGTATAATGAATAATGAACTTTAATCACTTATTCCGTCATGCATTCATCACTCAAACATAGATAAAATGCGGAAAGTTACCAAGAGTAGGACATACAAATTGGAAAGCTGTATTTAGGAAAATTTGCTCATATTTGAATTAAGGAGTCAAAAGCCAGACTTAAAATATCCTTTACAAATCTTCCATGCACTCTTCTAAGAATATTCCAATGTTGTTGGGAAATACCTTTTAAATACAATACAAACATCCTCAATGAAAGTAAATTCGAAATAAAATTTAACTACCAACTACTACAGTTGTTATCTAGTAACGATAGCTTAATCACAGTTCGTCTTTCCGATTTTTCATAAAAGGAATGAGAAAACAAAATTGACATAAAGAAGCAAATATTTTCATCAAGATTCAGATGCTGAGCATAAATACCACTTCATTTAAAATATCTAGCTGCATAATATACAGAACATAAGTAATTATGAGTATTTTGTCGAAGCACATTTATTTATGATTTTAAAGAATTTAACTTACGACAAATTTACTGAAAGAAATTTTATAAAAATTATTTTTATTAGAGATTTAAAAATATGTAAATAGTTTGAACTATTTCCACCATTTTTTTCTTTAATTTCTGTATCAGCAATTTAAATATCATGAAACATTAATCAATTTTATATGAAATTTACTACTAGATGGCACAATTTACGTAATTCAAAATTTGTTTAAATAAATTGATTTACGGTTAATTAAATTCCGAAAAAATAAAAATCGAAAATTCATAGGAATCAAGATTTAATAAGTCTCAAAAAGTATCATGTGAGAACAAACATTTTTACCGACATCCATTCTTATAAACAAGAAAGAAAACAAGTTAAATGAATAAATTTGTTTTAACTCCAGTTGCTACATATAAAAACCAGTCGCTACATATAATGAAAATGAAATATAAATCTATTTTGCTTATAACAATTTAAAAGAGAAAAATTGATAAAGTGATTTAAAATATGAACTACCATGGTTAAACATCTTCCAAATATATAGATGATTCAATTCAGAAAATTATTGAAATTATTCGTTGAATTTCAGTAATTATGGGAGTAAAATGCATAGAAATTCTTTTTTACTAGAAAAGTTTATCTGATTAGCTATTATTTAATGCTTTTTTATGCAATGTTGAGGAATGTAAAATAATTTTACGAATAAAAAGGGGAAGCTTACAAAATTAAATATTTTTATGCCAAACTTAAAAGTATTTAACTTTCTTTTAAATCGATACAACTTAAAATTTAATTATTTATAGTAATTAAGTAATGTTTAAAAACTTAATATAATTTTGAATTATTATGGCATAAAATCGGCGAATAGTAGAGAATAATACTTTCCACAATTTCGTGAAGAATTAGTGCATAATAGAATAAACATAATTTAATATAAACTTTTCAATCAATAATTATAAATCGAAATTAACTCTATTATTTCAAAATATTTGTAATTGCAATGTCTCATTATCACAAATCCACAGTTTTGTTTCTAGGAAAATATTTCCAAATGAATTCTCGGGCTTTTAAACCGTTTCTGTTCCTTGCGACAATTTTTACTTTTAATTGCTCTCAGCACCCCGAAATTTGGGAAAGAGCTGAAGATCCTAATTTCTTCATAGCAAAAATAGAAACTTTAAATGATATAAGGTTTAGTATAATGAATTAAATTTATCTGGAAAGAATAAAATTAACGAATTAATAATAATAATATAAATTTTAGGACTTCTAGCAAAGTTGCCTTCATTTTGGATAATTTTTATTATTATTTTTTACCACAAATAACCAATAAATTCTAGTTTTATAGTTTACCTTTGGTACAGGAAAGGATATAATGGCTTATTAAAGTGAATTATTATTTTAAAAAATATTAAAGTATTAATGTGAATGCTGTAAAAATTAAAAGTTCTAATTTTCTTTAATATTCTGGACATGAGATATGATTAATACAGGGCCATGGTTAATGAATTAGAATTATAATATTTCTTTTTAAAAAATTCAGAAGTAAATAAGAAGAAAGAGAACGTTAATTCTAGGAAGATAAAACATATGCAATTTTCTCTTTATCAAAAATAACCCAAATTAAATTAATACAAATTAAATCCTAATTATCCAAATTAATACAAATTAAAGACTTTTATTATAGTTATTTAAATATTAAAACATATAAATCAATTTAATATTGATATTATTGATATTACATCACCAAAAAATATATTTATATACTTTTAGTATAAACATCTTTAGTATAAGTCTCTTTATTTCCTTTTATTCACACAATTTCAAAATGTTTTACAAGAACAAATATTGTTGTCTTATTAATATAAGAGTCGAAATGTATTATTTGTGATAAAAAACGAAAAAGTACAAATTTTTGACTTTCCTTTTAAGTCCTGTATCAAACTATACCTCTTGCCCAAACCTTTGTTCAAAATTTACGCTTTCAAGTTCATCAAATTCCTTTTGGGCCTTTTGAAGTCAGCGCCCAAAGATTAGATCACCAACTCTAGGGGTTTATTAGTTAAATTTAATTTTGAGTTTGCTTACACAGGGAAAATTCTTCTTTCTTCAAACGCGGATTCCGACGACACAAGAACCTTTTCAAGAGAATGCATTGATGCTCTTGTAAAGGAAAGTTTAAACTTTGTTTAGGGTTCCTGTTCGGATACATTATTCGAAAATTACCCTTTAGTCACGAGTATCCAGATTTAATAAAGATTTCCTTACTTATTTAAAATTAAAGGATGCATTGATACCAATAAAATGCTTTGTAATCTTTCAAGCGTCGAGTTTCATTGTAATATTGAAAATACTTGTAATAAAGATACCTTACCAATAATTTAAAATCATGAATCGTTTGTTTCATCACATCTCGTTTGTTTTATAAAATAAAGGATATAAGATTTTTTAGCATCTCAACAACTCAAAGTTATTTTTAAAATATCAAAGTCATTAGTGATAGGATTTTATGCATCTTTCACTCGTAACGAAGATTATTTCGGATTCAAGTAATAAAATTCAGAATAAATGAAAAAAAAATATTTAATTTTGTAATTATTTTTAAATACAAACAGTATTATATATATTTTTAAAGCATAGACCCATCCATAATGTCATGTTTTTGTTTCTGAATAATTTATTTTTACATAATTGGAAATAGTAAAGGTTCCTGGATTTTTAGATTGTTTTACTCTGTAAGCTCTTAGTTGGTTGTTAAGAAATTCATTTTAAAATTTAGTAGGAAGTTTATTTAAA
This sequence comes from Argiope trifasciata, assembly GCA_026543055.1. Classification (NCBI taxonomy): domain Eukaryota; kingdom Metazoa; phylum Arthropoda; class Arachnida; order Araneae; family Araneidae; genus Argiope; species Argiope trifasciata. The sequence continues at coordinate 109,507 of JAPMOQ010048968.1, forward strand.
AAAATAGTTTCATCAAGCATATATATACTACATAATTTATTGTATTTAATTTTTTATATATAATGAAGAGAAAATTTAATTGGAAGATGAATTATACATTTTTAATGATAAAAATTGTTTTTTTTATATGAAAATTATATATTATTTTGCTTGTTATAAAATAAATAGTAGTTTTGAGTATTTTAATGGAAAATTTAATTTTAAAAACTCTGAAAGAATCGATAAAAATAAAATTTTGATCTGATATATCATTTCTGAGAATAAAATAAAACTATTGTATAGTTAAATTTCTCTTTTATAACGAAAATCCTTCAAATATTTTAAATTAATATTTTTCTATAACGTTCAGTGGAATATTTTATACTCATAAGTAGCGTAACAACAAAAAAATATCATTTTATAACTATTTTCGAAAACTACATTTGACTAATAATTATTTTATATCGTTTTTATGTTGTATTAACAAAGTTACGTTTGTGCTTTGATAAAAAGTTAAATAAATGGGAGCATAAATTTCTAATCTTTGAAAACCGTTTCATCGAAAAAATTTAGATTTGTAACATAAGTTCATTAAACTAATAAATTTTAAACATATCCAACGACAACAAATAAATAATATTTTATTATCTGTTTGAAATAAATATGCAGATTTATTACAATTATAACTCCCTGTTTCATTCTTTCAGCTCATGAGCTGTTAAAACATAGTTGGAAATTGGTCTATTTTTGAAAAGAAATCGCCAGATTATTCACTTTTCTTAGTAAGTTTATCACAAAATTAGCATATGCATTGTACCATTTGTTCTTTTGTGTACTTTAACCTTTGGAAATTTGAAATCCTTCACTTGTTAATGAATATTTTAATGATTTTTCATGTAAGATCTGTCACAAAACTTTCCTTTTACTTGGAAATACCTTGTTATCATAAAAACCCGTGTAATAAAAAAGCTTAATAAAAGATATGTCTTGTTGTGGAACATGCGGAAATTTCAAACAAACTGAATCAATATTTCACATACTTTTATTTATGTAGAATATGTGTTAAAAATGAAAAAAAAAAAAAAAGAACAAAAGAGCAATTTGAAGGTGTAATCTAATTTATTGACGATGTATACAGATGATTCAAAGTCACAATACTTGATTATTAAAAGTTACAATAACGTAACATCATGATGCAATGCTATATTATGTAACAGATCTAGCAACAGAATTATTATATTCTAGCAGTTACTACAGCTATCACAAAAAGTCACGAAAATACTGAAAATAGTACACATTTAATAGCTTAAGTTAGTTCTAGAATTATGAATAAAATAAAACACAAAGCTATACATATTTACATTGCATTTAATTTCCTTTCCAAAATAACAAATGTGTATTTCAAATGTACGTTCATTTAAAAATTCATCAAAAACATGTGCAACATTCGAAATTGCTCGAAAATATTTTAAGATTTCTGCACTGGTAGAAACATTGAATTGGATTATTTGAGATATTAAAGAGCGGGAACTGCAATATGGAAACCAAAATTCTTTAAAATCTTTATATTTTCCCATCAACATTGCCAATTCTAAATTAATCTTTCGCACGAATTTTGAAATAATCCTCCATTCAATTTTCATCAAAGAAGAAACTTCAAACAGAAAAGCTTTCTGCTTTAGTCAGTATTAAATGAGGAACAATTTAATAGCATCGAAGTTATTTTATTAACGTCTATTAAAGGGACATTTTATAGCAATATCCTTTGTCAAATCGACATTTAATCTGGCTTTGATTAGGGATAATCTTTAACATGAGCAGAAATGAACATACGCCGCAAGAACTTTTAATCACAATTTAATCCTGAGATACGTGGCCTTTTCATATCTTAATAAGTATATTGCTTCCTAATTTTCAAAATAAATTCTGAAAAATTTAATATTTATTTGCCAAAATTAACTCACTTATTGCAATTCTAATTTAAGGTAAGACGCGAATTAATAAATAACTTTCAATTAATAACTCATTTTCTGCATTGATTTAATTTTATTTGGAAAATAGAAATTCAGTTTTTTAAAATATATTAATCACTTTTCACGAATTAATTTTTATATGCTTTAGGAATAAATGTTGGGGTGTTTCAGAAAATGTATTTATGTCTATGGGTAAATTTTGTTTTATTTTCGAAATCTTACAGCTATTTCCATTTGTCATAATGTTGCAAAAGGTACTGAAATCATACCGAGTGCATTTTAACCTGTTTTCTGGATATTCAATGACAGACAACAGACTAAAACTCATAGTATCTATCTTATTCTTTTCTTTTGATTCGGGGTACAAATGTAGTAGAATCCTTTTGCATTTGCTTTATCAACTCATAAGAAGTTATAATGTTAAACTCAATCTGAAATCCAGAAATTTAGATAATAAAGAACTTACTGAGCGAAGAAATCAATATACCCTCCGTTCTGAATATATTTCGAAGCTTAATAAGTCATTAAAAATAAACGAAAGCTTTATACATTATTTTAGATTCTATGCATATTAGGTACCTTTTTGACCTTATTCGATAAATTTGTACCACTTTGCTGTGGCTCCTTTTAAAAGATTTCGAAATTGTAGCCCAAATTCCTGACGTAGATAGAAGAATAGGTGGTCCATTCAACTAGTTTAAGTATTATAACGAGGTTTCTCACAATATATTTGGGATGAAGTTTGAGATTCTGAATACCAAACAATATCATGAATGTATCGTAACAATATCGTTGGACATTTTTTATTAATAGAAATAAAATTTAAAATTACAGCTTTTGGAGTAAAGATTTTAGAAAGCGAGTATAGAATTATAAGGATGTACATTGAAGGTATTAAATTTTAAATTATAGTAGGAAACATATTTGGCATCCTACAAAAGTAAAGCCCATTTATATATCAAGCACATTAAAGTTTTTTAATTTATTCGATTTTGACAATAACATTTTGTATAGAAATTGCTTACATCAATATACATGAAATATATCACTTTTATATTTAATTATCCTATTTCGAAACATGTTGACATTTGATACTTTGAAAAACTAATTAAAATTATTTCCACCTAATACGGAAATGAACAAAAAAAAAAAAGGTCGAAATCAATTTGAAAGTTCATGATGTACAATTGAAACACATTTACTCAAGTAGCTGTGGATTTTTTTCAATTATATTAAAGATGTACAAATAATTAAAAAGTACACAGCAAAAAATAAAAATTGCAAAATATTTTCAGCTGAAATATTAGCAAATTGAATTTATTTGCAAAGCTTTTTGACACAAAAGGAAAGCAACAATAATTAATACATTTGTTACTTTTATGTATGAACACATTCTATTCTATTTGCACAATTTAACATATATGTTGAGTACAATGAAAAAACATTTATTTTCACATATTATTACTACAGAGATATGCACATCGAAATGGTTGTAGAAAATAATATCGTAGTTCAGAAAAGACAAGCTCGATATAAATATATGATATTCAATTGCAAGTGACTGTTACTATATGTGTATGTAGACTGCTAGTGACCAATGGCAATTACAAATATTTTTCTACAATTACAATGGAATGAAAACTACAACTAATTACACAAAGACTCTCCTAATAATCTACCACTAAGAATTCATAAAAATTACAATTATTTTGCTGTCTCCAAAGCTGAATATTTATTGGAATTGTATCCTGTATGTTACTCAACATAGATTTAAAGAAAAGACGTATTTCTCTGATTTTTAAATATAATTAGTTCAAATAACTTATTTGTATTCTAATCATTTTTTAAGGTTATATTAATTTTTAATATTAATTACTCATGAAAATATTTTTGTCATACATGTAATTTAGCATTCAAATGAATATAGCAATATGATTTCACTGATGATGTGCAAAAGTTTCACAGATAATTCGGAAAAATCTACTTCTAAATATTTACAATCTGTTCTGATGAAATTGTTTATTCATTACTTCCTCAAAAAGATATCTTGTATTCTTTGAAAACTGAAGGATTTGACAGAATTGATTTTTTATACGGTTAATATTTTATTTAATTGAAAAATAAAAATAATCCTACGTTGTGAAGTAATGCACATTTCCGACTTTCACATAAGTTTAGATTGAATTTATGTTCATTGATTATATGTTGCTAAAAAAGTTATTCACACCTATGATTTTTGATTCTGAGAAAGAAACATGTTTCATTGAACATATTTCAATTTAAAATTTATGTTAACTCTAAACTCTAGATCAATATTCAACTTAAAAATTAAGTTTTTAATTATTTATATTATTCCATAATATAATGGTTTTATTATTTTTACTTAAATGTTATAAAATAAGAATACAACTCTCAATATAAGGTTAATTTATTGCTCTGACTTAAGAAAGTACATTATGGAATTGTTATTTAAGTCTGTTTGAAGTCCTTGCTGAGATAAAATAAATCTTTTCCAAATACATTTCACATCAAACTTAAAAAAAAAATTAACATTTAAATCTTGATTCTTCATTTCTCTAAACCGTTTCTAAACATGCATGAATAACGTCATATTAACAGTTACAGATGTTTTACGTCAACACTTAATCTAGACACAGACAGTTAAAACATTCAATAGAAATAAATATTTATTTAACTGAGCAATTATGTATGTTACATAGATTTTCTTTATATAATTAGCACCTTCGAAGAAAATGAAATGATAATATTTTCAAAATTTAGTATTACAATTTAAAATATTATAAATTTTATGCAAGAAAATTTAATTTCAGTGGTCTTTAAAATTAATCTTGGTATAACTTTATCAAAAAGTCGTTGCCAGTTAGAAATATTGTGATTAATTCAATGTAGTTTCAACAGATATACGGTCTGTATTTTAAAAAAAATGAACAAAAAATAGGAGTGCATATATTTTCTGATTTAAAAAAACTTTAATTCGAAAATGCATTCCAATTTTTTGAATTTTTAACTAGCATTACCTATTTTGCTTCTATGCACAAATATGATGCCATTTTAAATGTTAATTGCAAAAATAGATGGATCTCAAGAGAAAAATTCAAGTTGATGGTATAGTATGGAAAACAAGAAATGGGGGACGATACAAATTCATTTTAATTGAACAATTTGGAAGGTAATAGGTAAAAAAAAATCCAGATTATATATGCTTTGCGCATTAAAATTAAACGATTTAATGCGCACAGTTATTTAAGGTTTATATTTAAATGTTTGATTTCCTAAATTACCTAATCTAATTAGCTAAGAATCATATTAAATAAGTGCATTCATAACTGAGTTTTTCTTCAGATTTTGTGGTCTGGTGAAAAATGCAAATGACCCCACTTCTATCAATAGGGAAAGTGTTCCCCACTTCCATCAATATGCAAGGTAAGAAAAAAATTTTTGGCTCATTATCTCTTATCATATTAGAAAGACTTTCTGGTTTATTTGAGGTGTATAAATATAAAATAATTTTTCTGGAATCATTTGGTCTAATGAAGACAACAAACAAATTTTGTATAGAAACATTTGATTTAAAACTAATGAATGGAACAAAAACAAATTTCATATGAAGATTATGGAACGTATATGGAGATCAATTCAAGAACAAATTCTATCAGAAAAAAGTGTTGCAAAATCATGTACAGAAGGAAGCAAGTATACCTTTAATGTATTTTAAATGAATAGTTTTTATTTCTGTGTTGGTATTTCTTTATCGCTTGATTATTACTTGATAGAGTAATGAATTCTTAGGTAATATATTCCTATGCATTCATTGTGCCTTCTTTTGCTTGCTCGGTGCTTAAATGTTTTCCTATGATGATCTTTGAAGGTAGTTTTTTTTTTTTGCTGAATTAATTTTCCTCCATCTTCTACTCTCTTTAGCTGTATTCCATTTGAAAATTTATCTGTATTCCATTCATTAAATTTTATTGCAAATGCTTTGGAACAAGGCAAATTATTACATGGCCTCCATATTCCTTAATTATATTAAAATAGTTTTGTTGGAAATTCCTTCCAAAATGCAATATTCAAATAACTTATTAAATGATTTAAGTGATAGCGATACGTAAACACATTCATGAAATTCAATGTAAAATAAGATAATAAGTTTTTAAATAGAGTACAAATTATAAAAACTAAATTTCAATATTTCAAACTCATTCTTTTTTTAATATAATTTCACTTAAAAATCAATCCCATTCGTTGGCCGAAAATGTTATGGTGCTATTAATAAATTAAAAACGAAGCACTGTATGTTTTATTCTATTCACTATCTAAAACTGTTCAGCAACAAATATATCTTCTTGCTGGAAATCAGCTGCAGAGAAAACATTCAAACGTTGCTTACATTCATTCCATTGAGATCGCACCTAAAAGATAAGTTTATACATCAAATTACAACATGAACATATATAAATTCTAATTGATTCGGAAGAAATATGGATATCTTTCCTAACATTCAAAATAAAATTGTTGAATGCCGTCATCGATAAGAAGAACAAGAACAAAATGTTTCATAATTATAAATATTTTCTTTCATGATGAGAGTAATATTTCTTATTTTATTAATATTATTTTTGCTAGATTCTGGACAGAGAAATTTGTTAATCATTTTTAAAAAACAAAAAGAATGAGAAATTTTTAACGAGCAAATATTCAACAATTTTTCAAACAGAAATATAAACATATATATCTTGAAAAAATTATTTGTAATAAAGAGAAAAACAAATGTCTAAAATAAAAGCATTATGCATATTTCAATTTTATTTATTTATGCCTGTAATAATCACGTAGTTTAAAGTCGCTCCGTTATGCACAAAATGCAAAAGCGAATATATTTTTAAAAATGTAAATATAATATTAATTTAATGTATTTAAAAACTATTAAACTAGTAATATTAAATTCCATTTTTTAATCCTTTTGTAAATGCCTAAATAATTCGTTTGATACTGTAAAAGATGTGACAGTAATCGACGGTTCTAATCCAGTGATTGTGCTTCTGATAAGAATTTTTCGAAATCCGGAAAAATGATATGTGTTTTACAATGAATGAAGAAAAGAATTTTTGTTTCTCATCCAAGAAGAAAAGAAACATAGTCTTGCTTTTTTCAGCCCTTTATGTCAGAAAAAAAGTTGGAATTTTTTTTTTACGATTTTCTTATGTACTTAGTACCTCCTTTTCTTTTTATAAAATTAAATTCTGCATCTTCTGAATTTATCACGTTGGTGTGAAAAGAGAAGCAGTAAACTCTGCGAGGTCACAACCAATCCACATGAGTGAATCTCTTTCAGTCGACCTCTGCAAACTGTGAATCTATGTCGTTTTTTGTTTCATAATAGAAGGAAAATTCTTCAGCGTGAATTCTCTGTGACAATAAATTTTTAAAAATACAAAATTTTGTCACGTAACTGTATTTATAGCGTTTACACGCTCAAGAGTAAGCATACCGACGAAAAAGCTACCAGATTTAAAGATTGGGCAGAGAATCTAATATGACTCTCTGTTATTAATGGCAGAGCTGTAAATCAAATATCGTGTACTTTCCCCTTAGTATATTTCATTTATCTTTCTCAACTTCATACGGAGATGCCTAGTTTTCATACAAAATATGATAGAAATCTACAAATAAAGATTAGAGTCATATCCCAGACTTTATATATGTACCTCATTGCATTTTTTAATTATTGTGTTCATAGACAAACATACATAAATCCAAATTGTTCGTTTCGAATTTAGAAAAATGTGAAACATAAATAATCATTAGAGTCCGAGATCGAATTTTTTATATCGTTTCAATACATTCCTTTTAAATACTCCACGGTCGCTCCCTGGAGAACTTCAAAAATAGGGATAAATGTTGTAATCGGTTCTTTCCATTATAATTGAAAAATAGTTGAAGAAAAAAAATGAGAAATGAAAATATTACAATGGAGCTTTAAATTTAATCCACAGATAAACTGGCAACGAAAATACTCTATATTACATACTTACTATCATTTTTATATATATATATATTTTTGGCTCACAACGCCAATATATCTTTCATACTATTCATCCTTTTTATAATCAATATAGTATTAATATGTTAAACTTTCAACTAGAAAATAATATTCAAAGAAACTGGCTAGCAAGAAATATCTGAAATAATTAATTTAATGATGTAATGACAAAATGATTCAGAGAAATTTAATTAATATGTTAATGCAATTTTCATTTGTGACAAAGGTTTATAAAAATTAGATATTCATTGAATAAATTTATAAATTTTTTTTTAATTTACAAGAGAAATTATAGAATTGACGTATTTAAAAAAAGCTACCTCCGGTTCGTTAATATGATAAATACTTCTTTCGCAAAGTTTCGGAGAAATAGCTTTAATTTTAATGTAAATGGAGATAGAATTAAAATAAAAGCGACATACAAGAAAAAGGACAATTTTGATAAGAAAGCTACTATAAATTAAATACAATATCATACAATAATACTGTGAAGAATAAAATTCTATCCATTAACAATTTAATTAGAATTAAATGAAATAATTGAAAAATAGTGAAATGAATGAGAAAAAATGAAATCTTTAAAATAAGAGTGAATTTTTCAAAGTAAATACTGAAATTCAACTTTAAAAGTAAATATTCTTTCAAGTATTCCATCAACATATAATCACGTTTTCCTATGTAATACTTAACTATGTCTCATTCCTATCAAATGAAGTTTTAATGAAATTCTCCAGAAGTTTTCAACAATCATCATTTTATTTTTAAGGCATAGTATTCAAATCAGCGTTCAGTTTATGAAGATTTCAATAATCTTCATTGTACTTGTTAAATATATAAATACTTTTCAATGTATTATGATAATATTTATTAAAACATTTCTCCTTTATTTCATTTACAAAGAATGATAAGAATTGATTCTTTGTCATAAAAGAATTGATGATTCGATTTCAAGAATAATCCAATCATAAACTGTGTATTACTTTAAATGCTAATTCGAAACCAAAAATTTTAAGCTTCACTGAATCAGATATCATAGAAGTAATCAGGAAAAAAAGAAGCATAGAAATTACAAATTATTTCTCTCAAAGCAATTTTGTTGGATATTAACTCTGTAGTCCTCATTTTTTATTTTTCTATAATTTGAAAGCATTTGGCCTTACTTCGATAATTCGTTTCATTGCTTTTTATTTATTAATTACTCGAGAAATTCAGAAGTTTTACTGTAATGTTTAAAAGCTTTTAAAAATACTTTCCTCAATTTTTATCAAAACTTTATTTTTAATAGATAAAGTGCCTTAATACTATTCCGAAGTGAAAAGAGATTAAGTGAAGAATTAATAAATGGCTGCTTAGATTAGTATATGGAGAATATATAATGCCATTAAAAAGAATAATTATTTAAACTAACACCATGTTTTGCAGCAGAACTCTACAAAATAATTAATTGTAAATTGATATTTTACGTATATCAATCAATTGCCCATAATCATCTATTAAATTGGGACTTTTAGTAACACTTAGATGAATTTTAGTTCTTTTAGTTCATATTTATGATTGAATTTGAGTGCAAACTGTTTATAATGTCGAAATAATTGAATGCCCGTAACTTCTATATATTCTCTATATCATTAATGACAAAACATTTGAAATTGTGTGTGTATGTTTTCCAACCGAAAAATATTAAAACAAATACTACATTTTTTTTACATTTATGGAATAATTGATCTAACTAGCAAATTGCTTCGAGAATAGTAACGTTTAAATTACTTAGAAATGATATCATCAATGACAGATAAATTTACTGAGTCATTTTAGAAGCAAAGAAATGTGTCCTTAATTTCAACAGCTTCATGGAAATATTTTCTATCTTTACAATATGAAATACTCAGATTTGGCCAAACTTGTGGGATACTTCCAATTGATCTATTGGACTTGCTTTTTTACGAATAAGTGCAGCAATTCAACAAGGCGTGGTCAAGTCGTTGGAAGTTCCAAAGAGAAATTTAGATTCATGCTGCCTCTATAGATATCCATAAGTGTGTAAGTGTTACCGGTGCAAGATTCCGAACCAAAATTGATCGCAATTATGTACCATGAATGTGTTGAGACACGAGAACCAAATCCATTCCCTGCAGAAACAATACACACCATTATGGAGTCACCATCAGCTTGCACAGTGTCTTATTGAAAACTTGGGTCCATAGTTTAGTGGGGTCTGCACAAATCTCAAATCTTATCCTCAGTTCTTATTAACTGAATTCAAGACTCATCCGACTAAACCATGGTTTTACAGTCGTCTATTATCCAGCAGATATAGTCTCAATAGCATAGAAGAGGATATGCAGGAGATATTGTACTGTCAGAAGAGCACTTGAGCCAATCTTCTAAACCATATCTATTAAAGTTGAATTTCCCTGCTGTTAGTAGAGGCACTTGAATCAGTCTTCTAAAGCTGTGAGGTTTTAAAGCCAAATCTACTTCCTTAAGGACATGTATGTCGTGTTTCTCACATTCATTCCTGAGGTTATATTACACAGTGCTGCTTATCTGTTAAAAATGATAATTCTAAGCATACGTAGCTGATAAGGAGCATTAAGTGAAGAAAGTCCGCCACCGTGGGGTCTAGGGTGAAAAGTTCTGTCTGAAATTGGATATAATCGGCACACACTTGATACTTTGGAGATCAGAATACTGAATTTCCTATCGATTTGCGAAACTGGATGTGCCTTGCATCCAGATACAACTATTATTCCCTATTCGGTCTTTTTGTCTCCGTCATGCTGCCAGAATCACATTACAAGCCTTTTCCCATGAATGCTTTGAATACTAACGAAAACCACACCAATATACAAACCATTTATAGATCTTACGTCATATACATGCAATGAATAGAGTAAGTAGTTTGAAATTGGGAACAAAAAACTTTAAATCTTATCTAATATCTTAGTCCAACAAAATTTAACTTATGCACGTTCTTCTTTCAGTGGATATACTGAAAATAAACGTACTGATAAATGTACAGAACGTACTGAAAATAAACGCACAGTATGATAAAAAATATCCGTTTCATTTATACTACTACAAAATGCATGTATTCTTTTTTCCTTTTTTGTCAAAAATGATGCACAAATAAATCTTTGAATAACGGGTTATAGATGAACCAAAACCTACCTTCTTCCCCCACCGTATTTTCTGAGACCGCCCTTCTCGTACGTCCTGACTTCTCTCAACAGATGTACCGACCTGGGACTGGCCCCAGCGCGTATGTGGGCTGTCTCTGTGACCGACGTGTCGCAGTTGGAGACGTAGGTGCTGGTCTGAGACGCTCGGGTGGTGCGGCATTTCCATGTGTATCGGTGGTTGGGATTGCGACGCAGGGCGGCTCGGACGTACGCCTTGCGGAGGACCGTCTGCACCTGCAAAAGAACGATTAAAAAATAATGCAGCTTCATACTTTGTCAAGGGAACTTTTTTCATGGCGTTCTCTCTTACTACTTTCAGGAATCTCATATTATAAATTTTTGGCTATTTTGCAGCGCAACGTGATTATACCTAATGCCTAAAATGAGTGCATGTCGGACGTTTTTTTTTAATTTCTTTTTTCTTTGCTTATCATTCCTAATTTATTTTAAATCCTTTTACACTTTATTGATCTTTAGGTCAGTTCAATTTTGCGAGGGTTCCTTTGTTGCTCTAATATCTAATTTCTTTGAAAATCGTTATTGAAAAATAAAAATCACTTCACTTGTATTATTAAATAAGATGTATAATATTTCTATTCCATTTTTTGTTACAATCTTAATTTTACAAAATCAAAATCTAGTAGTCTAATAATGATAGATAAACCGTTAAATGAATTCTATAATAAAGCACACTGTTTGCCGGTGCCCTGGCTTAGAGACAGCGTGTCTTTCCCGTAACCTTGGCGTTCCGGGTTCGAATCCTGGTTCGAGCATAGTTGTTTTTCCCTCGTGTTATTTCTGTAAGATGTGTGAATGGTCCCTCCCCCCCCCCACGTAAAAAGAGTTGTGCAAGTCCATGTGTGTGCGTCATCTTTATTTCAGACAGAAGTCAGACTTCTGCCTTCGGGTGCTCATGGTTCTTTCCCTTCAGAAGTCACTGCATTCTCTTTCCGTGTTAACACGGGATCGACCTCAGTATTAGCGAATTGTTTCGAATAAAATGTTAACCTGCAAGCTTTCATCATTTATTTATTTAATTGAATAGCTCATGTATAGGTAAGATTGAAAAATATTCGTATGTAATCAGTATATAATTCATATCTAAATATTTTCTACAAAAAATTCCATTGCACGCTTGGCCGTTTTTAGATATTTAAGTTACAATGCATGCATAAAATAATAGTAATTTATTTTATCAATTTTAATTTAATAAAAATTAAGCAGTTAAAATATGTACTGAAATTTTAAGTTTTCGATTCATTGGTATAAATATCTGACCAACATCTTCCACATATGAAATAAAATAATAACCTCAGAAATTTCTCCAATAATCCAAGAAGAAACAACTTTGGAAGATATTCCCAAATGCATCATTTTGCCCGTTCATAATTTGATCGTAATATGCATTTTTCGATGAATATATAGTCCTCGTGATATTTTGAATTATTATACAAGTAAATTCATCCTTTCGTCTTTCAATCTCTGCTATTTGGTTTTAGACTTATTGCTCATTGATTCGCTGATTAAGACATAATGGATCCTACATTTAGTCTTAATAAACCCTTGTTATTGCATCACCGTGGACAAAAGTTTATTATTCAAATTAATATACAGGGTTTAGTTTAAATTACCTGAAATGTAAAACGGTACTCAATATAACGATTAAATAGTGGAGACTATTATTATATATGTTCTCAATAATGTGGTCATCATGCATTTAAGTAAATATCCGTCTCTGACACTTAATAATTTTTTCAGATTTCTTCAACGGGCCTCAGTTTTTGTATACATTCCTACATCAGAAATATCCTATATATTGGCTTGGTGGTTCAAGTTGACTATAAAGAGTAAAATATGAAATATATCACAACATCCAATTCTGAATGGGAAGCAAATGTTTTGAGAAATAATTTATAAAATTCAGCATAATGTGGTCATTTGTTATTAATCGACACTAGGCTTAAATGAAACTTCAGTATATAAAATACAAAAGGTGATACAAAAAAAGCTTACATGCTGCAGAAATTGGAAAGTAGAAATTGTGGAAGAGTATTGTTACCATGCGTGAAGACAGATGTTCTGGTTGTTATAGACTGATAGTTCGAGCAGGTAGTGTTAGTACTAAGACCTGATAGGTTAGGATATGGTAATTTTCTGGAGCAAGATCCTTTTCTTTGATATGCTGTGCCGACTAAGACCTGAAACAGTGACAGTAATAACAAGACGTATAGATAAGTGGTCTTACTCAGAGGTGCGAGTCGTGATACGATTTCTGTGGGCCAAGAATGTATCCCATCGAACATTCAATGACGCAGACAAATCATCGAAGTGAACGGGGGTGAAGAATAGAATGGACAACAGGTGGCGAAATGGCGTCGCTCTTTTGAAACGAGCTGAGATATTACTGGAAATGTTTAGGTGCGAGGTCTGAAATCATCCCCATACAGCTATTAGTTGGTTTCCAGTGACTATTTCCTTTCAACGATATTGAAGAAATATTTATCCAAAAGAAGAATTTTATGAAATGGCAATGTTCAAAAAGGCGCCGAGAACTGGCTTAATAGCAAGGGGCAAGAGCATTTCCAAAATGAGTTACACAAGTTGGTCCAGCAATGTGATAAATGTCTCAATAGATTTGGTGATCAGGCAAAAAAGTGATCGCCACATATCTCTTAATTAGCAATTGTATCCTGTATCTATTGTTAAAAAAGCATTTTTCCTGTTCTTTTTAGGTTCTTTTTATCGCCCCTCATATATATGATATTGATTCAAATTCTTCCTACTTTCTTAAGAAATATTTTACAAACAGAGCTTACACATTTTAGGTATTAACAATTCTTTTAAGGTATTTTAATAAATATTGAAAACGTAACAACTATTTTTTAAATGTTTGATGTAAAGATGTAACGCCTATTTTTTAAATGTCTGATCTGATAGCTCTTACTCTGAACTACGTCTGCATCCATATTTCCATAATATAGGGTTAATTCATAAATTTACAAGGATATTGATTTCTCTTCCTCTCCTATTCCCTTTAGAATCCATTAACTGTTGTGGGTTTTTGCTTAGAAGGAGTTTTTTCAAACACGTTTTATACACATTAATTCAAAGGTGAAACGTCAGTGGATATAATTCTAAAATGTATATACCTAAGACTTTTTTAAGCTTTTCCCCTTTTTCTGAGTTGTAAATGGTAAGTTATTATTTTATCTGTTGCTACTACAGGTTTATATAAAGACGTTGAAATTGATTGCTATATTAGCAGATTTTTTCTTGCAATCGATTTTGTTTTTAAAAAAAATATTTGAAATTATTTGGGGGTATTTTAATTCTTTAAGTGTAGAAAAATGTTGACAGCTTTTCATTCTTTTGATTAACAGTATTTGTTTAAAATCTTTCCATGAACAAGAATGATTGACAGTTTTTTCCTTTTTTTGGATTAACATTATTTCTTATTTTACTCCTAAAAGTTTTAATAACATGCATTTCTCCATGTTTTTCAATCATGGAATAGAAATATTTCTATAACGCAAAAAATTATTTTTCAATCCGCTGTTTTTTATAGACAATATTTTGAAAAGAAAATACGGATAAAAATAAAATAGGCAGTTAAAATGTTTGATTCCAAAATATGTATTTTCTTTAATTTCATCATCGAATATGTTAAAATATATATATAAATGACTCCTGTATAATGAATTATTTATTCATTATTGTGTGATGGTTTGTATTTATCAATACATTTTTTAAAAAATTAGAATTGAATGATATTTCTATTGTTGTTTGCCTTTTTAAAAAAAATTTGAGCAAGTACATTGTACAAAAAAAATACTATTATATTTTTAATTTTTATTTCAAAAATATTAAAAGATTACAATTTCTAAATTAAAGAATATGAATAAGAATAATATTTTCAAATTAAGAAGCCATTTTAAAAAGGACTGCAGTAAAATTGATTTGAAAATTAAATATTATTCAGATATAGATATTTTTTAAATGTCCAATTCATGTAAGAGATTTCAGATGAAAGTGAATTCTAAAAGACACATTCAATACAGAAATATTTGCTGGCTTTACTTACCTCAACATTCATGAAACAATAGAGAATAGACACGAAAATCCCCTAGAACACAAATAATGCTCATATTAAGATTGATTCGTTTAATTTCAATTTTACATAAATTCTGAGTTTTGGTATTACATAAAGGACAGACTGTTTGTAATTCCGTTTAAAATTATTGATGCATTCAAAATCAGTATCACATAATATATGACAGCTGAAATTTTGAACAATACTTGGCCATACTGAAATACCACCGTGAGATTCTTCGAGTTTCCTTCAAGGGCGCTAACGTTCAAATTTACTCCCGTAAGTGGTTTTATTAAAACTTTCCTAGATATTTTAAAAATATAACGAAGCAAACATATTCCATTACTATCGAAGACAATTTTGTAATAGTTTTTTACATTAATTTTTCGTAGATCGGAATTTCTCTGTGACCACACAATATGCAATACAATATTTGTTTGTGACCACACTGCACAAACCATATCAAAAACAAAAGATGTATTTAAATCGTAGAATAACAAAAAAAGCTGATTTATCCTCACGAAATCTAAATTAAAAATATCAGAATATATTTCATAATTAACATTTCAAGGCGATGCAAAAATTGATTACTTTAAGAATCTACGAATCACTAGCTTGTTACTTGCAACAAAAGACTTTATTTAGAAATATTGCAGTTTAAACGGCATTATTATTTTTAAAAAAATCATTATAGTTTTGCATAAGCTTTGCATGTGGAATCGCAACTCAAAAAAATTGTAGCATTATCTTTAAAATTATTATTATTGAGGATATTAAAGAAAGCAAAATAATGGAAAGAAAATGAAATCTATTATCGCAAATTTAAAGTTATCATGTGAGAACATTATTATTTTTAAGTCATTATTTATCTTAATTAATTTAAGTCATTAAAGAGTTTAAACCGGTTTGAAACAATCACGATAATTCTTTATCAGTCTCTGTATCCCTCTTTATACATATAATGGCAATTTTCAACAGTGCTAGAGCATTGTTTTATGAAAACAATATTCTTGAAAACCCAAATTTATATATTCTGATTTCTGAGATCATAAAACAGTTTCATAATGGATTACTCTTAGAACAGGAGTCGAATTCTTCGATGTTTCTCATTTTAGAATGAATAAAGTATAGTTTCCCCATTGGGAGAAACAGAATTTTTTTTAAATATCAAAACGGTTATAAAAAACAAGTAAAAATTTTAAAACATATTATAAAAATTAAATTATTTAATTTCTCCGAAAAAAATATTTGAAAATAAAAGCTATAATGTCATAGTCCAATCTTTTAAAAACGCATCTGCTGTCAAAAAAGAATACGTAATAATAAATCAATACTGGTAAAAGCTGGTCAACTTTTTAAAAATGCATCTAGTTTTAAAAAAGCATATATAATAATAATGCATTACTGGTAAAAGCAGGGAAAAAACGTATGCGTTTAAAAGATGTTGATGAATATTGTCATTTCCCTTATACTTTATTCATTTCGAGCTTCAATTATTTGTTGCATTCAATTATTCAAAAACTCTAAACGAAAACAACATCGTGGCCTCACATGATAATAAAGGAATAAAATTATTTAAGTTTTTTAACTTTGGACTCAAAATTGCAATTTAAAAGGAGATATTGTTAGAATAGCTATTTAATATATGCGGAATTTGAGTACTGTGAATATATTCTTTCCTTCCTGAATAATATCTAAAAATTCCGTAATTTAAATTCTAGATAATTATGAAATATCTATAACTATACTTCATAAAAAAAGTTCGGATATAATTAAACATGTGTTCATTTAAAGCGACACACTTTATTGCTTTATACTTTACATGAAATATTACAGAAAATTATTCAAATTAACTTATTGGACAGTATTACTATGCATTTATAAATAATGCAGCGAAAAATCATAATTTAATTTTTAAAATATCAACTAAAGGTTGCAAGAATATTGTATATAAGATGGAAAGTTAACAAATGGTTTTATTAAAATTGATATTTTTTAAGTTTTATTGCTGCAAATATAAAAGAAACCAAAATAATGAATAAGGGAAAAAAATGTATAATATTTTTTGACTATGAACTCGAAATTAAAAAATAGTTGCTACTAAACTAGATATTTAAGATATGCGGAGTTCGAATATTGTGAGCATTTTCTTTTATACCTGAATACTATCTGAAAATTGTGTAATTTAAATTCTGAATATGTATGATTAAACTTCATAAAAAAGTGTGCGAATGTAACTAAACTTATTTAATTTAAAGAGGAATACAAAACTCATTTAGAATTTAAAAAAATATTAAAGAAATTATTTGAAATGAATTATTTTTCAATCTTACTCTTTATTTATAAATAATGCAGCTAAATCATAGTTTTACTTTTTGAATCAAAAAAATTTTATATAAATTTTATGTATAAAATAGGAAGTTAACAAAATGGTATTATTAAAATTTATTTTTAAATAATAGATTTATCGCTGCAAATATAAAAGGAACCAAAATAAAGAATAAATATCAAAAGGGTGTATAATTTTCTGACAATGAACTCGAAATTATAAAGCATTTATTACTAATCTAGCTGTTTATTAATAAAGAAATTGAAATTTGAATATTCTGAGAAAATTCTTTCCTATCTGAAACTATCTGAAGATTCCGTAATTTAAACTCAGTGCAATAACGTAATTTGTATAATCATACTTTATAAAAGAGTTCGAATGTAATTAAACCTGTGCTCATATAAAGTGACATATAGAAATGTTTAACATCTTACACGTAGTTTTATATTATACTCCTAAAGAAAACGCATGATAGGAGTTTCATCACTATGCAGTCAGCTGAAAAATTCGTTTCCTTTTGGCATGCTTAAAGTTAGCCCCACTGTAGAAAACTTTTGGAGTCAATATCTAACTCTTTCTGGAAGAAAGTACTTTTTCCATTCACTTTCTCCAGCTCTCGTTCCTTTTTCGCTCAAAAATGGAATTCAGAAAGCGAAAAATTTTCAGTAAACGGTTTTACTCCTCAGTGTTAAAGTAAGAGAGTATGCTTTTAAGAATTCTTTCAAGGGATATTTTGTTTTGAAGGAAAACATTCCCGCTTTTCTGTAGCATTAAAGTTTGATAATTGAATTTCTCTGAAACTTCCCAATGCTTTAAATTATCTAAGGTGTTAAGGGTTAAAAATCTAGGAATGAAAAGATGTAATGCTGACGAAATATAATTATAGGTATCTTTAAAAAATTATTTTTTATTACTTTTAGTTTTGCAGTTTATATATATATATATATATATATATATATATAATACACATTAGAACTGTATATAAATACAAATATAAAGAATTAATAAAAATATAAAGAAATTAATAAACATTCAAAAATTAAGTAAATATATATAATACCCCATATATTTACCAATAAAAATATTTTTATTATAATGAAACATTGTTCTTTGAATTTTAGCAAAGAATCAAATTTACAGACTTTAGTAAAATATTTAAAATTTAGTAGGCAAAAAAACTTAGTTGATTTCTGATGTTTTACTTCATCTATTTTTTACAAATTAATTAGACTGTAATTATAGTGATTTAAGAATGCCATATATTAAATATAAGCATTAAATTTAGACTGTCTAATTATTATTTTCAAAATATTATGCTACAGAATGTACATTTGTATATGGATTATCACAACATTTCATCTTAGCCCAATTTTTAAAAATTTAGAATTTTAAACCTTGAATCAGTTTTACATAGATAGTTAGGAACACTTTATTGTACATGAGACTGATATTTTAATCGTAGAACCTTTTGGACTTCCTAAAATATTGATGATGCTTATAGTCTAATAAGAATTCCGTCAGAAAAAATCATTCAAATATTTTTTTTATTTGAACAGACTAAGGATGCTTATATATGGGTTTATCTCGATTTGACCGACCAGTAAATGAAACTGAGTATAATATTTGAAGTGATCAAATACTCTGTTTGAATAAATGTCTCATAATTATTAAATATTATTGAAATCATATCCCAAAGTGAAGGCTGTATTCAAACGGAATTTCAACCGAAAATAAAATCGATATTATTCCTTTTGAAAATATATAAATGATACAAGAAAGAAAACAAATTTGAGTTTACATAAAGTTGAATCTAATCTAAATGAAAAATTAAATTAAACCTAAGTTTAAAAATAAATGGAGCTAAACATAACTTGCATAGTAATAGATATTTATTTACTAATATTAAAAAAATGATATATTGATACGACATATAATGGTTTCATAAGTTTACTACTCTGATCCTCCCTGAGGCCCTTTAAAACATCTGAATGAAAATATGATAGATACAGCATGGGTGGAATTTAGGTTAAATAAAACTATCACCGGCAACGGATTAACCACTCATGTGGGAAATAGATCTCTTCATTGGCAGGTATTAGCCGATTCCCCACCCTTTCTGTACATAAAGGGTGACGGGCGAGAACCAATTACCATATAAGAAGCTTTGCACCTCACATCTAAAATGGCCCAGATGGGGTACACACAATAATATCGTACACAGTAATATTCGCATTATGTCACTGTAGGCGATAAGCAATAAGAGACAGAGTCGTTATCAAAGCCGTATGCCCACTAAAGATGTAATTTTAGGTCAAAAAATTGTATAAAAGTGCATATATAATAAGCATCTAATTAGTTTAATACAACAAACCATATTTGTGAAAAACAGACTAGAAAAATTCAGTTGTGATTTTGTTACCATGAAATTACTGACCATGGATCGCTGTAGTATAATAAAATAAAATTCAAAAAATGAAAACACTTTTTTGACCATAATTTCAAGATAGTGCCTTGAAGAAAAAGTAAAAAACGAGTTTAGCAATTAAATAATTTACCCATCAAAAAATGGTGTATGTCAATTATGTCTCAGGTAAAATACTGATACACTATTAAATCCTTTTTTAAACTAAAAAATGCTTCTAAAAATAACTAAATAATCTATTCTCGTAATTAAAAAGAAAAATAACGTTTACTTGAGATGACTGAAGAGCTGCATTGGTTATCATGTACGCTTCTTCTAATTTGCTGTCATCTCTCGGGTTTACGCAGAACAGAAGATGAGTTATGCCAAGAAGGGGAAAGAGTAAAGCTGTGGCTTTCATAGCTCGTCTGTAAGAAAAATAGAAGCAAATGGTGAAGAAATTAATGTACTAAATGCTGATGTAGAAATATAAAAAAAGAAATGAGGAAAGTATTTATTCTTTGTTAAATACTTTTATTTAAATGAGTAATCGATTTATAATAAATATTCAGGGATTATAATAAATTTCCTTAATTTTGTACGAAATGGAATTTTCATAGAAATTTCACATCTTTTTAAATGATAAAAATAAAAAAATGAATATATCTTGAACAGCAATACTTTTTCAAACTTAAACACACTTAATGGACTATTTTTCATGAGTAGATTTTTTAATTACAATTCGTGCTCAAATTTTGACTCGCATTCTGCAATTGGGAAGTTTAATTTATTAAAATTACATTAATGTAAAAGCACATAGAAGAATTGTCGAATATATTTCTCATGTTCTTCATCATTATTAATTTAACATATTTATATATTATCATTTACTTATTATATTTCTCTTTATATCATTAGAAAGATATTTCATTAAATATTATTCTAGCATCAAACCAGTGTATGTTTAAATACATATTTACATAATATTATCGAATAATTTTTTTAACTAGACTGTCAAGAAATCTATCTAGTATAAACTCATCCATCACTCTTATGTTGCTAAACTATGCATCGATGTACATATTTTCTAAAAATTTGTTTGAAAAAAATGAATAACTACATTAATTTGATGAATTTTAAAATTAAATCAGCCTTCTCTTTCTAAATTTAAATTACTTATGCTTACATATGTTATTATGAATTCTAAGGGCTATTATGTTGACACTATTTATACATAAATTTTCATTAGCATGGTAATTGTATTAGAAAATAGTAAAAGTTGCTGTATTCTCACGAGTTGAAAAGATTTATATTAATTTCCATACTATCTTCTGGAATATAAACTGAATTAATTTCCTTGTGTGAATTAGTTAAGTTCTTACCTGATTTGGACTATTTCGAATGTTGAGCTGGTTTTCATTTTTGTCACCAGAATTCGAATGATATTCACCAGAAAAATCAGGTTAATCTGAAAATAAATATAAATTAAATTATTTACACACTAATATCTATATGTGTTTATCATTTCAGACATGCAGATTATTTCAGAGTTCACATCAAGAGTGCATTTTCTAATGAAACAAGCTTATACAAATGTTGTACAGGTACATTTTCCATTTCTTTTCTCTTCTAATCCCTTTAAAGCTAAAAGTACATCTTGCGTTTCATTCTTAGAGCCAGAAGTTTTTTGCATTCTTTGTGTAAAAATTAGAAAAACTAAGTCATACATAAAAATGAATTTTTGCCTGTTCATTTTTTTTATGAAATGCCGTACCATTCATCCTATTGCGATAAAACTTTGCCAACTTATTACTTGCAGTTGCATATAGGCATAGTTGGCATATTGAAAGTTACAGTCATAGTATAATTATCTTATCGAATACATAAAAATTAATTTTTGTTTGTTCATATTTTATATGAAGCGGTACCGTGCATCTGATTGCAATAATACTTTTTTAAATTATTGTTTGACTTGCGAGAAGGTTATAAATTTAGTACAATTATTAGAATTGATTAAAACAAATGGTTCCCTACATTTCTATAATTCAGTTATTTTAGAATAGATAATTAACAAAAGGCAAACAGTGAACGGCAAACAGCTCATATCATTCGGAGTTAATCAAACAAGTATCAAATAAAATTAAATTATTAGCATAGATGCAAATCAATATGAATGAAATGAAATCTAAAATATTTAGTACAAGTAACTTGTGAATAATAAAAATAAAATTTATTCCCCTATAAAATATGATTACGATTTCATGAGTGTGCTTACTATTCTTCCTATTTAAATTAAAGAAATATAAATTATCGCTTCAGTACGCCTTTCTAGACTTGAATACCTCAGTAGCAAAATGCGTTTTTAAAAATCGCATCGTTTGGCTATTAATCTAATACAACTAATTTTTAATAGGAGGACATTCAAAGCTTTTAAATCCTTTTGTGGCTAATAATGGCCAAATTAAAATTTTGACAATTTCCATTGTCGACAACGTCGCAGTTCCTTCATTGCCATTGAATCGGTTCTTCAACTTCGGATGGTTTAAAGACATACCAAAATTAATGATTGGTGTGCAGAGCTGTTTTAAATGTTTTAATGAATGATACATAACTTTTAAAATCAAATTCTGATTTCCGAAAACTAATTATAAAAATTTTGGATTTGAAACCAAATATAAAAATATATACATTAAACTCACTATAACCTCTAAAGCTAAAGAAATTACCGTTTATATGCTAAAAACTATTATCCAAGTTTCATTTCTGTAGTTTTTAAGATTTTTGAATTATCGCATCTATATCCGTGCAAAAATTCAGATCGACAGTAGATCGTATGCTTCATTTCCAAATTTGATGCAGATCTGGAATTAAGATGCTGAATCAGTATAATAAATTTTTTTGGCTAGTTGTTTATGTTTTCTAGTTATGGTGTTCACTTATGCTCAGACAAACAGACTTCCTCTAAATGGATTTTATTCAAAATTTAAGTATTAGTAGAAATTAAGTATTAGTTCCCATTAGTTAAATAATTAGTAAGACCATATTTAGTTGGTCTCTTTCATAATTTTTTAAAAATTATGATATTCATATAAGAGAGAAGAGCATGATTCTAAAACTGTATTTTTACGACTAAGGTTTGATTTGATTTGATTTAGTGGAGCTTTGTGGCATAAAAATCATTCTTGGTTATGCTGCGCCAAACATATGGTATGGATTAATTTCTTGTTTTATAAACTCTGATATAAAATCTTATCATTTTTCATGACTTATCAATGTCTTATGACTAAGGAAAGGTCTAAAACGCGGAGAGTTATCAAAATCATAACTTCTTATTCTTTGGCTGTTATGTTTCTCCTTTTATAAACAAGAGTAAAAAAACTTACTTGAACATTTTACGTCCCCAAACGAGCAAACGGCTTTTACAAAGGATTCTGCGATTTGCAAAGAATCCGTTGTGGACAAAATTATTATTATTTGATTATGTTTATCATATTTTTGTTGTTTCGTACCACAATAAAGTATGATTCAAAAAACGAATAAAAAGATTTTTGTACATCCCAGTATCACATAATCTAGAATTTTAATTAATGGAAATAATTCCTTGGTGAAATAAAGTTGTGCCATCGCATGATGTATTTAATTGTAATTGGTATTTATTAATTATTTTAATTTCGATTATAGTGAATTACGATTATAATCCTTTTTAATCTATATAAATAAAATTCGATTCGTGCCGCTCATTCGATTGTGATAAAACTTTGAATACTTATTACTTGCATTTCCGGTATGGTTATAGTCATAGTAAACTTATGTAATGTATAAAAATTATTTTTTGATTAATTAGCGCATTTATTAACCAAGAATTATTGTCAAAGTAAACAGTCAAGGATGCACAACAGATTCAGTGCAAGTAATAAGTAACAGATAAGTGCAAAATTCAAGCTAATATTTCTTAGGTATTGTACGTAAATGCTATATAAGTCGTTCTCTGTGGTAACAGCCTCATTAGAAAGTGTGCTAAAAAGTTTCAGGGGAAACATTCTTATACGATTGAAATTTTAATTAAAATTTTAATGTTTCAGCATCATTTTCCAGAAATATTAGATAACAAAATTTTTTGCATTACTTTAACTTTAAAAATTATTAATTCAACTATATCAATAAATTTAAGGCATAAACATATTTTCTGTGTTTAATCAACTTTAACAAAAAATATTTTTATCGCATTTTCTAATATCAGAGCACCAAGCATTACAATTCTGAAAGAATTCATAAATCTATTGAATAGAACTTAATTGTTGTTTGGTCATACTTTATGCGCTGCTTACAAGGGGGGGGCATTCAAACATTTCACAAAGCGAGCACCTTTTATTTATTTTACTTCAAGTTAAAAGTCTGTTTATAAATAATAGTAATATCTATTAAGAATCTGTAATCTTGAGAATCTCATTCACCAATAATATCACTTATAAATTTAGTGATTAATAAAAAAAAAGTTTTTACTAACTTGAACTAATGGCGAATAAGTTCGTTTATAATATGGATATAAAGATGATATTTTTATAAGTAATATCCAGAATATCCATCCGAGGGAATTACTTATAGTTTCAACACGAAAAATAATTAGAAAATTGTAAGAAATGAATGAAGAAAAAAATTAGCGAAGATATAACATTTCTAAAGATAAGCGTGTTACATTTTCTGTAATATAAAAGAAATTCAAGGGAAGCAATACGTAAAGAAGATTTAATGATCGTCTGGAAGAAGTTTCTCTTAAAGCAAAATAAATATAACAATTTGATTAAAAAACAACATATCCGGATAGTCTGTAATATTTTCTTTAGTTTATTGTGGCACCCAAAACAAAAAATTCCTCACGATTTATTAGAACTGCCTTTCTTATCTTTTTCAAAATGAGAGATTATAGAACGTAAAATATCTTATTTCTTTCAAAAGCTTTCTCTTAACGTTAATATGTTGATAATATCTATGCATTAGCAGCAATAACGTTAATATATTAGGAGTTTTAAAACACTTCTGCTTATTAATAATAATTAGAATCCAAATATTTCAAAAAATATTTTGAACCTATTATTAAATACAGGTTATGAATATGAGTTCAATCATGTTCTTTCCACTGATTATTCTTTTGCACTTACTCGTCTTCAACTTACTAGTCTTTGCACTTACTCGTATTTTTGACAAAAGAAATTAAATCATGAAATTTTTATTAATCTTCACGTTTTTTGTTTCAATTAAAATTTCTAGTATTACATTTATTAATGTTGTTGTTTCTTATGACACTTGTCATAGGTAAGCCCCCTTAGAATTCTGCGATTTTAAGCCGGGAGAGCGTCTCTTGTTTTAGTAGCGCTATCCAGGGCCTCACAAGTACGTCTTAGCTACTCACACGTCACATTCACTTCACAACCCCTTTTTGAAAGGTGATACATTTACACACCTCACAGATTGAACACAGATGAGGAATAATCAAGCCCGAACAGAGCGCCCGGATCAAAGAGATGACGCACTTCATCCATGTCAGGACAACAGCACATTTGTATGTGAGTGTGATATCTCAAAAACAGTACATCCTAAATCAGGATAAGCAAATATTTTAGTGTGCCAAAAAAAAAATACAAAAATTGGACGGCCGATATAATTTCTCATGAAAAATCTTAACTTATTATTTTAGCTATTCTTTAACACTGAAGCAATGAATGTAGTTTTGAATAAATTTGAAAAATCCCCCCTCCCAAAAAATTGTTTAAAGCAGTATACAAGCATATAAATGTATTTTATTATATTAATAAAATGCACATTCCAATTACAAGATAAAAACCTAATCCTAGATATATCTGAAAGGGTAATAGATATATCTGATAAGGTATATCTGAAATATGAAGATTCAGCTGCTTTTTTTGGAACTTTTCTTTAGGATTGGAACAATGGAACGTGCAATATATTAATTCACCTGCGATATATAATATATTATATTAATTATGTGTTCCATAAAATAATTACTGATTTCTAAGACTTTGACTAATCTTTTAAAACTGCTCTTCGAATAGAGATCTCTTGACTACTATTCTAAAAGAAAACTGTTTTCCCTTACACCTTTAGCCACATTCATAACTAATAAGGATATATAATACATGTCTTCAAAAGAAACCGTAGTTTTTATCTTCCTTATTTCTTGTAAAGAAGATAGGCTGTTTTCAATGTCATCAATCCTCGCATTCTTAAGATTGTTCGAATTCATATTCGAATTCAAGCATCAAATATACTGGATCATTCATGTTTCTCTTTCAAAGGAAAAAAAGAAAGTCCTTAACATCTAAAATTATTACAGTGCGCTTCCTTCATGGTTTGATATAAATATAAGAAGATGGATATTAAAAAAATGTGCGTTTGTACATGATTTGAGAAATTTCTGAAAGTCACTTCCATTCTCAAAACCTTACTTGTAAGTTCCTCTAACAAAGCATACGATAAAAATGTTCGATCAATACACTTAACTAAACGGGATGGAAATTTTGCTGAGATACATAGGTGACACGGGCATCTTGTGTAATTTCATTCAATGGGCGACTGAAGCATTCCAAAATTGATAGGTTTAATTAGCTCCAATAAATAACCATTTTAAAAGAATCTATCGATATTCCAGATAGTAGATTTTTTTAATGCAGCGAATAAAGCATTTGGTATTAAAGGTAAGTTTCTATCTCACGAACTTTCTTTGAAAATGAATTGTAAAATAATATATATTTCTTACCCCGAGAGCACCGATCATAGGTCCTGTGATGATCCAAACATAAGGAGATCTCCCATATCCTTCCCAGCAATCCGTATCCAAAGTGGAACTCATAGCACTGCACCAAGTTATGATCAAAGCCAGTGGAATGCCTGTTAAAATAAGACCAAATGAATATAAAATAAAAGACCAATTCAGGAAATTCATGAATACGGAAATTCTGTATTTTTGACGGAAGGATGAACGTTAAATCATGATGAAGAACCTTCTAATTTTAGAATCTCTTAGTTTTCAAAAAATGTAGAAGTTGAGAGAAGTTATCATGAATCAATTAAAAATATAAGATGGTGAGAGTGTGAACATTTATCAGAAGTACATTTAAAACGTGCTTGTATTAGATCTGAATCGTTTTCATTGAATAAATTTATTACATTCTGTTCTACATATTTATGAAACTGGGCATTCAATTTTTTGTACTCTTTATTTGTTCTACACTTTATAGTATATGAGAAACTAAACAGAGATAAAGTCAAATTCTTAAATTTACGATCAAATCAATAAATGCACCGAAATAAAATCTTTCTTCAATATCATTAAGAATGCTATTTAAAATCCATGTATTGAAAACTGATTCATTGTACCATGAATATTTAAGTCTTTATGAGAAATACATTAAAATCAAATATTGACCCAGACGTCTGAATGTACCTAAGAAAATCCATAGTTTATTTCTAAGTCATTAAACTGTTGATATGCGGTCCTACATTCTTAAGAGTTTTCAGTAACAAAAAACGAATCAATTAAGGATAGTGCAATAAAATGAGAAGCAATAATAATATTTTATGTTAAAAAATGGTGCAGGCAATATTCCACTAATTCATTTTTTCTTTTCTAGTAATAATAACTAGGTTTATGACAGTAATGGATACAATCCGTTTTACTTCCAATAAAATTGAAAAGTTTTTATTTTGGAAAATATAAATAAGAATTAAAATTCTACCACTTATGTATATTTTTTGCAGATATGTTTAAGATGAAATGGGAAGAAACGGAATACATAAACTCTATAAGAAGGAAAATGTACAAATCAGTTATTACAAGTTACAGAAAGGAACTGCTAAAATAGAGCAAACTTATTAATCACTAAAAGAAAAAAACATGCTCATATGTCATAAATATTATATTTTTATCATGCTGTCTCCCACAAAGAAGACAAAAATTAATTTTTAATACTTTTTTTTTTCATTTAAGTAACAATGTTTTTCTATTTTTTATTTCAAAGACATTTTAAAATTAAGTTCATTATGAGAACCTGTCGATTATTATTTTCTTTTGATTACTGTAATCCATTGTGGATAGGTAATATTAAAATACTTTGGAAACAAAACTTAGAAAACGATATATCGTAATTGTGAGACTCCTTCAAATAAGCGTAGTTAGCAATCATTGTTTTAAATTGCTATTATCTGGAATTTAATATTAATTCGATGGAAATGTAAGAAAAAACTAAACGTAATTATATTTAATGTATTCTGAGATCTGATGATTTCAAAAAATTTTATAGGCGTAGAAAAAATTTATAATCTTCTGAAATTTAGTAATAATTTAAAAAACACTAAAACATATTCGTATTTAATATTTCAATAAATCTTAATTGATTTGTCTCATAATAGAAAATAAATGAATTTATTTTCTTGAAGTGTGTGAAACAAATGGGTATAAAATCTCCTGTCAAGGAATAAATATAAAAATCCAATGATCAATTGAAAATTATTATCATGTACGAAATAGAAGCGCCCAAGCAGGCTTGTTTTGTAATTGCTAGCCACTTCAGTTTTTCTTAAGTAAAAATTCAATTTGAATAGACATTAATAAAAAATATTAGAAGATAATTGAGATTTAATGAAGCATTAACGATTTTTTAAGTACATATTATTTCCATCAGAGTGCACTTCATTATATTAAAACAAATTATTCTAAAGGTTCCAAACTAAATAATGAAAGCCACCGAATTACACTTGGTGTTTTACTCGATGAGTTAAAGAATGTTATTTTTAATTCAATAATTGTATTTGAGGCAAGAAAAATGTTATTAAATATTAGAATAAAGCCGTGGAAACTTCAAAGAGTTTTGAAGTATAAAAGACTAATTAGACAAATAATCTTCTAATTTGATATTCTTTATTATGCGAAAAAAAGTGTTTTAAAGGCACATTTTATTAAAGCTTTTTTTCCCTTTGGAAAGTTGAAAAGAGTTTCTAATATGAATTAAAAACGGTAAAAAAGTTGTACCTTACGTTGGTTCTAAACTTTATTTGAAACTTATTTAATCATAAAGCTTGAAGAAAAATACTGATCACATATAATGATGTATAAAAAAGAACTTTGCTCAAACATTAAAAAAATTCACATAAACCTTGTAGATTCTTATATTCAAAAAGAATTTGTAATCCAACATCACTTTATAAAAAACACTATCATGGAATCTTTCTTACGTGAATAAAAAAATGGAGCGAAACATGCTTCAAGTTGTAGTTACGAAAAAAGTTATTCAGGACGCGAAGTTTGTGTGCACATTTATTTTTGGATAGAGAACTTCTAACTTCAAGAGAAAAGAGTTCTGTTAACTAATTTTTTTAAATGATATTTCTTTTTGTAAATAATGATAACTTATCTAAATAAAGAGCAGTACATGCTGCAATTGGGTTAACATGATGAAAGTGAGAAAGTAATTTTTCCCATCAGTATTTTCTAAATAAGTTTCAACAAAAAAATGCCCTTATTTGAAACTTTTCTTTAAAAATATTTTTCAAATAAATCTTAAGGATAATAAGCTGCAGACATTTTCATTTTATTTATTCCTTATGAAATCACATATCTGAGATATTTCATAACCAGAAAAATTTATTCTCCATTATACATATTTAAACCTTTCTTTTCCAAATATTAACACAAAGTTTCAAATTGCAAAAACAGAGATTTACATGACAATTCATAGAATAGCGTTTCGGTTTCTCAATGCATTTTTTGTCATTGGTTAAGCGTGCCCAAAACGGATGATTTTGTAGAATTTTCCTTTTAAATTCTCAAAACAAATATTATAGGAAATCAAATATTTCTGTCTTCGCATTCTTAATTGAGAGCAAAATATTTTTTTTCAAGTTAGCAAGGAATTCCTTAAAAAATGCATTTCTTTTAACAACGATTGCACATAATCAATGCAGAATTGTCGTCTTTAATATTTTTATTTCCTCGTATGCATTCGTGACTGGGAGAAATCTACTGAAATTTGGTCCTTTGACATTTTCATCAATTATTACATATGACAGAAACAATTTGAGGAGAAGCTGTGCTGCCATTTTTTTCTAGAGTCATATGTGGAAAAGTGTTAAATCGTAGTAGCAAATGTCTGTATCAATATAGAGTATATTCAATAACAAGAGAAATATTCACTTTTAAATATATTATAATTAGTAATGAATTTTGATTTAGTTTTTAATTTCTTCAGAAGAAAAATGATGATTATTTGTTGATATTTTAAATAGCTTGTTTTTAAATATTTCAAAAAATCATGAAATTGATTAGTTTCAAATGACTATATAATAGGAATTATTTGCAGATATTTTTGAAATATTTTCTCAATCTATATTAAAGAATGGTAGTACTCAGTATTTAACTTCATATTATGTTCTGAAAATAAATTAGTTTTTGATAAAATGTGAAAATTGATTTTTCAATTCCAAGCATTCAATGTTATTGAATAAAAATATTCAATAAAATTTGTTGCCTCAGTGAAATGTTTATTTCAAAAATATTTAAAATCTTGCTGGAGTCTTTAAAGGCACTTGTTAATCTAGAATAAGAGTATTTGAATTTCATAAACATATATATGAATGTTGAAAACGATTAAAGCTCTAGTAAAACACTCATTTTGTTTAATCAATATGTCTATCTATTAAAAAATGACAAGTAGCCAAAATCCTTTAGAGATTGGAAAAAATGTTGTTCTATTGAAATTATTATAAACTAGCCGCCTTTGGCAACCAGCTGGTTCGCCATGAGTAATGGATTCTAAAATTTTCAATTAAATCACATGTTCATTAGTCTTGAAGTAACTCCGGGCATTGATGGGCCTGAAATTAATATTGTCTTTAAGATGATGGACTGAAAGTTCTAAAATAACGCGTTTTTTTAATAATATTCTTTAATTTTATAAATCAGTCAGTTTTAATGATTGATTTAGAAGACTGATTGATGTAGCAACTTTTATTTAAAATATTAATAAAAATATTTTTTAAAATATGGCTTACAGAGCAAAGTATGAAGAAATCTAAAACTCATTATTCATAAATGCATTGTGTGACTCAAACTACATAAAATGTAATTATTTACTTCATATAGATCCAATTAATAGTATTAAACAATATGTATGCCTATTAGTCATATTTTACAAATTGGCCATTGGACCGGAATTTGAATGCATATCCTGTATAAATAAACATAATTTATTGAATTAATGATTAAAATATTGCAAACTATCATAGAATCTTTTGCTTTGCATTTATTTTTTTAGAAAATATCACATTTTATATTTATTTTATTTTATCCAGTCACGTTCTAAAAGTTGCATTTCTTTAGGTTTATTTTGAGATGATAGTTTTTTTCATCCGAACTTCCGGCACTCTTTTATTTTATCCAGTCACGTGCTAAAAACATGGTTAAAATATTTCTTTAAAAATTCGTTAAAAATAGAAGCTTACATTATAAATTAAAAAATTAAATTACATTATAAATTAATCATGTTTCTGCGATAATATTTTCTGAAGTTATAGCGGAAAAACGTCGAAATTTCGCTTAAATTTTAATTAATTCAAATTCTAATTAAAAATTCGAAAAAAGGGCTCCGAGGTGCCCATTATACATGTACCAAATTTGGTAGCTGTAGGTCCAACGGTCTGACCTGTAGAGCGCCAACATACACACACACGCACACACACACACACACACACGCACACACACGCACACACACACGCGCACACACACACACGCGCACACACACACACACACACACACACACACACACACACACACACACATTGAGCTTTATTATAAGTACAGATTATCACTTCTAAAAACTAGAACCAAACATAAGTTCTTAACAATAAAAATGTAATTAATACTTTATATATTTAAATAACTATTTAATTATTTGTAATCTAATAATTTCATAAATAAATATAAATATCAATCATATAATAATGATTTAAAATAAGTACTAATTAAAATAATAATATATAAATTGCACCGTTGAATACTCACCCCAGCCAATGAAATAATAAAGTTTAAATGGCGCATCCTTCTGAAAGATATTCGTAGTGATTCGGCTGTGAAGCAACATGCCTTCAACAAACATCCAGTTTATGCTGGACAATGCTGCGTACATCTTTATTGAAACCACAGTTTTGCACAACCAGCTCTGAAAAAAAATGAAAAAAATATGTTTCAATGTATGAGTATTATTAAACCGGAAGCAAACACATTTTGCTAACAAAACATAAAGCGAAATATTTCTATATCTACGAATTTCTCTGATTAAAATAGATCATGATAGAGCACTGGACGGTTCTTGTTTCCAAAACTTTACGCAGAGCTTTTGTTGAAATCACAGTTTTTCAGCGCCATACAACAAATACAGAAATTTTATATAAATTAAGTGCAAATAAATGAAATAAACTTTCAGTCACAGATTTTTATTTATACTTTGTTTAATATAATAATCATTGTTGATTATTACATTAATTATTCTATCAATAATCTTGTTAATCATTGAGCGCATTCCAAATCGCTCACTTATGGTAGGCAGGATTATCATCATCACTTTCTGCGCGATATTTTAATATTGTGGGAGAAATTACCAATGGCCTAACTTCACATAATAAGAATTAGAAAATTTAATATCATTTCTAAGCTTTAGTGATAGATAAATGATTAAAATCCCTTAGTGTAGCTAAGCACTCCAAACAAGAGAGATTTTAAGATTTCCAGTCGTTGAAATGAAGATCTCCTTCAATTTCACTGCCATTCAGCCTAAAGAATCTTTTAAAACGATTTATTTAAGTTTAAAAATTGCCTCTGAAACCTTTTAATATCGGAAAATTTTTCTCTTTCTTATATTTTACCATGACAGTAAATTTTTCCTTGTATTGTATATGATACTTTTTACCACAGATTAATACGAAATTTCTGGAATTAGAAAGATATGATAAAAAGTACTTAATAATTTAGAAGTTAACTATTCAAATTAGTAAAAATTCTGTAAAAACAAAATCATTGATCAATTAATCTGACATTAAATGGGAAATTTGGAGTACTGAAGGAGAAGTTGAACTACGGTGAATTCGGATGATGAGTCGAATAAGCTATGTACTACCTTAACAATAAATCCATTATGATATTCACTAAATAAATAATATATCCATTATAGTATTTGAAAAAATAAAAAAACATTGTTAAAGCTATTTTAGATTTAGTTTACACATAATAGCTAATGCATAATTATAAACCAGGCATTCAGTCATGAATTTAAATATAATTTAAATCATGATTTACAGCTTTGTCATTGTTCGATGCTGTATAGTTTTTTGGTAAAACGACAAATTAAGATTAAGATTTGCTTACCAGATCTCTGTATGAGGGTATGTCCGGTCCTCCCACGATGGGAAGAGATATAACAACAAGCATCAAGGAATGAATTATGAGTGCGACTACAAGGTTTCTGTGCACTCGAAGTCTTGAACATTGCAGTGATCTAGATAAAAAAAGTTTTTATAAAAAAATATTATAGTTAAAAGTCACTTCTAACTTAAAACAATACTAAATTACTGCAGAATTTACAACTCTTCATTCATATGAAGAAAATAAGATAATGTAGCTTTATACTTCTATAAAAAAACATTTTAACAAACTATCAAAAACGATAATTATAAACTTGCTTTTACACTAAAGTATAAAACTTGTTAATTTTATTTATTCCATACTCTATTGCTTTCAATTTATTATGGAATATAAAAAATAGAGAATTTTTTTTTACTTCTAGAAATTCGCTGTCAAATATTACCAATTTTATTGAATAAGATTTACTTGAAATGCTAAATAACTGATAATTAGTTTCGAAAATGTGAAAAGAGTATGCTGGTATAGGAAATTTTCAAACTTTACAAAAAAAAAATGCCTGTAAAGTTTATTTCAAAATTCCTTCATATCCAATATGGAAAAAATTAAAAACTTTTTCCGAGTAACTGCATTGAATTTAGTATGAATACAATTGTAAAAATGTGTTGTATTTTTCTGGGAATTATTTGTAGAATGTTTTAGTAATAATAAAATATGAAATGAAAAAGTTATAATAAATTATGGCATTTTTGGTGATAATTTTTGGGTTAAAAGTGAATGCTATAATATAAAATATAAATTCAATTATTTTACAATGTGAATTTCAATTTCAGTGAGATAAAGGAACATTTAATTTGAATTTCTTTTATACACGCATATGAAAAAAAAAAATTATTTTCTTTCCTAATGCACATACGTTTTCAAACTTTTAATATTAAAAAAAGAGAGATTTTGTTAATAACTTGTCGAATACTAATTTAGTCGGGTGACATACATTATAGAATATTGATAACGTTATTAGAAAAAAAAGCATTAAATGCACAATTCAAGAAGATGGCATTCTTTCGAATGACTGTCGTTTTGTTAATGCAACTGATTAAATGAAATTGCTAGATTTTCTTAAAAAGCCTATAAAGTAAAGCATATTAAAAATAAAAAAAGATATGCAAAATCAAAGTAGTATATCTATTAAATATGCCTATATTTATAAAACAAATTTATTATTATTAAGGAAATTCAAATAGATAATTTATCTTCATGAAAATTAAGAATTTATAGACCAAAATTGTACATTCTAAAATAAAAACACTTTGATCTTAGTACAATACTTTAATCTAAATACAACTTGAATGACTTTATGAAGGGAATGTGAAATTACTTGATGAAGGTTTTATGCACTACCAACTTAAACTGAACTTAATTGAAAAGCAATGCATATAAATCGATAATAATTTATATATGTCTTTAAAACTATACTCATCAGCAAAATTTATAATGCTAAAATTTTATCTTATTTAATTATACAAGAATATATTGCCTTGATATTGAACCATAATTTCTAAAATAGATCTTTACATAATTATTCATAGTTTATAGTTTTAGCTCATCCTATTATTTTTAAAGATATGAAATATCCTTTGAATATCCTATATTTTTTTATTTATAAGCCTCTTAAATTATTCAAGACAAATACTTTCAGCACAAGTTCAAGCTAAAGTTCTATTCTTTCAATTAAATCATGTAACAGACACCAACTTTTTCTGTTCCGAAAAAAACAAAAACGAAATTCTCTGAATATTTTTGAATTTAATCATCTTCCATATCAAGCAGTCAATGAATAAAAAGTAAAGAATTTACTTTCATTCATTCACTGAATAAAAGTAAGAACACAGCATGAAACGAATAAAACTACTTACTTGAAATAAAAGAAAATAAAAATGGTGACAGCCAAGAAGAAGAGTGATATTAAAGAGCAGACTAGCAAGATGAGACTTACAGTCAAAGGTGCTTTCGGAATACCCTGAAACAAATGGGAAGAAGGGTGAATAATTTTCCCTCATATCTTGGTGTTCGATCGCCGTGGCCATTTGTCTTTATTTCAATACGTAATTAAATTCTATATTTAGAAACACTTTCTTCTGTTAGCTCCAATTTACAAGGAATGAAAATGGTTCTAAGAGACGTGATCTCAGAACAGAATTATTGAATGGAATGATGATTGTGGAGGGGAAAATCGGTTTCAACTTCCTCATGTTAATCAATGTGAAAAACTTTGAAAGAAGTAAAGAAGGCATTTTTTTAATGAAAAACTTCTTTCATAAATTAAGTTATCATTTTGATAGAAAATAAAATTTGCAGACGAAAATATCTGTATATCTAAAATGCTTTCATTTTTTGAATATTTTTTTCATCTTATAAGTGTATTCTATGAGAATTATTTATTACGTTTATAACTTTTTTTTTCTTTTTAACAGTTATTCAATGAAAAGATCAATCATTATCAGCTGTTATAATTTCATGGAACTGAATATGAATATATTAAGCAAATGGAATATATTAAGCATTAGAGCATTTTCTATGAAATTCAACACATAGCTTTTACAGATTGAATTGTCTCGATATTTTTGTAAATTAATGTTTTTGAATTCTTTAAAGTGATTTCAAATGAAAAAGTTAAGCGTTTATGGGTCTTACGTAATTTATTTTGAAACATAATTAGAAAATTCTGATTTTAGTATTAAGAAGTTTTAAATGACATTTCACCTCTCTCTTTTGTATTTTTTATATAAATTATGAAAGGCAAGGCTTTAAGGCATGCTTTGCCTACATAACATCTATTTGGGAATTATATGCAGAGTGAATAAACCTGATTGTCCCGATTTAAAATCTTTTGCATGAAGTACTTCGAGGAGTACTGTATTCAGAATTTAAATATAATATTGTTTATTTTTCAAAGTTATCTCCTTTCTAACATAGCATACATTAAATATCCCTTTAATTTCTTTCAAACTCGTTAGTAGCGTATTTCAGTCAATGCTGATAACAGTAGCCATAAAACTATCGGATCAATCAATACTTTTGAACTGCATAGCTTTATTTTAGAACAAGATGTTCCATTGCAACAAAAGTTCTAGTTTGGGCTTTTACAATCTTTATATTCTGTGCTCAATGTATCCAAAGAAGCTCTTGTGCCAAAATGCCCCATTATCAAATACCTAATCCATCTGCCAAACGATAGTCACTGATTTACAAAGCCTTATCATAATTTTGTTATCAGGATCTACTAAAACATTGGATTGGTGCACAATTGTCAGACATTTCTTTAATGGTCTATGTTTTAATAAAAATTTTAATTTTTTAAATTTATGAATGAAAATATTCTTCTGTTTTCAGGTGCTAAAAATGTATGTCTTTAACCATACTCATATTCGTCATATAAAACTGTATTACATTAAGAGAGGGTGGAAAGGAGTGCAGTCATTTCGTGATCTCAACAGGCTTTTCGGGAGGTTTTAATTATAGAAATTCGAAGCAGGGAATGGTTTACCCTCATCAATTTTGGAGACAATAGCTTGGAAAATAATTCAGGGAGAGGTCAATTGTCGGAAATTCTGACCAGGTAGTTTAAGCAATCTTGGAAGGAGAGAAAAGTTCGGCAACTCGAATACTGGCCAACAACTTCAATGTGGATAATACAAAATCGTTCGTCTTCTCAAAAAGCTTGGAAAGGTATGAAAATTGGCTGATGGTTCCCTCAAGATCTCCATATCAACAATAAAGTCAAACGTGCCCAAATTTTCACTGATTTGATTCAGTGAATCGAGCGATGTTCGTTTCAGAAGGATCATGTCAATAGAGATGAAACATGGTTTATCTTGAAGGACCTCAAAAGAGAGTATATTTGTGATTCGCCAAGAGTTTCACTGAGAGGAACATCAAATGACTTGCACTGTAAGAAGGTAATGTGGTGTGTTTGGTGAATAGGATAAAATTGGATTCATCCACTGTAAATTCATCCTGACGATGAGCGTCAATACTGGCGAATTCCTGACAGATATGCGACAAGCGATAATTCAGCTTCAACAGAGATGTCTATCTTATTCAACTCGACCACCTACACACTGCAATTGAGAAGAAAATATCGTACAAAAACAACCTATCGTCTCCCACCACGATAATGCGAGTCCGCGTATTGAGCGTCCTTTTGTCAAATCCATAGCTATTAAGGGTTTGGAATTACTCTTACACAAACCATACTCATCCCCAGATATCTTGTTGACTACCACGTTAACAGGTTGCTAAAAGACTGACAGGTGAATGACGACTTCGATAACTTAGGAGCGGATGTCAAAGCATGGACTTTCTCCAAAAATCTTGAATTCTTTGCCCATGGAATCAAACTTCTTCCAAGAAAATGGGAAGTAGTTACTGTAACAAATGGTAACTATGCTTCCGATTAATCATTCAAAAATATTACTATTAGATTTTTATGTTTCCTTTTTGATACTAAATAGTGTTCAAGAACGCCTGATAATAACGTTTAAAATCATCTGATAACTATGCGCCAACCTATGCCATATGAAAGAAATTTGACAAAAACTTCATTACATTTTTGATATACGCCTTATTTATTCCTTCAGCACATGATGCTGGTTGAAAAATGAGCACACACCAGGAAGTCATATTGACCTAAAATAACTAGACACTTATTCTTTATTTTATTATCTATTTGTAGCACGCATGATCAGAATGTAAGAATACTTCTCGCGAAAATATTTTTATTTTAGAAGCAAATGCTGTCTTAAAAAGAGAAACATAAACTCAAAGCTCTCCCCTTTTTTCTCAATAATTTTTCTGTGTTTAATTCCATACCTTGCATTTCATTATCATTTTTAAAAAGAATACATTTTTTTCTGTATAAAAATATTGAAATTATAAGAAAATTGATTTCAAGCATACAGTTTTTATTAGAATCTTTTTGATGAAATAACATAAATATTCATTTTCAAAAAACAATATTTATCATCTTTAATTTTTATATAGTCTTTCACAAACAGTTTTATGATTTGTGATCAAAAATTAGATAATTTTTTTCTTTTAAATTCAAAGAGATGTTTTGTATATTATAAGAAAATGAATTTTATCCGAGGATTTACGACATTTTGTTCATAAAATGAAAGGAACTTTCGATCAGTATTCCTTGGGCATTCAGAATTTATGACTGTCTTCTGTATCGTCATAACTTTCCAAAGATTCTTTAGTATCAGAGAAATCTGAGCAATCATTATTCTCATTATCGGGTGAAACATTTGCGAGACGATCTCTGACACTCCATTGGTCACGTTCCTACGTTGTCATAGCCATTAGGATAAATGAAAATAAAACACTGGGGAACGCACACATTAATTTGACTCCAACTCTTCTGTAAAAAGAATGCGATAACTTATTTCCCTCATTTATGTTGCTCTTATTCCCCTAGTTCCCCTTAACAGAATAAAGTGTAACAAATACAAACATTTACAAATTCGTAGAATCTTTTGACAAAAGAGTAAGGATAGGATGTTAAAAGTGCCGCACATGTACTAAATGCTAAAATGAGTAGCATAGTAAATATTTGTTATGTTTAAATTCGAATTTAAATATTATTTTATGAATTATAATTTTCAAATAAACATAGCAATTAATTATTGAATTTTCAAATTTGAACATTCATTGTCAATCAACTTATGTTTCGGCGAAGAAAATTTTTCCGATGGACGTTTCCCTAATGCACGTTAGAAAAGCAGTGTTAGCATTTTTATTTTCAATAAACAATAATTTAAAAAATTGATTAGGATTTTCAGAATTTTAAGATGAATTTATCTTATTTTCCTACCCTGGAGTATCGTTATACATTTTCATCATTTTAATTCTTTTGCAGGAAAAAATGTTTTCAGTGATGTCGATTTTATTTAAACTTTAAGGCAACACATTCTGATGAAAAATCTTGAAAATACCAAAATTTTTTTTTTATTGTCTCATTTGATACAGCCGAATTTTCTAAATCTGTCTATATAATACAGTTAAGAATAAATAAATATACATTTTGTAGAAGTTTCAGGCTGTTCTATGAATTTCATATCAAGTTATTGCAATTTGAAATCTTTAAATTCGTTTTTCTCCCTGATGTAATTTTGTTTACGTGCTGTTCTTCGAAAGCCTAAGGAGTTTTTAAAAATTGATGTAGAGATGTGAATTTTTTTGTGAATGTTCCTAAATATTTTATAAAACTTACTATGGAATTTGCTCTAAGATGCATAGTTATTTATTTAACGGTTCAAACTCAAAATGTGTGTTTTTTTTCAGCTTTTTTTCTATGTT
This sequence comes from Argiope trifasciata, assembly GCA_026543055.1. NCBI lineage: Eukaryota > Metazoa > Arthropoda > Arachnida > Araneae > Araneidae > Argiope > Argiope trifasciata. The sequence continues at coordinate 149,308 of JAPMOQ010048968.1, forward strand.
TACCAATGAAAATATTTATAATTAAATAATTATTATCAATAGGATCAATTCAATAGTAACTTTTATGTAATATATAACTGAATACCTAGAAAAAAAGTTCTGAAAAAATTTTAATATTTAAAAAAGTTTTAGGGTTTTAAAAAAACGTCATTTTAAAAAAAGAAATTTAAAATTTTCAAAAACTGTTGAAATAATTCAAATTTTTTGTGGGCAGTTATAGACTGCTATTTAAGATAAGATAAACTTAAAATCTAATTTCAAATATTAAAATTTAAAAAAAATCAGATTGTACCGTGTCGCCTTAAATACTAACAACCTTATTTATTCTTAAGTCAAATAAATTTATGGTCATTTATTTTTATTTACTTCTACATACACTTTCTGCTTATTTTTCAAAAATGCTATTTCAACATTGCATGAATATTATTTTAAAAAAATGAAATATTCTGAATACAAGTTTTATAAAACTTACTATGGAATTTGCTCTAAGATGCATAGTTATTTTTTTTAACTGTTCAAACTCAGATATGTTATATGAATTTTTAGACTATCCGAATATGTCATCTTTGCAAATATAATTGAATGTTACAAAAATCATTAATTAATATTATTTGTTATGCTAAAACAACCAACATTTTAACAGTTTTGATGAAGTAAGGGTCACTGGTTTACATATATGATTTTTTTTTCAAATAACGTTGTAACATTTTCTTAAGACACCGGAAATTAAATGAATAATTTTTCTGGAAAACACTATTTTACTACACTTATGCAATGCCTTATTTTGTTTAAATTTATGTATTTATATCATAAGAATATTTAAATAATTCTAGTAAATTTTCTGTAAAAAAGGTATAAAATTTTATTTTTCTTAAAAATTACATCGATCTAATAATCAGCATGAATTACTTTCATATGATTTTCTCATTTAAAGAAATTTTTCCTCGTAAATTGAGCCAAAATCCTCAATTTAGCATGGATTTCGATGAATTATTACTAAATTAAAATCATAAGAAAATTTCAATTATTATCCAACATTTGGTAGTTTGCTTGACTAAGCAAAAAAGTATGCACTAAACAAATAGAGCAAAAAAAACCGTATCTCTTTTCCAACAGGCAAATTTTTGAAAGAGAATGAAATAATTTATGTAGTTGTTAGAATGGCTTTATATTAGAAAAAGGAACAATAGAAAAAAAGAAAGTTGTGTCAATATTCTATGGACACAACTATTGATTGTATTTGAGATAGAAAGTAATCAATCTGATCATTTCAGTTTAAAGATTATGTTTCAAGATTAAATGCATTTTTGTTTACAGTTCTTTCAGCTTTAATAAGCAATTAATTCATCTTTCGTTTAAGGACGAACAAAATACATACTGGTGTCGTGAAGTTTACACATGCATCGTAATTCGTCCAATTCCCCCAAAGCCAAACGCCGTTCTCATTACAAACTCGATAGGCCTTGGCTTCTGTAAAGAAAAACAAGAATTTTGTTCGTTGTTAATAATGTATGAAACATTCACATAATGTTTATGATATATGCTGTTATGAAAGGGCCCATATACACGTTTCGCATTGAAATTTGGTGCCCTCATTTTAGCTTCAAGACGTTTGCAGCTATAGCCCTCTAAATGCCTTATCTCTTCGAAATGTATTTCTTTTACAATTCCTAACGGACGTAAGTATATACAACAAAAGATGAACATTTTCTTCCCCCTTCATGCAATTAAGACATTCTTGTGTCAGTATGGCTTTAACATTCTAACTATTGCTGAATCGTCAAAAAATTAAATGTAATTGTCTAATTCTGGCAAATAATATTTTTAGTATTTTCTTTAAAAAATTTTTCATTCATACTGCCATTCAATTTTCTTCCGGTTTATTTTGTAAGTTTTCTAAGCGATCTATTACTTCTTTCTTATGATATGCTGAGTAACCAGATTGTTTTGCAACGTTTTCTCTGCAAATTTATTTTGTTTAATGAGCACATACTAAAATCCAAAATTTAATATTAAAATGTTTCGTTATAAAATAGGCATTGAAAAAAGCAATTTATTTCAGTTTAATTTTAATTTGTATCTAATTCTTATTTTTTATTCTGTAAACACATTTTTTTTAATTTGGAGCTTCTGACTCAGCTTCACCCCTAAACTTACAACAATGAGAAACATTATTATTACGAAAATCGTCTAAAGGTAAATTTAAAAGATTATTCATAGTAATAGAAAAAATTAAAGAACTAAATTTAGCTTTTATTATCAAAAATTCAAAATATTGCATGATTCTACTGAGCATAAAATTATTTTTAGAATTAGTGCAAAAATTTTCAAAATTCAAAATTATTTATTAAATAATTATCTAAAAATAACACCTGAAGTTTAAATGACACCATTCAAAGGTTTAAATTTTAGCGCTGTAAAATGTATTTGTATCAAATTTGGAGAATCAAACAATTATACACGCCTATATTCTTTCAAAATTATTGCTGGACATAAAATAGAATTTTTTCAAAAGGAAATTAATATTCACTATCACATTTAACAAAAAATAAATTTTATTTTTAATATCTTTATAATGGTCTTATTTTATTCAACTACAAGACATCTTGATTTTAACAAAAATATTTTGAACTATACACTTTTAAATAACTAGATACGTTTTTCTTTTCAAATGTATAATTTCACAATCGATATTTTAATTACTTTCTGACGAGATAATTTTTTGAAATTTTGTGTTTTTGCATTTTCTGTACGACAATACAACAATATATTTGTTATTATAAATTAATCAGTTAATATATTTTAATTTTTGTAATGTATTAATGGGGATAAGAAAAAATTAATTTGAAAATACTATAACATTTTTAATAATAAATCATAAATTAAAAGCTAGAAGTGAAAAATAAAATAGTCTTAAGACAGAAATAAAAATATTTTAAAAAACTGTTTAAATAAATTTTCTATAAATTAAACCGTAAAAGTTAAAATATTTGTGTTGAAGCATAAATTTAAAAAGAAATAAACTAGAGTTTCATCAGGACATTTTTACTATTTCTTTTTTCTGTTATTGATAGAGATGACTCTTAGATGTGTTTCAAAGTTACAGACTTCTCATAAATTGCAATTACTGTGACAGTGTGTTGTAAGCTGGTTAGTCTTAATGTATCTTACCTTTCCAACTTCTCCTTATTTTATGAATGGAAAGATAAAAGCGTACAGTATTTAGCGACAAGCATTTCGTAAGCATTAAACTTTTATGGGATCTTGTGAGATAGAAAAAAGTTTTTAGCCTTTCGGGATTAAAACAGTCTCGCCAAAATTCTTTGGCAGAAACTGTAATTTTTGTGAGATTTCATTTTCTCTTTCTCAGAGTAAAAGTTGAAAAGAAAGTGGTGTTTTCTGATTAACTTTTTAATGTAAACATGATTTTCTCTTAAGATAAGGTATCATGTCTAATATAAGAGTAAATAAGAGTTTAGTCCCTGGTGAAATAAATAAAGGATTAATAAAAATAAATGATTAATAAAATACATTAATTTAAAGTACTAATTTACCGATTCCTTTGCATTATATTTGTTTTTTAATCTTAAGAAATAATTTTAAATTATATTTTATATGCCTTAAATACGTATTACATATAAATTCGTGTCTTACATTTAAAATCTTTTTTCAACTAATGTTGAGCTACTTTTTTTGTTTCATTATTTTTAATTTTAAAACGTAAATATTTAATTTAATACCAAAAAGTTTTGCAGGTAAAAATGCAAATTACTGCTTCTTTTATTAAATTGTTAAAACTTTTTTTAAAAATAAATGCGTCAAAGCAATTACTATATGAATAGCTGATATAAAATTTTTGTGAAAGTAATTTAATGTCATTCACATGGATATTATTTTGAGAACAGGGGAAAAAGAAATTTTTTGTCTTCTGAACTTATTTCTTGCTCTTCAATTATTCAAAAAAGATTTTAAATGTAAGACACGAATTTATATGTAATACGTATTTAAGGCATATAAAATATAATTTAAAATTATTTCTTAAGATTAAAAAAACAAATATAATGCAAAGGAATCTGTAAATTAGTACTTTAAATTAATTTATTTTATTAATCACTTTTTATTAATCCCTTATTTATTTATTTTTCCAAGTTAAAGGTTGTTCTTATTCAAGCCGGGCAATGCTATGAAACATTTTTTCCCTTCCTGCAAGTAATTAGTACTATTCCTTGCATCGCTCTTCAATACAGAGAATAAAAGTTTAACGAATTGTTAGAATCAGAGCTCCAACATGAATGCAAGGCATGCATTATATCAATTTATAATATTGCTTTTTTTCAGTTTAGCATGTTTTCAAGCAGGAAAAATTATTTTGCAGATATTTCTGGTTAATGCTGAATGAAAGGAGAATCGATGATCTAAGGAGAATCAATTTTACAACCATTTGGCGACTTTGGCATCCAATGAGAAAGTTGCCGAAACTGCTGAAATTCCAGTATATATATAGTTTAGGAGTGAGGATACCATTTTGCCAAAAATTCGAGGCTCTGTTGCAAAGGCTATAAAATCCCGAATGACGTTGAGATGAATTCAATATTCAGGGAGTTTGTAAAAGCAACAGAGAAATCGAGAAGCGTGACATGTTTCTATCTGAGCGGATTGTGCTAGTACAGCAGCTTATTAGCAATATTCTCCTTATATGCTGCACCATTCTTGTTTTTATGTACGTTTTGGCTATGTTTTAATACTTGTATATTCATGTTTTCTCAGGAAACAACGGGTTACTATTATGTTCGTTGAATTTTTTTATCTCGCACCAATGCGGCTGGTTGATTAATGCATATTTTCATAACAATATAGTTGTAGTTACTTATGGCACTGTTACAAGCCCACTGACAGATATATGCTAGTGATATAAGCAGAGTGAGCACCTCTTATTTTTTTAAGCATCGCCAACTTGATCCAAGAAAACGACTTAGCTACGCCATACTTCACTTTCGCTATCACAACCCCTTCTGGGGGGGGCACATTCACAAACCTCACGGATAGAAAACAGAAAATGAATAACATGCCCGAACAGGAACTCGAATCCTGGTCACCCAGGTCATGACGAAGACTTGCTACCCTTATACCAGGTCGCCTGAGTAATAATGTAGTAGAAGGTATATACGTAAAATAACAAATTGTTTTGTTCCATCAAAATTCATGTTCCCTCTGTCTGCCAAAGAAAATTTCCTTCACGATATATTTATTTCTATAAATAATGGTTTTTAATTACCTATAGGAAGTACCACATTCTTGACGTCTGGGATGGCTGCATATTGCAGCACTTGTTGACAAGACCTCCACGCTGTCTGTCCGGCAGGAATTGATGGCCAACACAGAACAGAATCCCAGACGGCTTCACAGTATGCTTGGCCTAAAATAAAAAAAAAAGACAAAAATTAAGTTTAACTCCTCTATGGATTTATTTACATAAGAAAAATTTTCTAGCATTCGAGCTACATTTGGTGATAAAATTCTATTATAAAAAATATATATAATTTTTGCATTCTTCTGATTTACACATGATAATCAGCAAATAATAAGTTATTGCATTCTCTAATAATTAGCTGTTATTTATTCGATAAATATTCTATAAATCATACAAATTTCATCAATAAAATAATAAATTTGAATATTTCTTCCAGTATTTTGATTTCATTTATTCAATTCTTTTGATTTAATTATTTGATTTTAATCCGAGAAAAATTCCGTTTTTTCTTGATACAAAAGTTAATAAAAAATTAAATATAACAATTTCTAAGAAATATGTGTAAATTAAGATGTGTTTATCATATATTTTTGCTCCATTGAAAGTTTTCTAAACATAAATATTTATTTACACATTATTGACGACAGTTTGATTTGATTTATTTAGACTATATTCATAAATGCAAATTAATAATAAATTCTAAATGATCTAAATTCTAAGCAAAGAATAAAATTATTTTCTGTCATATTAAAGATCATACTTGCAGGTTTTAAATCAGCAAGTTTAAAGGAAATATTAATATTTTTGAATCTAAATTTAAATTCTAAAATATATTTTTTGGTTTTAAAAGACACTAAAAATATGATCATCATATAATTCAATATACATGTTTTTTCTACGCATTTACTCTACGCATAAGCATTTTAACAATTACTTTTTAAGAATATAACAACCATTAATTAAATTAACGATTGATTATTTTATTATTATTACGATTTGATTATTCTCATAGTAATTATTTTTTTAAAAAAATAGATATGCCAAATTATTAATAAGCATTAAAACAATTCAAGTTTTCTTTGTTTGCATTCCTGAATGTAAAGTAATTTGATAAAAATTATGAATTTCTAGATTTTTTTAGCCTTTACAAAAATTGATCTATCTATGTTTAACTGATCATATCTTAAACTAATCAGACCTGTTTTTTTTCATTTGCAGAAATTACAGTCAATTCAAAATAAAATACAAACCTTCATAATTTGCTAAAGGTTTAAATTAGCAAGCTTTAAATATGTCACTTACACAATATATTGTATGCTTAATTCTTATAAAAATTAATCGATTCTTTCTTATAAAAACACACATGGAAGTATGAACCAGCTCATTAAGATCTAAAATTTCTAATATAGCATGTGAAGATTGTTTTAAATTGGGAAGAAAATATTTCTTTTATCATGCTTTAAAACAATTAGTAAAGCAATTTTAAAAACTAAAAAAATCTTTTAACGTGGTCTTAATTACTTTTTAAAATCAATAATCAGAATAAGTATTGTTAATTGATTACCAAGTGCCATTACTGAAACTAAAAATTGATATTTACTTCTGCATTTGTATATAACCCTAGTTTCTTTTTTTAATTTTGTCAAAGAGTGTTTTATTTTTATGCTAAAAAGAAATAATCATTTTTAAGTATAATAACAAAATACTTTTTATTTTTCTTCCCTTATTTAATTAATTTCTGGCGAATAATAAATAACAAAACATATTCTTTCTTCTTGTTTATTCTAACATATATCTTTTATCTAACATATTCTTAGGTTCTTGATTTCTTTTACTTAAAATTACTATAAATTTTTTTATTAAATCTCTTAAATCACTCTTGAGAAAAAGGCTTATTTTATGTCATTTTTTTATTCAATGGAAATAAAGAAAAATATCAATAATTGTATGGTAATCTTTTAATATATAGAGAATATTCATCCTTTATTACATTGAAGTCACCTGAGAATTTCCATGAATCAAGTAAACTCAAATAGAGACACTTCTCATCGTAGTCATTTCAATTTTTGTTTTTTATTCTTACAAAGGATAATCCTCTTTTGTTGCATCCTGAGAAAAGAAAATCTAATTCTATCTTTGGTGAAGAAAAAAGAATTCCAACGAGGATTACAACCCAGTAGTGATTGCTTTTTTCCCCTTTTGTAAATTCTTTTTATGTTAGCGATCCAATTTTGAAGTCTTAAATTAAATTTTGAATAATTTAAGCAATAATAGAACAAAAGAATCGGAACTCATGATTTTTTTCTATCAAAAACACTCACCTAGAGCAGCTATGCTGTGTTTGAACTTATTTTATAGCAATATAGTAAAGTGCATAAATTACTCAGTTTCTTCATAGCTTATCTAAATTATCAAAAAAGAAATTTTGATGATCAGGAACTGACTGTTTCATAATATAGCAATTATGGCTACGTGTTTCTTACTTATAAAGTTTTGTATACTGTTTTATTTAAATTGAATAATAGGATTGTGTAGTAAAATTCAGATTCGTTTACAATTAATAGATTGCATTCAAGTCAACTACAAATTCTTGCTCAATTAAAGGGGAAATTTGCCAAAATTGAACTACCCCCTCTCAAATATATTTATCTATTTCTTGAAGAAAAAAAATCCAAAAGAAGAATTTCAAAAAGAAAATCAAGCCTTACAGAACTGATCTTCCCGTTAAGTATTTTGTAAAACTATCTAAGAAAATTTTCCATCCTTGTTTTAATAATTCAATAATTTATTTTTAAAAATGAATAATTTTTTAAATAATACGAATTTATGTTATAAAATTATTGATGGGAATTAGAATGCTTCATCTTTTAAATACTTTAAGTATTACGCAATGTTTTCCTGATGACAGAATCTAAAGCCTAATTTCTGCAACTTCCTCTATGAATTAGAAATACTGAAAAATCACCAGTAATAACCAGTGCTCATAATTCTTACTTGAAGTAAATCGTAAATTGGGAGATAGGTTTTGATCTGTGGTAAACCTTGGTTAAAAATTACGCGGGGTGTATAAAAATGATTTCAAGTAACTTCGAATCGGGATGTTCATACTACATAAAGAAGTTAAGTACTACTATACATTAGCTGTAGCATCTTACAGCTAACAGGAAAGGAAACAAGAACGAAGCATCAAAAAGGTTGGAAACTGTATGACAACTAGAAACTAATTTATTAAGTTTCTTGTAAATTTAAATTAAAAAATGAAATGTGATTAAAAAATTAAACACACTTTTATTTGTGTATTACGGAGAAAAACAATTCTATTCCAACGCTTTCTACATTTCAATTTACATTTTTAATTTATTATTAAAAATTTAAGGTCAAGTTATTAATCTGAAATTTTTAATAATAAATTGTAAATATCACTTTATATCTATTAATAGTAGTTTTTTCTTAAATTATTTACTTAGCAACACTACTATTACAGAATCATAGTAATCAAATCATTTATTTAACTGAGAAATATTTTGTCTTGGTATTAAAATAGCATATTATCATCAGAAATAAACTAGTTTGCAAAATATCACACCTCTTGTGAAAGGAAAGAATTATCGACCCAAAATTTTATCTTTCTAATTTGAAACCAGGCAATTCAGCAATATGCATAAGGAATAAATTTTTAAAACTTTCTTCAGTTCCGAATTAAAGCAACCAATCCTGAAAGTTTTTAATGATCAACTCATTAAATAAATCAAATATTCAGATGCCGCGTATAATCACTCAAATAAAAGAGAATTCGAGAAATAATCTTCTTAAACTGAACTTGGTAGTGGATGTTCAAACTCGTTTACGCTCTAACTTTCATATCAAGCCACTAATTACTCACCCAAAAGCTCAAGTGTCTTACAAAGAATTCAAAACTAAAAACGCTTGAAGTCCCTAAGAATTTGATGGAAGAGTTAAAAAAAATTGAATTTAAAGAGACTTAAAATACTGCTTCATTCTTTTGTTGTTATTTATCCAACTGTAATTTAAATTTTTGGTACGTGTCCTTCAAGATAATCGCATTAATTAGTACTAAATGAGGAAGAGATTTTCACGTTGAGATGAAATTATAAGTCCGTTAAAGCAGAAGTATTGAAGGTGCTTTAATTAATTTTTTTTCATTTGATGCCCATGTGGCATTTTTTTTTATGACACACATTCGGAACAAAATATAGTTCATCTTCCTTCATATTTTTTTGATATTCATATATGCTAGTAAAAATACTTTTTGCATAAGGCTTAGAACCGATATTAAACATAGTTTAATTTAGTTATATTAACAACCCGTTTTAAAGTAGCTCTAGGTCTGGAGATGAGGGTTACACCTGATTTGGCACCCCTTTCCAAGCTTTTATCCCACATTAGAGCTTGATCCCGACAGATTAAAGGTCAACCAGATCTGCCAACGCCAATGTCATGGTATAGGAATAGCACATCTTCCACATGATCTGGATGTACTGGGTTCGAGCATAATTGTTCTTCTTCCGTGTTCCATCGATGTGGAGTGATAATGTTCTTCTGTAAAAAGGGATTGGGAAAGCGAATGTGACGCATGAAATAACTATGTCAGAATCTTGGCCGTAGTTGGTGATAGGGAGTTAACAAGACGCTTACTATGCTTAAACAGCTGACAGATCTGACAGCGGGCTTGTAAAGGACAAAAAATTATAAGAAACCCTTTTATACAACGTGTTTTCGGTAAGAATCGGGTCTCAAAAATGAAACTCTGTCGAAACCGATTCCTGACCAGCAGACTACTGTGGCCCCTTAGATATTCAAAATACAGTAAAACAATAAAAATTAATTGTAATTGTTTAATTATTATTATTATGTTTGTTATGTACCGCTCAAATGATTAAAATAGTATTATTGTTATTTTGGTTCAATGATTATGATCTCTAGATATCCAAATTATTATTTTCTAATAAATTTACCAGCAATGAGTAAATTATTATTTTTGAAATAAGATTATTTATAGCAATTTACAACTATTGCATATTGCCTTCAATGAAGGAATCTATTAAACATATCGATTTAATGAAATGAATGAAATTTTAATTAAATAAAATTCAGATGCCTCGAGCTAAAATCTGCTATAAACCAAATTAAGTCTAATACTATAAGTTCAAATATGAATGATTTAGTTCAATGAAATAATTTCTATTAAACACTTTGAACTGAAACAAGCCAATTAATTTTTCCCAAAGGACTAGTATATATGTTTATATGTTCACTAAAATGTGATCTTAAAGGGACTCTAATATATTCATTCCATTAATTCGAAAATTAAAATTTCGACGTATTTTTTTAGTTTATTAATCACTTTTGATTAAATTAAATATAATGGGACAGTAATATTACTATAGCATTCCATATAATTGTTTTACAAGCTTAATTACAAACATATCTTTCGTTAATTGTATTTTAAAATATGCAAAGCTATTTCGAAAAATGTATAGTATTGCAAATTATATACTTTACGTAATATATTATGTAAAAAATAGTATTTAATCTAATAATTTAATAAACAAGTTTCTATTACTAACTTTTATTAAAAATTAAAAATTTTAATTTATAAAGGAATGATTCAGTGCGACTCAGAGAGACTTCAACACAAGTCGAGATCGGAGGTCATGAGTTCAATACTCATTTACCCAGAGAATCCATACTTTATGCATGCGTGGTATAAATATATTAAATGTCAAATATCCTACATTAACTATGTTTTAAGTAGAAATTTAAAGAAGAGGTTTTGATTCAAGTATACTCCTCATCATCTGATCACCACTCAAAATTCCAAAGTCAGAGATTGATTTAACACAATTTACACAGCTTCAGAAAGGGAAGAATAATTCGACATAAAATTGAATGAATCTATCCATGTATTAATTGAAAATAATTTTTTTTAGTAATTATGCAATTTCAGCGAAGCATATAAATTTTTCTCTTAACTAAATTTTTATATATTTTTTCCTAATGAATTTTTTGATGGCTCTTCATTGTTTATATATATTATGCAAAATGCTTAATTTTATGAAGATGAGGTGCTTGAATAACTAAATGGAACATAAAAATTTTTAACCGTGAATTTAAAATCTATTATAACGAAAAAATTTTAAGTATATATGCCTTGAAATGTGCATTCTGGAAAACTAATATTAAATTATTTGCCTTTAAAAAAATTTCTACATATCTAAAATAAAAGCTTAATATTTTTAAGCTTTTATTTTAACTTTTTTAAACTGCGTACTTTAATTATTTATTATGCTTAAAAAGCCCTTTCCTTTTCATAAAACTTAGACATACTTCTAAAAGAAACTTTTTTAATTTCTTATAAATTGTAAAATATAATTTTTGTTGCGGCTGTTTAAGAAATTTCGGAATATATTTATGCGGTCTCTTTTATGTGGTACCTAAATGCCACAAAAAAAACGATTTGATTATATTGGAAAATTACAAGTATGTTAAATAATATTAAAAAACACTTTTGAAATACTAAATGCAAGAGCTGCCACTGATTATTTCAGATTTATTGGTTAATCTATATAAATAAAATTGAATGGTTGTCTGTATGTATCTTATGCCTTCCTAAACCGTTGATCCAAATGCGATGAAACTTGGTCAGTTTATTGCTTACATCTACGGGATGGTTGTAGGCTTAATACAGTTATCTGAAATAGAAAATTACAATTCGGATATCCACCGCATCTATGTACCAAAAATAAAACTCCAAATAGTTCACCGAAAAGACACAATAGATTCAGTAGAAATGTTAAATCCAAGTCAAAGGTTATTATTACATAGCTATTGAATACAAATGATATGCAAGTCATTCTCAGAGGTAACAATTTTATTACAGATTATGAGAGAAAATTTTGCAAGGACCAATCCTGGGGTTTTTAAATTTTATTTAAATGTTAGCGCATTTCACAATAAGCTCTAAAAATATTATGATACAAATAATTGTGCGCGATCCTAATTTTGAAAAAATTATCTTTCCAACTATATTAACGATGTTTTGGTATAAATATATTTTCTATGTTTAATGAATTTTGAAAGAAAATATTTTAATCACATTTTCTAAAATTAAACTTGAGAATTTCGAACAAATATTAAACGAATCACGAGATATAATAAATAGTTTCTTTCATTACCATTCTGAAAGAGCATCAAGCTTTACAATACTAAAAGAAAACACAAATCTAATACATAAAAAGGAATATTTGTTTGTAGCATAATAAAAATAGAATAAATGTTATTTATGTTTCTTCTTTATGTATCTTTCAATTTCAATGAATATATTCATTATCGACAAGAAAATACATAACATTCTTAATTAAACAAGATAACTACAATTTCTCAAGATAAATAGCTTTACATTTCTAAACGATTACACTAATCTAATGCATAAAAAAGGATATTTGTTCGTAATTTATTTACTGTCGTACCGTTCATTCTATTTCATAAAACAATACTAAAATAATAATTGATTGTACTTAATATTTTTTTTCGGCGGTACTGGTACGTGGCAGCAAAGTAACCGGCGGTACTGGTACGTGCCGGTTACCAGCCAATAGATAATAAAATAAGGGGGAAAGTGGAATTTAGTGACCGTTTCCAGCTACGAATTTCACTGCACACTGGAATTTTATAAAATGAATTTGCTCAACCTAGTTATCATTTTTTTATATTCATATTTTAAGTTCAAAATAAAATTCATGGTGCTACATGATTGCCTTGAATTTCTGTTTTGTTATTGATGAAAATGTAAAAATCTTAAATAGTACGTTAAATTTCGTTTTATCAATTTGTTTAAAATATACAAATACAATGAATTTTAATCAAAAACCTTTTAGAAAATTCACAAGAAAAAAACAGAGTAATAATAGTAATAGAAACACTTTTGAAAAGAGGATTTTATTAAAGGATGGAAAAAAGATTAAATCCTTCTAATTATTTTCTACATCTTTGTCTTTAATTCATAAACCATTATTATAAATATCACGCAATCATGAATACTTTTTTTGAAAACTTCCAAGTGACACCATGGGTATAGAAGCAAAACTTAAATTAATCAGCTAATAACCAATATTCTGAAAACTCTAAAATATTGTATGTTTACAATTTTATAGTATTACCTCTCTACAAAATAAATTTTCTGATAAGGAAGAGGGTTTTAAGATACTCAAATGGTTGCTGAATGGATGCCATGGCAGTAATCCCCAATCGAAATTTGGAGATAAACTCAGTGATCATCAGGCAACTTGACAACAAAGTTAAAGACATTGGCTACAGAAACAAAAATTCCGAAACTGCTTGGATCATGGATATTTCTATTGACAATTGCAGAATTTCAGCTCTTGTTCTACAATAGCTGATGTTCTGTCACGGGATCCATGAAAGAGAATAAGCGTACAGCAGAGAGAAATCAGTATTCGTAAGTGGTTATTAGTTAATTGAATTTTCTCTTTCGGGTATTGATCACAGCGACTTGTGCTATTGCGGCTATATAGTAACTATTTTCTGTGTTGTGCGTTGTTGCTTTGTACTTTTGATTAGTGTTTTTCAGTACAGTAGAACATAGTTAAACGTTAGTATTATCCTCAGAAATATACAATATAAATATATAGAAAAATTTCAAACTTTAGCACATAAGAAACAAAAACTAAATCACTAATCTCCATCTCTATGAAAATGAAAAAATTACTTAAAATAAAAATGTGTAATAATAATTTTAAAAAAATCTCTGACTGCAGCAAAATGCAGCAATATTTTTCTGCTTAGGTATGTTCAGGATCAGAAGTCTTCATATTAAACAAATGATTGTGAACTGAAGTACAAAAAGAAATGGAAGTTCATATCAAACCTTTTTCAAGCAAATTCAATTTAAGGCTCTGGTTCTTTTCCGACTGGTTTATTTTCTATCCTATATATTGGAAATAAAATTTTCTCGGGAATGAAATAACAATGAAACTGCAGGATACGAAAGACGTAATGCTCGATCTTACATAAAATTTACTTCCAGGAATAAGATTTAAACGGAATAATTCACACAAAATAGATAACTCGTCGATGATGACTAAGATATTGAATATTTTACTATTTTATCATAAAAAGGAGTTTTATTTTCTAATTTCACAAGAATAAATTTCTTTTCTTCAAAACTTTATTTTCAGGAATTTCCTTCAAGTAAATATTTTTACTATATAATGGAATATAAGGAATTTTTGGCAAATTTTTTCACTCTAATATAGCAGCATTATTGCATTAGAATAAGTTTATTCTTCTGTAGTTTGATAATTTGATAAGTCAAGAAATTATTGCTTGCAAATTTCTAAATGATTCTGCGTGAAAAAGAATTTCGTAAATTTTTAATACAATGGAACGAGAGTTTTATTGTACAAATTTCTTGCAAATTCTCTTATAAAAATTTTATGACCCTCCCCTTCCCACTTTTTCAAAACACTCAGGACCTTAATCATGGCCATGAATGCCATGAGTTTTCAGATTTTTTTTATTTTTAGAACCCTGTATATGTGTATTTTATGGTTTCCTGATAAAATTACAAATATTTGTGGGTGATCCAAAAATCAGGAAGAAATTTAAAAATGAATAATTCTAAAACAAATAAAGATAAAATGATGCGGTTTGCATTAAAAGGACTGAAAAGAAACCGGGTCTCATGTGGCAACAAAACAAAAATAGTTATGTCTGCGACTAACAGATAGGGCTATTTTTTTTCTCCAAAGGATGATTTACAACTGAAAAAATGTTGACAACTTTCAAGTCAGTTTAATTACAGTCAATTAGTTAAATGTTCAATGTGCTAGTTAAATGTGCTCTCAATAGTTAAATGCTCATCATTAAGAAGTACAGTTGTGAGACGAGTCGCCACACCATTCACATCATTTAATAGCATTTCTTGCGTTATGGCAGACACATTTTGGTGGATGGCATCTTTCAGTGCTGAAAGTGATGTCTATTGGTCACAATACACTTTCGACTTCAAGCATCCCTACAACCAAAAGTCAGAGGAATCTAGAACGGGAGATTTTGGTGGCTATGCGTGATTAAAGTAGCGATTGAAAATGTGATTTTCACCGAATGTTGAGCATAGCTGGTGTTGCACAAGCAGAACAATATGAGGTGGTGCTCCATCTTGCATAAAGCTGACTGTTTGGAGTACCTGTCGCGCTTGCAGTTTAGGAATAGTATAGTTCCGTAAAAAGAAGTGCTGCATATCGCTTCCCAGTGACAGAAACTGTGTTGAAGCCCGTCTGTGTGACTTCCTGGAAAAAAATGGACCAATTATGAAGCAGGAGTGAGGCCACAATATACTATCAATTTAGTCTGTTGCAAGGGTTCCTCCTCAAATGAATGTAGAATTTCTATATTCATAATTTTACATTAGAAATTCGACAGCGCCATCTGTTGTCGCCAACATAACCATGTTTGTTTCGTTGCCACACCAAACTCTGCTTCTTTTACATCCGTTTAGTGCAAACTGCATCTTTTTATCTTCATTCATTTTCGAATTATTCATTTTTAAAGCTCGTGCTGACTTTTGGATCACACTGTATATTTTGGAGACTTTTACATAATAGATTGGAACCCCAACTGATGAAAAAGACAGTTATGTTTTTGAATGCATTATCATGGCATTAGATTTATTTCATTAGAAAAATTCATATGCTAAATAATCAGAGTAAGGTGTTTTTGAATAACAAATTTATATCAACCATAATGTGATATTTAAAAGAGAATTTTCCTTTTTCAGCTTTTATAGCAATAAAAAGTTATGAAACTCCGAATGACCTTAAGGTATTTTTAGGTTATCATCCAGTATCATGTATATTATCTGTTAATAATTATAAAATGTATCATACTATGTATCATAATATATCTGTTCCTGGTACATGAATTAGATTATTTTATATATCAGATAATTGTATTATTTGGTAATACGATAGGATTTTATTTTATGTTATATATAACCGATAATCAATGGATGCCATCCATCTAGAAGAAAAAAATATTTGCCAAAGGATTACTCAGTCAAAAGCATTTAAATAAATGAAGTTCCTTTAAGATTTTATTTTTTATTGCATTAACTTATCAGATTAAAGTTTTATACCATTCTTCATATTTATAAAAAAATAGTATTTTTGGGAAACATATTCACAATACATTTAATAAAACATTTGCATGTAACAAGCTTTTGAATTTCGATATTTTAGAAAACTCCACATATTTATAATAATTTTTAACAAAGTATTTATTTATAATAATTTTTAAATCTATATTTTATTACAGACTAGCAACCTTTGGTGATTAATTGGTTCGCTGGGTTAAGAATTTTAATAAAATACTTTGTGTATCTATATTTTAAAAACTTCATCTGCGGAATTTTTTTTTAAATTTCAAATTTTGATATTAAACTCTATATTAGAATTGTTCATTTGCATGCCTTTAAAAAAATCGAAGCAGTTTCTTAGAACTCTAAGAATTTTTACAATAGACAATTTAAGAAATTTTCACATTTGTATTATTTGTAATTAAACTTCGTTAAAAAAAATTATGATGTTATAAAAACAACACTTTGTTCTTCATAAGTGCCTACTGAATAAGGGAAAATATGCTAATTTTTTTATCATTATTGAAAAAGATAACAGCACATTCAGTGGTAATATCTTTAAAAATGATATGAACACCACGTCAACAATGACGTATAGTGTTGTTATATATATATATATAGATATATATATATATATATATATATATATATATATATATATATATATA
>JAPMOQ010048968.1:166502-191794 GCA_026543055.1 Argiope trifasciata
ATATATATATATATATATATATATATATATATATAATTTTTTCTAAAAAATTGAAAAGTTTATACCGTTTATGCTTTTAAAAATTAATGTTTTTATTTTCTTAATATTGAAAGATTAATATTTTTGATCTCAGAAAGATACAAAAAGGATTTTCATTCAATAGAATAATTGGAATTTATTACTCAAAATGACAAATTATTGTTATTTAATTAAAACTCAAATTAACTATAAAAAATCATTTCTAGTTTTTATTTTTTATTTTCCCCCCATAAACTGTAACTATATTAATTTTGGAAAATCCACGAGTTGGCCTATAGATGGCAATCGGCTTTCATTTTTATTAACAGCAGGGGATCAGATTTATATTTTTAAAAAATGAAAAGATCTTAGGAACTTACTTTAAAAAAAATGAAATTCCACAAAAAAACTCTTTTAACAGAAAATTAAATCATCCACCATGCCTTCTGTTTATCCTTATATAGTTGAAAAAGCTTTTTATTCTTAAAAGGATGTAACTCAACTGCAACCTCTTAGATTTAAATATTACTTCTTGTGTATTTTGCTGTTTTTATCTTAATCTAAATGTGTACTTGTGTAGTGATTCCATTAAAAATGCTGGTAATTCGATGAACTTCGTGCATTATATGGATTTTAGTAACTTTTTTATCTCATAGAATATGCTTGTAATACAGAGTACAGTAAAAGTATTTATATTTGAAAGCAATTTACAACAGTCATTCTTACCCTATCTTGTTTTTCCACTCCTTTTGATTTTCTAACTTTATTTTAAATTTAAAAAAAACAATGGAAAAAAATTATGTAAAGATTATGCGAAGGACAACAAATTTAAATTGCAAGTGTATTATTCTAAAATGTGTACATATTTTAATTGCTTTCACAAAACTCTGAATTTTAATATTTCAAAAATAATAGTATGAAGTATTAAAAAATAGGACGAAAAGTCAT
This sequence comes from Argiope trifasciata, assembly GCA_026543055.1. NCBI lineage: Eukaryota > Metazoa > Arthropoda > Arachnida > Araneae > Araneidae > Argiope > Argiope trifasciata. The sequence goes on from JAPMOQ010048968.1 coordinate 167,469, forward strand.
AATTAAATAGTTTTTTAGAGAACTCATCATTTTGGCAAGTTGAAAGACGAGCGGGCTGAATTTTATGTTACGATAATTAAGAAACGTCAATCTGATGACAAAAATTTAAAATTCTTCCTTTATTTCGCCTTCTTTTCGAGCAATAAATAATCAGAAGAAGCTGCATTCATTTGCTCGTAAAAAGTCTGTCGGATTAAGGATTGGGAACGGTGAAGATAAAAAGGGATGGTAATTTTTTTCAGATAAATATTTCCTTGAAGACATCGTTAAGGAAAGAATTTGGAAACCTTAATGATAAAAAATATTCAAAATATGAGATAAAAGAAGTTTCCCAAGTAAAAAATTTTGAAAAGGGCATAGATGAACTTGGATGCAATTTCCAGATAACAAGTCATATAAGCAGGCAAGCGCTAATGTTTTAGGTTCTAAAGACAGATATAATAAACGAAATCTGAAGGCATCGTTAAGAGACGACAGATATACCACAAAAAAAAATTTTTGGAAATCAATTTATCTCTTCATACGTTTATTTCAGTAAATAAAAAAATTATTTTATTCAAAATTTCTTTTTATTCGGAAAATCGAACTGTACCTAAAAGTCACATATATATTTAATTGAAAGAACTATGATAAATTCATGCGTTTCATTAAACTAATTTCATATATAAAATTATGAAAAAAAGTTGGAAGTTGATTTTCCAGTATAACAAAATATGAAATAAAAAATGGAAAATTATTCACCATTTTAAATAAAAATAGCTTGAGGAAGTAAGTGTCTTTCGACGTTTCCCATTTGGGGGTTCTGCATGTTTTATACATTGGTCATGTCATCTGCACTGAATACGCTTTTAAGACGTAGAATTAAGGGATTTTGCTTAGCCTGCCTAATCTTCAAATAAAAGCATCTTCAGGTCATCCATTTTGATAAGATCAGAAATGAATTACAGTGTGATGCAAATTATGAAATAATGCCTCAAATTTATTGAAGGATTATAATGTATTCATTTTTCTAGAATTGCAGTCTTTAAGAAATTAAAATAATTCTCATATTAAAATATTAAGTATTTTATAAAAACAATCAAATGTTTTAAATATGAAATTAATTTTATAAAGAAAATTTTCTTCCCTCATGTTACCATCTATATTTCTAAAAAGAAACAGGATTTTAGTTAACCAAAATATTATAAAATTAAAAAAAAATATTTAGAATTTGAGTAGTTTTTTTATTGTTGTGGAAAAATTTATCTATAAATTTTCGTAATAAAACTTATGGAATCCTGAAACCAAGTTTTGTAACATACACCACTGTGGCAAAATAGCTATGAAAACATTACTTAATCAAATTTATCACTTAATATAATGGAAATCAGAAAATATTATAAGATAGTAATTTAATCGATTCTGATTTGAAATTCCAAAAGTGCCACAAAATAAATGAAAATATCCATTTCAAAATTTCTTCTTAATAAACATGAAATAAATCAAATGAATTTAATAAGCATAAAAATGATGAAACAATAAAATAATTGATGGTTTATTTTACCATAAAAAGCTAATATGAATTAAAAATTCCAAATTTTAATCCAGGAGTATCCTTGTCTTTAGTTCCTACAAATAAAAAGAATTCGTTTCCATCAATGTTTATTTTAAACAACAAAAAAATATGTTTCAAAAATTTCTCATTTTCGCGTTTATTTTAAAATTTAAAACAAAATGCTTTGTTTTCTTTAAGTAATCTCAAAAAATAACTAAACACAAATTCTCTAGTCATAACATAGAGAATCTTCAGTTTGCATGATTAAAAAAAACTTCGCAATTTATTATGCAGGAAACGATGAAATTAATTTCTCTTTTTCGAATATTAACAATTTGTCGCTTAGAGTTTCATGAAAAGGAGCTACTGAAAGCCTACGGGCAATACTTTTTCTTATTTTACAACCAACATATTTGAAATCATATCAGTATTTACTTAGCTGTAAAAACAATTGGTTTTAATCTAAAACTAGTTTTAATGCACTGGTAAAGAAAACAAAAATCGAATGATTCTTATTTACATTTGAAATAAAACTGTCTGAATAAATTGGAAAATATTATTATCAGAATATATATTTTCGATTTCGATACAATTTCCATATTATATTTTAGAAAGTTGCATTAAAAAGAAATAAGCGGTACCCAATTAATAGTGTGTTAGAATTCTTTTGTTTATATCGTTTTTGTTTATTAACTTTTTCTGTTCCTTGAGGAGAATATTTTGTTAATTTAATTGGAAATTCTGGGATGCTCTAACCAGTTCAAGAACAATTTTAATTATTTCGCATTATGTCAATTTTTTAAAACTAATGAAATATAGACGGCAATTTAATTTCTAGCATTCAAAAGAATATAATTTGGTTTTAAGAAGATAGAAGAAATGCATCTGTATTTAATAAATTTACCAAGTTTTGAAATATTTTGTATAAACATTGCGTAAAAATTATTCAAGACAATATCTTTAGATTTCAAATGGAAAAATGTGTGATATTTGCATAAATACTCGTAGAGCTTTCATCCTTATTCCTTTTATACAATTTTGCTATGGTAATTCAGTTTTCCTCTAAGAAACGCCAAATTTCATATAATAAAATTATTTTAATTAGATTTCCAATAATTATAAAGATTATTTTGTCAATTGGTGAGTTTGAAAATTTATTTTTACAGAACTTTATTGAGGTCTATAGAGACGAGTTTGATAAATTGAATCTTTTTAATTCTGAAGCCAAAATTATGCATTCAAAATTCATATATATGAAAATAATATATCACCAATCCATATGCCTGGTTTGGTATTGGTAATTTGAATAAACCATCCAAAAATGAAATTATTTTTACAAATTGCTTCATAATTTATACAAAATAAATATAATAAATATATGAAATGCATGATATTAATTACAAAATAACGCCTTATAAACATATCGCAAAATAAAAGTCATGTAATTTCATCACATGTAAAGGAAAACTACATTCATATTCTTGCTTTAAAAGAAAGATAAAAGAATAATAGGGAATTCCTAATTTACAGTCAAGTATATAAAAAACGTTGTATCCTGTTTGAAATGAAAATGGAAAAAAGGTAATTTCAAATACAATTTAATTTCAAAGCAATTCAAAATGACGTTTTTGATAGCAGTAACAAAACTGTTTACAAAAGCCAATCAGAAATTATTAGAAAATCCACATATGTTTATTTACATAACGTAATTTATTTCCTACTTTGAAAGGTTTTTTTCTTCTTAAAATTACATTTTTCTGCATATTTTTTTTCTAAAGAGATAAGCTAATATTACCTTAGCTAAGATTCAGATAAAATTAATTCAATTTAAGACCACGACATTAATTTTCAAAAATGTTTACAAATTTTCATTTTTATAATATTCAATAGAAATTATATGTATGATTTTGGGAAAGTAAAGTCTATTCATAAAATTATTCATCCAAAACTTCAATTCATTTTTATTTTTTATGAACCTGTTTATTCTATTTGGTGATGCATTTAGTTTTGGAATAAATTGGATTTTGGAACGTAATAAATTGCATCTGCCTAAATACCATGGACCAAAAACGATATTCCAATTTATTAGCGAGAATCTTAACTTATTCCTCAAAAACTGAATCAATCAAAATACCCAACTCTCAGTAGCATTTCATTTTGTGAACAATTTCTATGAATATTTATAGATAATATACATTTTAAGTGAAGAAAATGATTGTCATCTTTATAATTGGCAATTTTGTTTAATAACTCTGTTATAAATAATTTAACGACATAATGTTTTTCTAGATTGAATTTATTTTCAAGAAAACTATTTTTTCTATTTGCATTTATTTTGATCATTGAACAGAATAATTGTCTTTCATTGTAATGTGATTATAATGATGAATAATTAATGCTTAAATATAGGGCTTTTCAAAAATTGTAATTATATCTCTATAATTCTCAATTTTTAAATCTGTCATCTCACATTTTCTTCCATTCCAATCTATTCAGAAATTTAAATAAGCTAACTTTCAATGTTTGGGGTTTTATAGCAACACCTTCGTTAGATTTATGATGGATGATAAATTTTTATAATTTGAATGCAATATTTTTGGAAATATAAATTGGACGAATTTTGAATTTTATTTATTTTGCTAAACTGGAGATTTTATAAAAGTTACAACGTCTTGATATTTAGAAATCAATTTCCAACCTTTAAATATTTATAAAAATTAGTTTGATAAATATATGTATGAAACCGAATTATTAATAAAAGACACATCCTTGTATTTCGGGGTAACTCCTATTAATTCAAATCATTTTTGGTCTAATTACTTTAACGTAAATACAAATTACATTAATAAGTAGTTCTTATATTTTATAAACGAATATCTCTTTTATTGGCATTTGATGCTTCAAAAAAACAAATATAGACTATATTTTTTTGAAAATCTGAGAAGATATTGAATACCATGAGCTAAAAAGACTTACCCCTTATTAAATAATCTTAAAATTGCATTTTCTAAACAAGATGTGTATTTCGAGAGAAACATATTCTATTTTATATGCTGAAGAAACCGAAACAACAATATTTATCTTCCGATAGCAAGGTAATACAAAATTCGCTTACGACGGTCAGTGGGGAAGGTGAGGGGGAAAGTCAGGGAGTTACCCAGTCAAGTCAATACCGGTCAGCTGCATTCGGCAAATACAACAGATGGTTCAACCGCCTGCTTGGTAAACAAAAGAAACTTATTTTTGCACCAGCTGATATAAAAGAAGCAAAGAAACTTGAAGCTTGTGTCATCAAAACATTATGTATAGCTACAGGCTTACCTGTCAAATAATACTGCTTATTTGCATTTCAGTAAGTTCATGTCTCAGAAGGATAAGAAATTTTTGCTTAGGATTGTCTTACAGAACTTTTAATGATTTCAAACTCTTAAATAGAATACGAATGTTGTATTTTTATATTAATGGTAGAAGAATTGTGAGTTTTACAATTGAAATTTATTGAGATACATGGCTAATGGAACTTAGAGAAAGTTTTTTAAACTTTTATATAAGTAGAATTTTAACCTTCCAGTGGGCGCGGCCGTCATACCAAAATGTACGCGTATTTCCCACATACACTATAGTAAATTGTAAATTTTCAAAAGCGTTAGTATTAAAATTATATTGTAAATAGCTTAGTATTAATAATTACAACCACTTTAAACATTTTTTACTTAAAAAGAAGCAGAAACAATATAAACACAGATTGCAATAACAATATAAAATTACTACAGGTTAACTGAATTGATTTAAAAATAATATAAATGAAATTGTCGATATATTGACAGAACAATTTGCATATAAAATATAAAAGTGCAAAAATACAGAATTTATGTATAAAAAGAAAAAAGTAATTGAAAGTTAGATACAAAAAGGGAGAAAATAGTTTCATAGTTATTTCATTGCAGCGTTGCAATTTGTGCAAATGTGTTTAGTGTGCTCCAAATATATAAATTTCTGTCAAATCTCACAACCGAACCTCGTGATTCTAGTCTGCTTCTCTTTTTGGCAAGGTTTTTTTTTCTGGACGTCACATCTTTCACTTCTTTAATACCTAGTTCGGCTTTTCTCTTTAGCACCTTTACTTTTAGCTGTCTTTTTAGAGATGTGTGTGCTTTTTTTCAACATTTTCCTTCGTAAATGCATTTGCCTGCTGTCGCCAGTCTAAAACAATACGGATTTATTTGTAAAATCATGCAAAATCAGATGTGACTAAAACTTACATGAACGGTCACATGTATCCCTAAAATACAAATATCTGATCGGCAGAGACCTATTAACGCCACAAACTTATGATGACAACAGAAAGTAGATCAAATAGAGGGGGACAAATATCCAAAGACAGGCGTTCCCAGTGCTACCAGATCTGAAGACATAAAACGAAACTCATTTCTAGTGTATCTCTCACACACACGCTCCTGCTGCAATGTTAAGAAATGAAACTTTGATATGGTAGTTATATCTTTACTAATAATATCGTTAAATGTGTGTTTTTGTATGCCTTCAGGGTATATTTGGAAGTTCCGCAGTACAGATAGCTTGATTTAACGGCTATGAAAATTGACACTTGTATAGCTTGGAGAATAGTGATGAATAAAAAGTAATGTTTGTTGGAAAATAGTTTGGCCTTTCATAATGTTTCTTTTTTTGTTGGCAAGACTGATTATCATAACCGTGCCTTGGCATTTATTCATTATTATCATACCTGTTCATTATTATCATCATTGTATCCACTAAACTATCTATCTTGTCAAGAGACTTGCAGCTCAGGAAAGCTATAGTTAAAATTTGAAAATCTATCTATTTTAGAGGAAAGTTATTTGCAACGAATTTATCAAATTACATTTATTTAAATATTTTAATATATATAATATTAAATCATATTTATTAACAGATTTGCTTATTCTAATATAATCATATTTGCTTATTCTAATTGTAAAAAACTACTATCTAAAAGTATTTCTGATTTTTTGAGCTTCTATCTAGGAATTAACAAGACATTTTTTCTAAATCAATTAATTGTTTAGATGTAAAAAATATTCAACTAAGAGCTTTAAATATATTTACTAAGTAACCGTAATTCATTAGAAAGTTATGAATTATTTATCATTTGATATCGAATTTATTTACATTCAATACAAATGTTTTGAAAAAATTTTATTTGCTAAAATTTTTACTGGATTTTAAAGCTTCAATTTTTTTTATTGCGAGCCATTTCTGAAAAACAAATTTACAGAATTTGAAGATTCAAGTTAGTGAATTAATTTGCTTTACATTAAGGAAGGTAAAGGATGTACTGAATTTAAACTAGTACATTTCTTGCAATTAGCATACGCCACTTATTCTATTATTGCCTCTTAACTTAAAAACATTTCTAAGGAAGAATATGATTTATCAGAAACTAATCTATCCTTCTTTGATAAGGAAATATAACTTTAAGGCAAACATGTTTGTATAAAATGTATAGAGAGTTAATATTTTATATCTGAATTTTCTGTGAATCAAAATCTAAATCAATAACTAAATGGTGGCACATTTCCAACATTAATTTTTATTTTACACTAGCTGGTACCCAGCGCGTTGTGGCCGCAAAAGAAATATATTTGGAAATATCGTTTGAAATTTAAATAAACTGTCTTTTTAATAAGGAATGCTTATTTTCTTTTATGCGATGAGTACATTCATTTAAATTTAATAATATCTAAAGGGGTAGCTTAAACTATATTTATTATTTGCTGTTTTTTACTTTATTATTCAAATGCTGTAGAGTAGACAATATTTTTTTTTTGTTTTTCCACTTTTAGCAGGAACAAATTTCTTTATTGTACTCGTAATGGACTGGATATTCTAGATTCAGTCCGCACACTTGAAATGATTGTCCTTGCTGATGGTCATCGGGAATGCAATTCAAATGGGTAACTGAAGTTGTTTGAAATCAAAAGGCATGTCATTGAGAGTCATGCGATTTCGTGGAACGGGCACATCTTTTCTTATCAACTTTCCGGTAAAAATAATTGCCTCGCATTTACTGCATATATGTCTCTTGATGCATGTGATCAGGTAGCATATAAAAAATATCTTTAGATTCTTGCCACATGTTGATCTTGAATTTCTAAAGCACCTGCTTTGCAGTTTGTAAGCGATCTGTTATATTGCTCGCAGGTCGTTCCTAGTTAGTTTAAGAATCTCGAATCAGCTAATTTCTACGTGCTGCGCTGGTAGAACTATTAAGTGACAAACGTATGGAGACATATTTTTTGTCGAAGAAGTCAACACAACTTATATAACCGAAATACTGCTTTCGATTCGAATATATAGAAATATTACGATTTTTTTGGAAAATTTTCATTATATACAACTTACCTTAATGGCATCGATAGTAATAATTAGATTTTGTATGTGCAAGATAAACTCTGAATAATATATGGGGTTTTACGATGACAAAATATTGTACGCCCTGAATGGCAGCATCCTGTGTAGATGACTATTCATTAATAATAATAAAAAAAATAAAGCTTGTTTGAATGGAGCTAAAATACATAGGATACGAAAAAAAAATTCGTTTTTATACACCAAATATGTCATCAATTAGCTTTAACTTCTCAAATGTTGGATACTTTGCTGTTTCTGAAATTTAGAGATACCTTATCCACGTTTCTACAAAAAAAAATATCGTTAATAACCTAATAAACAGCTATTACAAGCTAAAAGATTTACAGATCCAGAACTAAAAATAAAATAGTTCTGAAAAAATTATCAAATTACTGCAAATACACATTCAATAATTAATACTCTACATGTCTTTTGTACTTACTTTCATAGTCAATATTTCAAGCCTCAAAGCTATGAAATGAATGAATAGCATTTAAAAGCTTTAATCATCCCTGGCATGATTACACGAAAACTTCTAGTTTCTCGCATATGCTGTTTTCATTAACAAGAAAACCGCAGACGCCGTTGACATTTTTTTCTATGCATAAAAATTAGATGATGAGTCATACATATTAATTTATTTATCCTTTTATATGGATGATAATGAAATTTAGGATAAATAGTCTTACTTTCAATTAACCCACGCATTGCTTTCATTTTTTATCATTCCACCGAGAGTTATTTATATGCAATTAACTATCATTTATGAAGCTGAGGTAAAAGTTTAAACAGTGTGTACATGGAATAAATAATGAATGTATTAAGTAAATATAATTTAGCACAACTAGGAAAAAAATGCTCTGACTTGATAATGGAATAATAAAGGAACTTCAAAATTGGAAGATATTGACTTTATTTGCTTCAAGCAATTAAAAAATAGTACATGTTTCCAGACCAATCATTATTTGCAGATATAATCTATTTAAAGGACTATGAAAGGGGAGCGTATATTAGCATATAAAGATAAAAACAATTAAGAATTAATTAAAATATGGTGTTTCAAAAGTTATCAACACATTTAGATTAAGAAGATTTTTTTAAAAATTACTGGTGTAAAGGTAATGAAGCTCCATTTGATATGTTAGGAGATAAAAATCAGACCCCTCATTTATTGATGGATTATACTTTTATTTCATTTTATGTCAGCCTTTCCTTATATCTTTTACCTTCATTTCATTATTTCGTCCCTAATTATTTTTAGGAGATAAATAACATATATTGTATCAAAAGCAAAAAAAAAAAAAAAAAAAAAAAAAAATCCATAACAGTTTTAGATACTGACAGATATTCGAGAAAAAAGACAAAATAAGATTTAGAAATGCCTTTCTTCGAAAAGTTTTTATGAATTTACGTTGTGCGCTTTCAATGTCTTTCTATTTCATTTAGGTTTAATGTTTTAAAACTGCATTTTCATTGTTACGTAAATCTTTCAGCCCGCAAAACTCAATCTTTACTTTCTCTTCATTTCAAGGTCTTCAAATGTTTATTCTATTTTCTTTTGCAAAACTTTAATTTTTTTCTTGAACTTAAATTAAATATTTTATTATAATTTTTATTCCTATAATGAGATGTTTTGAGAGATGAGATGTTTTGTTCCTATAAATACACTGATGGAAAAAAAATCCCAACACTAGGAAGGAGCTGTGCTAGATAAACGAAATTTGGTAGGCGTTTTTATACATCTGAAAGATGACGTCGATTCAAATTTCGAGCTACGCGCGTAGGTGTGGCGCTAGTAGCGAAACTATGAGCATGCAAATGAGGTTTGCTTTAAATAAGCGCTATAAGGTTCGTGATCGTTATTTACAGTTGAGATTTGACGTATTGAGTTAATGTTAGTCAAGGATACCTCTGAGAAGACGAAGAAGCCATTAATAACAGCTCACTGAGTTTGAACGAGGTCGTGTTGTAGGGCTGCGAGAAGGTGGGTTTTCTATTCACGATATTGCTGAAAGACTTGGCAGGAATGTATCCACTCTGCAAGAGTATTGGCGGCAATGGTCAAGGGAAGGTACTGCCTCAAGAAGACCAGGTTCCGGGTGGCCACGTGGTACTACTGAGAGGGAAGACCGCCGTATTCGGCGTATGGCTGTGGCTAATCGTACTGCGTCTACAGCTGAAATTCGAGCTTCAGTTGGCACCACAGTGACACAACGTACTATTAAAAATCGGTTATTTCAAGGACAGCCCCGAGCCAGACGCCCTGTGCAGTGCATTCCACTGACTCCAAACCACTGCCGTTTGCGACGTGAGTGGTGTCAAGCTAGAGCTCATTGGAGGACGGAGTGGAGATGCGTTGTGTTTTCTGATGAAAGCCGGTTCTGCCTTGGTCGCAGTGATAGCCGTTTTTTGGTTAGAAGGAGGCCAGGTGAACGCCTGCTAGTGACCTGTCTGCGGCATAGACACACAGGGCCTACTCCTGGAGTATTGTTTTGGGGAGTAATTTCGTATGACAGCAGGAGCACTCTTAGGATTATCCCACACACCCTGACTGCAAATTTGTACGTCAGTCTAGTGATACAATCTGATGTCCTGCCATTCTTGAACAGCATTCAAGGGGGGGGGGTTATCCAATAGGATAACGCTCACCCTCATACCGCTGTTGTAACCCAACATGCTCTACAGAGTGTCAACCTGTTGCCTTGGCCTGCTAGATCACCAGATCTTTCTCCAATCGAGCACGTATGGGACATCATTGGACGACAGCAGCGTCATCCACAACCAGCATTAACCGTCCCTGCATTGACCGCCCAAGTGCAACAGGCATGGAACTCCATCCCATAAACTGATATCCGACACCTGTACGACACAATGCATGCACGTTTGCATGCTTGCATTCAAAATTTTGGCGGTTACACCGGTTACTAATGTGCCAACATTTCACATTTGAAATGGCTCTTCTCGCCAATGGCTCTACCTGTGATCTTGAAACTTTAATCAATTAAATATGTTACCTAGACAAATCTATTCCTAAAATTTCATTACTGTACAATAATTTTTTCTTGGTGTTGGGATTTTTTTTTCCAACAGTGTAATTAATACAATATTTTGAATCATGCGAACAGCGAGTTGTTTACTCAAAAATTTATCATATTATGAAATATTTTAGACATATTTAGATTTTCGCTACTTTTTTTTACACTCTATTATTTTTTTCTTACCTTGTTTTTAAAGCTTTTTCAATTTTAACTATCCATTTATTAATGAAAAATGCAGAAAACTGACAGTACCAAAAATATGGAAAAATTCATTTTTAAGAAAAAAAAGGCTTTTAAGTAAATGGCAGATAGGGAAGATTTTTGAGCTGTTAGAACGACAATGGGTCACAAGATTATAGGATATCAATTAAAATAATTTTAAAAAATGCAAATGTAGAAATAAATTGAGTACAATTCTAAATTATCTTTATTCATGATCTCATATATAGTATATTCTGTGCTCTAATGTTTGCTATTTGTACGATACTACTTCGGCAACTTCAAACATTTTTTTCACGGAAGGAATCTTTTAGCATTTTCCATTGTCTGCATATGAAATTTGATTTCAGTCAACTCATTGGATTTAGTTACAAGCAGGAAAAAATACTTTATGGCAGCTATGCTCTTATATTAAATTAAACGTAGACTTTATCTTTAACACAACTTCTACTTAATCATCTACTTATAATTAAAAGGACACTATCATAAAAAAAGGATTCTTCATAAAAATTAAAAAATTAAAAATTCACAAAGTTTTTATTTCATCATCAACCTGTCAAAACTGTTTTTAAAAAGTATCATATCGTAATTATAATTTAATAAAGCAATCTAAAAAACATGCATAAACTCTTGATTTACCTGAGCTACATTTGCTGTCTTTACTTATTTTTTTGTAAGTAGGTATCAGAATCTAAACAAATTTTTATCAAATTTGATTTTTTTGAGATACAAAAAAAAAAAAAGAATCATAAGAAAATTAAAATTGTTAAAATCTTAATTAAATTAATTCCTTAAGAATTAAACAGCAATTTTAAATGAGCTTGGCAAGAGCTTTATTTATATCCTTACTCTTTCAAGCAACTTTTTCGTAAAGCTAAAAAACAACAAAATGAAATCTCAAGTATTAATCAACTAATGACTAATTATACAGTTTGCTTTAAAGAACGAAATTAATAACGAAGTTTTTTTTCCTCCTTTTAGAAGTGACTCCCCCTCTTTTTTTATAGTTTCATCATTATGGTTCACAAAATGGTTAAGAGATGATTTGTTATTTCTAAATAGCTATATTTCTTTAAACTCTAGTAATTTAATAATCTTAATGAAACCGCCTTTTTAATTCTAAAAGTTTCACTTAATGTTTTCCTGAAGTTTTCTATCCGTATGTGTGATACCATGCATATTTTCCTTTCAAACGTTTTGTTATCATTGTTAAAGCATTGATAAATTTTATATTTATGTAAAACTTTAATGAAAGATATATTTTGCGAAATATTGACAGGAGATTAGTATCATTTAAAAGAATACAATGTTTTCGTTGTTGAACCAATCAGAAAAGAAAACAACAAGCATGGATAAAAATGCGTGGTCAAAATCATAATTAAAATATAGAAAAATGTAATAAAAGTTCATTAAATATTATCTCTACACCAAAAAAATTGGTAAAATTAATTTATTTTATTTGATAAAACATAAAAATTCTTCATGCTGAGCATATGAATTAAAAGTTGAAACAAAATGATTGAATTCTAAAATATGCGTTTTTATGCGGCAAAAATTTAACTTTGATTTACTCTACCAAACAAATATTTTTATAAATATATTTTACGTTTGTTATAAAGAACAAAGGAAATATCTATAGATTTAAATAAATTTAAACGCTACGTATTTCAAAAACAATTATTTTAAGAATAAATGAATTTCTGTAACATGACGAAAAAATATATAACGATTCAAACTGAATTCTAAATTTTAAAAATATGCTTTTGTTTAAGATGAACTCTAAATCAGAAAATAAGTCTTTATATAAATTTAATTCTAAAATGATATAAGATGTATCTTTATATTTAAGGAAATAATTACTATCATCTTTCAATCTTATTTTATTTTTTGAAAAGTTAAAAAATGAGAATTTATTCATTCGATTTTATATGGCGGACAACGCTAACATACTATTGTAATTAATAAAACATTTCCATTATTTTTAAAATTGTTTGAACTCATTACAAATCGCTCTGTTTTACAACTAATAAAATCATTTTAATAATCATTAGATAACACTTTATGAAAAGAGAAAATTGAAAAAAAGATTGTCACAGCTAATTCCTAGGGATATCATGTAAAGTATGATTTTACAAATAAAAACTTTACAAAAATGTACAATAAATGTCCTGTATTCTTCTTTATTATTGCATTTTAAAAGGAATTTTGAGGATGAATTTTTGAGGGCAAACTGGAACTCTAAACTTTTTCATGCATGATATTAATTTCATTTAGGCAATGCTTCTTCTTTAGTTATTTTATCACTATAAGTGTTTAAAAATTAATGTGATATATAATTATGCAAAATCACTTGGTTTATTAATCTCTTTATAGAAAATCAAATATATGATTGCTTTTCAAATTTTATTCCTTTGTTACACATAAATAGTCACTAGACTTTAATGTCACGGACAAGATATTGATTGCTTTCGTATTTTACATAATTTGCATTTGGCACAGGTAGCTACAACATATCATATGTCAAAATCATGATATAATATAATAACAAAGTTATTTTAATTTTATATGTATCATCTTTACATAATTTACTTCAGTTTATCTTTAACGTAACTTTAGAAAAGGAGATTTTTGAGGCTTTTATATTTTCAAATTAATCTCTTTTCTTTGACCATCCAAAACAAATAAAAGAGTAAATGCCATTTTAATTAAATCCCTCTTTTCGACAAACAAGACGCAAACCAAAGTTTACAAAAGTAGTTTTGGTCGAATTACGTAAGATGACAAGCAAGAGGTGAAAGAGTTTTAGTATCGAAGAAACCAAATTTGATTAATTTTCTTCGAACATTTTCAAAAGCCACAACCTGATCTCTTGAAATAACTAAGAAAAAAGCAAATTTCAATTCATCATTGAACTTTTATACACCAGATTCATTTTTATAAAAAAAAACTAATCCTTTTTAAAAATTAAATTATTGTTGGATAGGTCAGAGAAATTTGTTTCCCAAGAAATATTAGTATATTTAAACATATAATACATAAAAGAGTGATGTTGCGATGTTTAAAATATATAATTAAAGGCGTATTTGCTAGGAAAAAATATAAATATAAATTATAAAACATTTGTTTAAAAATTTTAAGGAAATAAAATTATATCTTTCATGACATTGTAAACCCTGATGATGGAATATATTTTCTAGACTTTTTAAAAAAATCCAAAAAGTGATTATTATACTTCATTTTTTAAATTTCTTATTCCTTTTCAGTATTTTTATTTATCAACCTAACGGCTTGATTCAAAGTCTAAAATAAGGTAGTTGTCTGTAACAGAAATTGAGTTTTTTTATTTGTTTTAAAGTTGATTTGAATTTTATCCTTTTTTTCAAAACATTTAGCAATGAGAATCAAATTTTAGAAAATGGATTTCCAATGCAAAATATTGATCAGTTTATTCATTAAGATTTATAGCCATTTTGATAGATTTATTTATTAAGATTTTTATTCATTTTGAAAGATTTATTCACTGAGACTTTTAATCAATTCGATAAATTTATTCTTTGAGATTTCTATTCATTTTGATAGTTTTATTGACTTATACATCCCAAGTAAATAGCAAACTAATTTAAAGAATAGCATCATTCATTACAATTTTACTGAAAGCTGCATGTTATCATTTTATTTTTCATATTTAAAATGATTCTTCTATATCACCTATTCTATCTTCTCTTGACGTGATTCTTCTATTTCAAGTAAAGTATTAATAAATTCATAGCATTAAAAAAAGTGCCTTATTTTATTCTACCAGTACTTTTAGATCCAAGTAATATCGTTATTGTTTAGCCTAAAAGATATTTTGTAATTGTGTCTTCGAGGCTAATCACTAGTGACTACTTATTGATAACTATTTAAAATTATTTAATATATTTCCAACTTCATATAATATAAGCATCTTTTCCTCTTGTTTTACAAATTCTTCAGATTTACATCTAAGAACACAAAATGTACACTTCTAAATATAATAACAGAGTATAAACTATTCCATTAATTGACGGAGGTGGAGAATAAGCGAATAGTTTATAGTAACAAGCTAATTTATGGACCTTACTGTTAGAAAGTCAATAGATCAATCTAAATTTAGCGTCGTAAATCCAGAGTTATTCAGACGCGAGAATGTGATGAATCTTTCACATTTTCCGCCACTAATTCAGGACTCATTTAATAATACTAAGAATAGAATATGCTCATTTGTTCTCTCCTAGTGTATTATAAATTAACAATATTGCATTTTCTATCAGAAATATTTTGAGTAGAAACAAAGAAAGATTCAATAATGCATGCTACAGACTTCATTGTATTGCGGATATTAGTATAGAGAAGGAAATTTGGATATCAATGTCAATTAAGATTCTCTTAACTTTCTAAATTGTTTTTGCATATAATAAATTTAAAATTATGTTATGTAATAACTAAATATTTTTAATTTGAATTATATTATAATGTTTTTTAAATGCTAAGTTAATTTGAGGATTTTACTTCTACTTAAGGATTAACATAAACTTATGTCCTCTTTTTAACTACGTTTTTTATACCTAGCAAAAGGTGAGGCTGTCTCCTTTTTCTTCAAAAACATTTTTACTAGAGTCAGTTGCAGAAAAATTTATCGTGCTATCATGAGTATATTTTTGTTTACCTTGCTAAGCATAGAAATAGGATATAAATTGGTATATTGATATTGTATTGTTATATGAGATATTATATTGAAGCTTGTAAATAGCAGTTACAGATTATTAAATAAAAATTTATATTGTTCCATAGATTTGCTTATTATAATCAATTTTAAAAATTGAGACTAAAGTTATATGTCCAAAAATTAATCACTGTTAAAGACTTAAAGTTTCAGAAATCGTGTAATTCTTTTTCTAAATCACATCCATTTGAAAAATATTCAAAAAATTAAATTCGTCTGACAACTATATTGTCATTATATTCAACTATTGCTTTGATTCCTCAATCCAAAATTAAAAACTTACTATTATAAAAAATAAATTCAACAATCATAATTAGATTTGTTAAAAATATTAGCATTATTAAAGAAATAAACTATATATTTCAGAATTTATGGAACAATTTTTGATATTTATGAAGAATTTTATAAAAACACTAAACACTCACTTAATTAAGAAGCTGTTGTCATTTTAGATTTATTTCTAAGGTCATATTACTAAAAAAATGAATGCTAAATTATTTTTACGTTATAATTAAAGAGCCGAATTTCTAATATATCAGTTAGAATAGATGAATATTAAGAAGAAAGTTATCATTTTGTAGTTATTAAAAGATATATAGATTAGAGATGTGTTCAATTTGATAAACAGAAATGGCTAATTATTAAAATTAGAATGTTCAAAAAATGATTTAAATTGAAGATAATACTTTTTGAGGCATCAAGAGTTATTTAAATTTGCTTAACTTTTTATTAATACTGCTGACTACTTTTTTATTTTATGTTTTCATATTCATTAATTAATATTCAGAATTTTTATGTCTTTAAAGTATATTAATATGTTTTAAAAACGAAAGTTTCAAAATTCATTTCATTAAGATTAAAAAGTTTTAAAATGATTAAATTGAGAGAAAAAAATTCTTTAATCTTGTAGGAGCGGATAGGTTTTCTTTAAAATCACTTTAAGATTTAATTAAAAACACACAAGCTCTAAGGGTAGTTAATCAAATTTAGAGAGTATATGTGTGTTTTTCTTTCGTTTAATCCGCAAAACATGTTTTTGGCAGATTAAAACACTTCTTTCGTGATTTCTAAGTATACAAACAAGAATAAGAACAAAGGAAGGGAAAGAAATTCTCAAAACAATTTTAGAAACGCTGCATCCTTTCGCTTCTTCACGCAATAAAAAGATTCATTTATTTATTTATTTATTTTGCTGATAAGAAACAACAATAATTCCTTTCATTCGCTGACTTTTTTTTCTATATATGTCCTTAACCTTAACAATCCAGATATCATCTCATTTTTTTGATATTATATTTTAACGACTGTTACTATTCGTTGTTTAAAGTGTTTCAAATCACTTGAAAATGACTTTTACATGATTGATTATTGCCTTTTAAGCAGATTTAGTTTCAGATATCAGTTGTTCATGGTTTACATTCCGTGAAACTGCGAGTGAAATCTTATATTCCATTGCAGTAATTTTTTATATAACGTAATCAGGATCATAATGTATCTTTTGTGTTCCATTAAAATCTCAAGTGTGTAATTCATTTGAAACTGAGACAAGAAGTTAAAAGTGCATGCAATTGAATCCTCTTTTTATAGCTCCCAGTGTTGTTAAAAATATCGTGGTTAAAACAGATGTTTCATAAATAAGGATGCTATCGATATAGCGTCATTATATGATTTTTGGCGGATGTTTCAATGTATATTCAAGAAAAGAAGCTGAGCAAAATATTAATATATTCACTTTGATTAAGAGTATTATTCAATTCAACCGTTTAAATTTTTTAATTGCAATTCACTGAGTTATTTTTATTATTTTCCTCTTGAAGTTAGGCTAGGTTACATAAATATATGTGAAGAAAATTAATATTTAAAAAAAATTAGTTAAAAGAATTCAATATTTAAACAAAATTACTTACTAAAAATTCCTGTGAAATTTATTATATATAAACATCATTATTGAATAATTAATAAATTCATTCAAATTTAGAGCAAAAAAGAATGAATGTGGAAAAGGAAATTTTGCTTTGTGATGATTGAAAGAAATTGTGTTTGTATATCATATTTCATTGCATTAATGTATATTTCTCTAAAAATATTACTAAAATATAGCCAAAGAGGAAAAAATTATTTTCCTTTTTTCAATTATAAGCCTATATTTCCTTTTCTTATTACAAGTATCTCTTCATTTACCCTATATTTAGAAGCATGTCAAATATTCTTGGTGTTAAATAGTATGGGTATCTTTTATAACTCTTCCCTTTTCCATGAAATTGTAAAAACTAACATTAACTGATACCATTTTACATTAGTTGAAAATAATTGTATATTTAGATGTGGAATTTTTTGTACTTCAATTAAAAATTAACAATTTTGAGACATGCTCCAATTATGAGGGAATATCGAAAAACGAGAGAAAATTGAGAGATTTACAAAATCTCATTTCCTAAAAAATCTGCAGAATTTTAGTGCTAAGAATCGGATAATTCTTTTCATTTAAAAATAAACTATCTTATATAGTACCAAGCTTTCTGCAAATTAAATATAGAAAGCAAAATATTTTACTGGTCTATTGACATTTAGTTTAGTTTTAAATATTATAATTGCATACAAATTTGAATTAAAAAGTCGTTAAATTACCAAAAGTCTAGATAGTTTGCAAATAAACAATATAACTCAATTTTTATAAATTACCACATTTTCACTTTATATTTTCAAGTAGTATAATAAATTTATAATAAAATTGTATGCATACATTTCTTAAATTTTCATATGCCAACTTACTTAAAAAACTCTGGTTTCATATGAATCATCACAAATGAAATTTTAAAAGCATATCTACAGCTATTAGCATATCTACATCTATCTTAAGGTAATATAAGAAAGGTATGTGCAATATACATCTAACATTTAGCAAAATTATATATTCTCAAATGTAAAATTTTTGTAATTTT
Source organism: Argiope trifasciata (assembly GCA_026543055.1). Classification (NCBI taxonomy): domain Eukaryota; kingdom Metazoa; phylum Arthropoda; class Arachnida; order Araneae; family Araneidae; genus Argiope; species Argiope trifasciata. The sequence continues at coordinate 186,357 of JAPMOQ010048968.1, forward strand.
CTCTTTGGTTATACAGAAGTTAGCTACATCTGCTCTGAAAATGAAATTATTAAAGTTATGTGAAAGCGAAATTATGCTGTGAAAAAGTAATTAGTATATTTTTACATTTTCACCTCAACATTATGAATTTTATGTGTCTGTTTCTTGAAAATATTTGTGCGCGTCTGTTTCTTGAAAATATTTGTGCGCGTCTGTTTCTAAATTATATTCCGTGGGCAATATGTAATCATGTGACGGGAGACAATTTATTCTTGTAAGTTCGAGTAGTTAAATGTCAGAAAACATGCTTTTTATCAGATGCTTATATCTGTCGCATGATAAAATTAAATTTTGACATAAATTCCATCATTTAATTTCTGTCTGGAAAAATCAGTATTTTTCTTTTAAATTCGATAAAGTGAAAAAAATTGGTGAAAAAAAAACTAAAAGTAATTTTAATTATACTTGTTGCATGTCTATGGGTTCTTTATAATTTAATAAAATTTGCCATTCTCTTAATCCAAAGTAATGTTAATAACGTTACATGATTTCTTATTGAGGAATACATATGAAATCGAAGTAATGACTTTAAAAAAACTCGATAAATGACTTTAGAAAAAAAAATTCATCAAATGTTTTATCAGAAAAAACCTGCAACACCATTTCTTGTATTTTGAAAGAAATTTTGTATTTCAAACTAAAATTCTATCTTTGAACAAAATGAAAAGTAATTTCACACATAATTATTGCAATGTTATAAAACAGTTTAGTTCAACTATCATATTCATAATAGATAGTACTGAATAATAACGGCAAAATTTTAGTAAAATTAAACGGATATTAATATCATATAATGAAAAATAATTGAAAATTTCATAAGAAAAATAGCATTAAATTCTTTACAGGATGAATTCTTACAAGCAATTTAAATATGAGAATTTAAGTGTTATAAATGAAAAACTGATAAACTAATTTTTATGCCTATGTTTTCAGAGAGGAGAAAACAATCTCTTTGCATCTGAGCTCTTTTGTGGGAAAAGAAATTCATAGAAGCAATTATCTATTATTTAACTCTTTCAGATAGATAAATTTCTAAAAGTTCTTTTAAAAGATTAAGAATGTGCCACTTATTGTAATAATACTCATTTTTGCTGAAGTATTGCACATTCTTTAGCCACAGTTATGTAATTTATATAATTAAAAATAACTATAAATTAGTTAACTTTCAAGTTTAGGAAATGATATTTACATAAAGGTAGATATGAAATTTCGATTAAAACTTTCAAAGTTTTCGCATTCATGTCACATGAAAATAATTTTGTAAAGTATTTCTGCAAAATTCTTTTCAATAAAATCCTTAGTATTAATTATAATTAGGATAATTATTAATTATAATATAATATAATTAATATTAATTAATTAATTAAATGCTAAAATTATTCCAGAAAACGTAGTCTCTCAAGAAAATATTTCAATTAATTCTCAGCCGCAGGTTCATTTAAAAAGAATAAAACTAATTTAGAATCTATTTATGAGATTATCTTCTTGTTAACCTTGGTTTTTTTGAAACCTGGATCTGTTACTTGATAAATGCTTGATCACAAACTTCAATGATTTTGCGTAAGGATTTAATCTTTAAATAGGGGATGATTACAGACACATCATATAGTGAGAAATATAATTTCAATTAACTGAAAAAATATATATTCTTATTTCTTCAATAGAAGTTAAATATTCTAATCATTCGAATAGATATTCATTTGATATGGTATTGTATATATATTTATTACCTAATAATATTTATTATTGGTAATATAATATTATTACCTTATAATATTTATTATTGGTAATATAATATTATTACCTTATAATATTTATTATTACCTAATAATATTTATTATTGTATATATATTTATTACCTAATAATATGTAATAATATTTATTACCTGCCAGTAATAAATCTCATTTGATAATTTTTTTTGTATTCTGCAAATTCCAAGCTTAAAACTAGTCTGTGCAATTATTACGAAATATTAAATTGCATTATAGTGATTTCTGTTTGTACAAAATAAATTTTTAAACAAACTTTGAGAAGTTCAGTCATAAACTTTTTTTAAGATATCATTAATTATAAGATTATCCTTATATATCATAATCCAAGATTGAAAGATATGCTTACATATCGCTATGTAAATTAACTGCCATTTTCATTAATATCAAGGAAAAAAAGAAACTAGCATTTCATAATATTTTATCTGGAGTCTTTTCTAAATTGATTTGTTAACTTTAGATAAATGAAATATTTCATTTTCGATAATTGATCCAATAGGCTGGATTAATTAGCTCTTATTGTACAATGTCTTTGGGGTAATATTATTCCATTGGCTGAAGTCTCATATAAACTGCATGAATAATTAGAAATTTCTTTCGTCTTTGGCCTTCAACAGTAAAAAAAATCAATGATTGAATTCATTTAAATTAAAATGGCTTAATGAAAAAGAGACTAAGCATATTTTTTATTAATATGAGCGTATTCATCATCATCTCTTTTTTTATTGCATTAATTCGTTAATTAACAGATATACAGTTACAATTCATAATTACTCCGACTTGTTCCGAATTACAATGGAGACTAAAGAACAATTAGAAACACCTTTTTGGATTCATTATCATAGCAATAAATGGAACTGAAGAGAATATATTTGGAATGACACGAAATTATAGATTATTCTCACAGAATTTATTTTACTGCCTGTTTCCATGTATACGAAATTCTTGAATTTTTTTTAATAAATATAATCTACTCAAATACTCTTCGTGTTTTTCAATAAAAATATGTTCTTTTTCAAGGAATATCGCATAAAAACCATAATATTCTGTTCATACCTGAAATTGAAAGTAATTTTATAGTCATTCCACGCCAACTTTTTTTTTTTGTTAAAAAACGAATAATAAACTTTTCGATAAATAGAAAAGATTCAACTTTATGAAATACGTGAAGAAAGTAATTAAGATTCAGAAACAAAATTTAAAATGAGTTACAGTTAGTGGTTCAATTTAGTTCTAGATTTTACAGCTCTCACTTCAAGTAGAATTTACAATTTAATTTTTATCAGTATTTACATTATTTGAGAAGGTCTATTTAGTAATAGTATTAGTAAAATAACTTTTATCTGACTTTTGGAAATCGCTGGCTTTCAATAACCCTTAAAATAATTTTTGATTTAATCAAATCAGTGAATGTCAACACTGTCACAATCAATTAACCACCATCAATTCTATCAATCTTTCAAAATTACATATAACAGCTTTCCACTCTAGTTCTTTCAACATCAGAGAAGAAAATATGGATACTTGTTGAAGTCATAAATATGGATTATTTGCAATAAGTTACTTCTATCTCCATAATCATTTTTTTATTGAAAAGAAAAGAAAATTATCATTTTGAAATATTTTTCTTAGATTCATATCTTTTTATTCCTCGACTTCAGTTTTCATCAATATTTAAAACCAAACACAATCATACCGTCATTAATAACCAGTTTTCCTTTTGAAATATAATGTGTGTGAGTAAGGTAACTTTAAAATGCCATTTCTTAAATTGACTACAAATAATGGAACGCTATTGCTCTAACAAATTAAATTGCATTCCTTGTCATGCGATAAATAATTTTAAGTCAATGGAAAATGCAAAGTTCTGTATTAAAATAAAAAATATAAAAAATAAATACAATAAAAATATATGCAATAAAATACAATAAAAATATATGCAATAAAATACAATAAAAATATACATGTTACCGTCAAAGTATATAATGCAGTTATTTCATAGAATACCTAGTTATTCCATGAAATAACTAAGTGTTAAAGTGTGTAATATGTTATTAATTTGATACTTTAACTCCTTATTTAGTAGAATAACTAGGTATTCTATAAATTAATAATTGAGAGACAGTTAAAATGTTATGAAAATTAAATGTGTTGGGTGAAAGGTAAATGTATTCGTCTTTGACATTTTGAGATTATGGCGGAAAAGTATTCTCGTTGTTTTATGCTTTGGTATTTTTGCCGTCCTTCAAAAATTATCTTTATTTGAATTCGAAATCAACGTTTTTTCCCCCGCTTCTTTCCATATTGTTAAACGAAACCTTATATTAAAAAGTGAAATATATGATAGAGATTATTTTACACTTTAACGGGATGCAGATCATTATTCTATGAAATAACTAGTTAAAATGTGAAATTAATAACGTATTACACACTTTAATGGACACATCAGTTATTACACGAAATAACTAGGTATTCTATAAAATAACAGATTTCATACTTTAACGGTAACATATACAATAAAATGTAATAAAAATAAATACAATATAATACAATAAATACAATACAATAAAAATATATACAGTAAAATGCAACAAAAATGTATACAATAAAAATATATACAGTAAAATGCAACAAAAATGTATACAATAAAAATATATACAGTAAAATGCAACAAAAATGTATACAATAAAATGAAATAAATACATAAAATAGATCACAATAAAAACATAAAATAAAATATAATAAATACAATAAAATATGAAAAAATTGAATATAGAAATAAATATAATGATATAAAATAAAAAAACTATAACACTGAATTACAGTCTCTTATCACCCTCCTTATTAAATGTAAGTGTTCATTTCTTTCATATCGACATACTATTTCTTTTCCAAAAGAATGGAAGAAGGAAGAGGAGGAATAAAAGGATTCCCTTGAAAGTGATAAGGGAACCTCATGTTGAAGAACCTTTTCCAGAAAGATAGTTCCAATTGTTTGAAACTCCTGGCTTTATTTCTAAAAGTCAATCGCAGCAGTTTCAGAATCGTGTGTGATTAGGAACTCTCAAAATGGAGCAATTCTGAACTACTTCAAGATCGCAGTACTTTGTTTCTATACAACTAACAGTAATGAACTTCGCTAGCGTTAAATTTGTTCCAGAGAACTTGTTTTTGGAGCAAACTAAAATCATCGAAGATATTATCTCTGAAATCTGTTCATTTTACGTGGATGTAATGTGTATGTGTGCGTTCGTGCGTGCATTGGTGTGTTAAAGCAACAGATTCAGTTAGATGACTAAATTCCAATTATCTTTCATAATATCTACGACGATCATTCATAGTAAGTATTTAAATATACAGAATATGAGTATTTATATTTATTATTAATAATAACTGCAGTTTTTATTAATAATAAATAATTAATCACATTTATCATAAATTTTATCTTATTATTAGAGGAGAGTTCTTATTTGAATATACTCTTTTTTTAAATATGTTATTCACTTAATTTGCTATAAAACATGCCTAGTAGATTTTAATTATCACTATTGATTGGGAGAGTAAAATGGGAATATCAAAATCACCACATTGTTTACCACATCAAAATTACCACATTGTTTACCACATCA
>JAPMOQ010048968.1:191804-213037 GCA_026543055.1 Argiope trifasciata
ACCACATTGTTTACCACATCAAAATTACCACATTGTTTACCACATCAAAATTACCACATTGTTTACCACATCAAAATTACCACAATTGACCACATTGGAGAATGTTCTTTTTGTTGTTATTTCTTGTAGTTCAGACTTTCCTTTTTCTAAAACAGTTTATCTTTTCTACAAACAGGAAGGTCTGACCTATCATCCAGAGTCACATATTTTTCAGTTAAAATTTGTCTTCAATTATCTCAAAACTTAAATTTTCGTAAAAATTCACCACCATTTACAAGATATCTCAGAGCTAGTTACATAAAAATTGCAGCGTGTATTTTAAATAATATGGGCAATGAAATAAACCTAAAGTTTTATTGTTAGTTCAGTACTTTTTCATTTATACGTTTTCTTAGAAAACTTAAGCTGTGAATTTATGGAAAAAATGCATATATACGTATATTTTACACATAATTTATTGCATCTCAAGATTTTTCCTAGATTTTGGTTCATTTCATTCATCACTATATTCTATAACTTGCGTACAAAGAAAAACAGAGTTGCTGCATTACAGTTTTGTATAGAGTGGCAACCGTTTTGGTTAAACTTCATTAAAATTTACAACAAATTTTCCTCTTTCTCAAAATATATTATATTTTCAAATAATTGTGTATTATTTATAGTATTTTGCATTAAAAATACATCTAAAAAACATAGATTTAAATAGTTTTTAAAGAATCCAATCTTTTAAAATTTTTCCTTCGAACACAGTCGGATACCTTAACTTAAAGCATATTTGAGTTACTTCGTTTATAGACAGGCAGTCAGACATAAATCGAAATATATGTTTTTCTGAATCATAGAGAACCGAATTGGGAATATTCATTCAAACCCTCTAATTCTGTTTTTTTTTTTTTTTTTTTTTTTTTTTTATGATGATGGTACACTTTTTCCCTTTGTAAACTCATACACTGAAAAGTAAATAAATTTTGGTAAATGTTTATCATTTTCAGATATTGTTTGACGACGGATTCTAAAATCCTCTCGGGTTTTGCGCATGCATTAAGATGGGTTTAATTAGTCAAAATAGGTATGAGAGGAAAGATGAAAGGAAATGCAATAAAACAAATGGATTACACGCAGACTGAATTAAAATATTACGGTCACAAACAACATGATATTCACATACACTGGAAAATAAATTAGATAAAAAAAAGTATGTAATAGGGCAAAAATCAAGCTCAAACAGTAACGAAAAATTTCGAAAATGCATTCATCCTTCTGCGTCTCTTCCTTTAATGAGATAGAATCGTTGAAAAGTGGTCGTCTTCGAATAAAAAAACGAACAATAATAATATTTTTTCTACCCTATATTTTAATATTGCTTGGTCATCTTTATCTTTTTTAGAGATATTAGTTGAAATTTCCTTGATAAATATTTTTCATAAAGATGGGTTGGGAGTAAATTGTGCTTATTGTTATAATTATTTATTTTCAAGGATGTATAAAAAAGTGTTTTTATTTTGGAGTAATACGTAACTAATCCTTGATTAGGCATATATATTTTACAAACAAATATCTAGTAACATTAAATCTCATTTATTTCCATTTTTAGAGTACCAAAATTCCTCTTAAAAATAAAAATAGAAATCAGGTACTAAATATAATGAGTAATATAAAACTCTGAGCAAGCATTAAATCATTTTGTAGAATTAAATGAGATCGTAAAGGCGACAGTTTAATAAATCTTTATACATTCCATAAATAATTGAGTTAAATTACGATAGGTTATTAAAAAAGGAGAAAATTAATTAAACTTTTTGAAGCGACGGGGAAAATTCTGTGAAAATACATTTTCCCCGCGTAAAAGATAATTACATTGTTAATCATCCTTGTCCAATGAATGCAACATTAATATACTAGGTAAGAAAGGCATCATTCTAGCCCGCATATGTCTAACATAGTTAACGATAAGGCGATTTTGCTTGATGAAAGAACTCAAGTGTATCGAAATTATATGCGATAAATAAAGTATTTTTGACATGAAAAAAAAATGTTGGAATTATAAATTAGGATTATTTTTTAGATTACTTTTTATAATAAAAGACAACATGTGTTCATGTGTATATTACAGCTGTAAAGACAAAACCATTTGAACCATAATTTTTACATTTATCTGCCGGCATCCAGTCCTAAGGATGCCGCTTCTTCCCCATGATCTGGGTGTCTCTGATTTGAGTCTTCGGTTGGGCATGGTTGATCTTCACCTGAGAGGTGTATGAAAATGTCTCCTCCGCTTGTAAAAAAGGGTTACGCAAGCGAGTGTGTGAGTGTCATCTTCATATGAGCTAAAGTAAAACTCCTGCCCTTTGCTGTACAGGGGACTTTACCCTCAGAAGCTATTTCACCCATCTTTTCCCAATATAAACTTGGTTTGAATTGGTGCTCATTCCAGGGGTGGGATAAGGGAAAACAACAACGACTGAAATCGGATTAAAAAATCGGAATAAATCCCTGAGATCTATTTCGTTAATTTCAATTAATTAAAATTTACTGGAGATTTTTTTAGTTTTTCTAAGATAATTCGGGAAAAATGTCTATTGCTACAAATCGATTTTATTAGTATTATTTTTAACTAATATTATAACTAATGATTATTTTAGAGCTAATGTTTACTATTTCTGAAAATGTGCATAACTAATCACTTGCATTTTTGTTATATTTTTTAATTGAAATCTATCATGTAGTGTTGTTTATCACTCTCATTAATGAATTATTTCTCATTAATGTTAATGTTTTAGAAGTAAATACGGAAATATCATGTTAAAACAATTTCTAGTACATTATGGGAAGAAAATTCTTTGAATGTAAAAGAAGATTAATGTAATTTACAATTGAAATTAAATTCATATTTGGGATTTGATCAGGTCTTTCATTATAAAATTAAATTTTTATATCTTCCAATCAAAGACATCAGATTTCCACATATAACTGCAATCTTTGATGTCTTCAAAAAGCCTCGCTTTTCCAAAATGACTCTATTATCGATCCAACCCTCTCTCCCTCTCCTTCCCTCCGAAGGATATTTAGATCTTTCCTTTGAATTTTAATCCATGTAAATGAAGTGGCAAATTCATATTTCAAGCGGCTCTTAAGAATAAATTCGCTTTACTCGAAAAGATATGAGGTTTGCATATTTCTAAAACTTTTCAACTTTATTTAGTTTTGAGGATCATTTAAGGACCAAATTCAATTTAACTTCCGGAAATAAATGCGTGATTAAAATGAATTGCTACTGCTATTTCCGCTGATACACATATTCTGAAATTCAATAATTTATGATTTTCTGTACCTTCTTTTGATGTAGTTATGCGAACATTCATTTGATGAAAATGCGCGTTACGTAGAAATTCTAAGTTTTTTAAAGTTATCTAATTGGGAAATTATCTGTTAACCAATTATGTTTAGAAAACCTAACTTAAATATTATAATAATATATATTATTTGATAAATAAATAAAATTATTAAGTTTATGATTTCGGTTTCTTTATCCATTGAAATTTTAAGTAGTAAAAGAATGATAATAATTTAAAATATTTAATATAATTAAACGATATCCAATCTCAAATGAAGATAAGTAACTTGATCATGACAGGAATTTCAATATTAATTAAATTTATATTCTTAATAGCAAACTTAAAATTACATAGTACAATCTTAATCATCTTTTTGAGATGATTAAATTTAACTAATAAACTATATTTGACTGAAAATTGTAATAGAAAGTTCTGGCTTTAGAGTCGAGAAGAATTCAAGTTAGAAACATAATTTCTACTGAAGATATACGTGTAGATTCAATTCCAACCTAATGTAACCCAGAGAGTTAAACCTACTCAATTTAAGGTTCACTGGATGCTGGGAATAGGGAGTCAACTCAAGGTATATCTTATTGTCTTATTATGGTTCAACGTTGTTAAAACACAATATGTTTGTAAGTATGAAATCCAATTGCCATAGAAAACCGCCTTGCTGGTTTGATATATGTTTAATTTAACTTCGAGAATTGAATGTCTTCTTGTTAGGTTAAATAGAAGTTTGAAAAGTGGTATCTAGCTCAAGATGGGCTTTTCTTTTACTGATATCATTTTCAAATCTGGCTCAAAATAGATTTGCGCTGCTTTGAAATGGGGAGTTAAACTGCAACTTTACCCATGTTATAGAGCCAGTGAGAAGAAAATGAGTCTGATATCCTGAACTAAATATTTGCTATTCAATTACTTCAGCTGTACATTTATCCGCATCTGATATTTACCTGTCAAAGATGGGAGATTTCGGAACCAAATATCATAACAATAGATATACCCATCCATCACTCATTCCAAGTTTGTTCCCGCCTTTACATCTATTGGCATTTTATCCATCTGTAATAGTTTCATTCGTCTTAAAACTATTCAGAGTAGTGTATACTCTAGTCACACTCCATATTAATATTTTGTTATGAATAATACCAGTTGACACAACGCAACGTGAAAAAGCTTTATGATGACAGAAATGCTTTACAGCATTTTTTGGTCTTCAGTTTAGAAACATGTACACATTACTTATACTAGAAGTTTGGACTTTAATTTTTGCAAGCCACGAAAAATTTTCGTCTTGAATAACAGTTAGGGAGCATGATGAAGCGCTTAAGTATAAGAATCAATCTTTTTATATCCTTATTTAAAAAATTACATCAGTTTAAAACTTCGGAAAATAAAATAAAATTTGAATTAAATAACTGCCAGTTTAAAAATTTGGTACGTCGACCTGCTAATTCTCATGAAACTGCGAAAATCCTTTGACGCCATCATAATGAAAAGCAATTCCCAAAATAATGCGGTTATTGGTGCAAAGCTACCTTTTGACGATAATATGGAGTTTGGTGAAAATGGTCGGCGAGATAATCAAAAAGTATGAAAATAGTCAACAAAATAACCCCAAAGTACTTTAATTTTGTTGTTAAAATCATTTGTATCATATCACGAAGGTGAAAAACAGTTGAGGAACTTTATGATCTTCTGTTCAGCCGAAGCATAATCATTCTTAAGTAATATAATTGTAATTAAAAAAAAGTTATTTGAGTCTTTTTTCATTTTTTTTTTTCAAATTTTGTTTTGAATAGTTTGAATACCTGTTAATTTATTCGCCGTGGTTTTCAACCTTACATTGATGGGAAAAAATTTCATTTCTAGTTCGGAAAATGTGTTTTTCATTTTCAATAAAGATTAAAAATCTCTGTCGTCAAATAAAAGGGATCTTTGCTAAAGAAACGAATATATAAAGCATGCCTTTTTTTTAAAAAAAATACGTTGCATTTATTCTAAAAGATTTAGTCAAATAGAAGATAAAAATACGTTGCGTAATTATGGGCAAAGCATATTTCAGAAATAAAGATAATAGAAATTGTTGCATAGATATAATTCTACTTGACAAAAGGTTACATAGGAAGATTACTTATTTAAGATATCCCATTGCCATAGGATGGACGAAAGAAAAAAATACTATAAGACGATATTTAAGGATATTGCTTACCTATGAAAAGAATGAAAAGACTATATATGTCCTTGACCTATCAAGTAGGTTCAGCAACATTATGTATTATCTTAATATCCAGAAGGAGTGATGAATGCCATGTACGAAAATGACGCAATTTATGGTAAGTGTTATAGGAAGCAGGACCTAACAGAGACTGTCAAAGCTCTATTTTAGTATAGTTTATCTATTTGGTTTCTTGACCTCCTCCTTGATAGAATTGGCATTCTTTTGATAGACTAATATATATAAAAAATATTTATATTTAAATATGATTTTATTAATGTCTTTCAGTTCTTCAATTACAGTTCCCTATAATCAATTCCCTTTAACAATTTAAGACCTTAAACAGACAATGAAAATTTGATAGAAAATACTCTGCTTCCGTGATAGATCTATGCGTTTTATTGCTTTTACCCTCTTTTTATAAATTAGTCAATTTATTTCCAAATTGTGTGACCTAATAAACATGTTAATGATCGAATGTAGACTGATTTACTTTTCATTTTACAAACTTCGTGTGAATATGTTTTTTATTCTGATTATATATATATTGGTATTTATTGATTTTAAAACTCAAAGATGAATGTCAGCCATATTAACCCAAATATTATTTAAACGGATGTTCAATGTTTATGAATAATTTTATATAAGTAGAAATAATAAAGCAGACAGACTTTGACCAATTATTCTTGGCAAAGTAAAAATATCTTCCAAATATATTATAACTGATAAAATTCACATTTTTACAAATTTATTCATTTAGTTAATAGTTTAACATGATACTTATTTGTATATATTTTGCTTGCAATCTCTATCAATCCAACAATACTAGAGAGCAGAGATAGCATGAAAGTTTGAAAAAAAAAAAGAAATCAGTTAAATTTCGTTTTAATAATTTTATTATGGAATAAAAAAGTGAAGTTTGCCACAAAATGCCCTCAAGATAATAAATAACTGTTAAAACTATTTGCAATTGCATTATTTCAAAAAAAATTATATAAAAAATAATATTGCAAAAATTCTGTATTACAGTATATAAACTTTGAGATTGTTATGATGCTACAATTGTTCTTGGAAGGTTTTTTCTTAATAATACAAGGAATTGGATTAAATTCATATTAATAGTTAAATTTCCAAAATTGAACATAAGCATGAAATTAAAACTGAAGAATATAAGTAATTGTAAAAATATTCATAAAAATATTAAATTTTAAAATTATTAATGTTTATTTTTATAATTTCATAACTTAGTAAAACTTTGAAAGTTGGAAAGAAAATCATTTTATTCTTTCAAGCATATTGCATAGAAAACCATTCACCACTTCAACTATTATTTAAAATTAACTTTCTATTTAGTATTATATAAGATTTAACAACTTAAGAATTAATTCACAATTAATATTGTAAAGATAAATAACAAGAATATTTTCATTTGATTTAAATTAAAAAGCTGAAATTATTTACTATTTCTTTTGTATTGATATGCATAAATTACCTTTCCCTTCATTAAACATCAATTCTAAAATGATATACATGAAGAAAACTTCAACACAAAACAAAATGACATGATTTATCGATTAATTTTTTTTAAAAAATATGTCAGCCAAATGAGTATAATGAGGACATAGCATGCACGTGAGCAAAAATGTACATAACACAAGCAAGAATTGAAATCAATCAGACACATGATTCTTAGACTGATAAATGATTGTTCCACAAAAAGAACTATACATATCTTCTTGTTTTCCTTTTGAAAACTTCAGATGCTTCATCTTTCTGAAAAACAATCTTCCTTTCACTCCAACTTTGGTCAGGAATCCTGAACAATGCGCGATTTCGCACCTCGTTGATATTGTTCTTCACCTCCCCGGTCGCTTTCGTGTCAGCTTAAGTGATTAATGATGACCGTCGACGAGCTGAACTAGAGCTCTTGTAGTTGATCGATGAACAACAAATCTCTGCTGGATGATGTATGGGTCTTCCACAAGATGGTTAATTTGGAATTAGTAGAAAGCGAGAATGGTGAGAAAAAATTTGGAATTAGTAGAAAGCGAGATGATAAGAAGAAAATATTCGAATATATGTTTTAAAAAAATTGTGTAATTAATCGACCGTTATGCAAGTAAAATGAATTCTATTTTGAATGAAGACAGCGACAATTTTGCAAATTATTATGACGAACAGTCTACATATATTTCCTAAGATTCTTTTAACTTCGGATATGAGCTATCTTGTTTCTAATTTTATTACGATATCTAAATGTTGAGGCTTATTTTATTATTTTTTCAGTCACAAGCTTATATTACTTTTTGAGTAGGGTTCTATAGAGGACATGACAGCATTGACGTATTCTGTTATTTAATTTCAATAAAAAGAGAAAATGGATTTTTATACATGCAAAATACGTCTAATTTAGAAAATATTTATTAATATCAATTACAGAATACAGCAAAAAAAAATGAGAAATTTCACTTACAAGCCTACTATTTAAAATTCCATGACATTACAGTTTGCTCAAAGCATGAGTACTATTTTTGAATGAGCTTTCTAATTTTGAGCAGTAATCAGAGAGTGAAGATGAGACATGAACCTTAATTCCCTTCTGAAAGCTTTCAGTCATAGCAGTAGGAGGATATCTTGCCCTTGACATAGAATTAAATGTTGGTCAATATAATGGATCTTTGGTGGAACAAGGTTTTTAATCTGAAACCCCTCTCTATTGTACAGTCAAGAATTCATTACAAAACTAAGTAGTTGTGGACGAAATAATAGCATCTTTAGCGTAATTTGTAGCAAAAATCATGTATGCACTCTAAAACAAGTAAATCGCAGAAACTGAGAAAGCATATGGAAAAGAATGACTGAGAGCAGGGGAACCAGAAAATACAATACATTTCTCAGACTTTCAGTCCACTAATTCTTTAGTGAATCATGCATTCTATGCATGCAGACATTGTTTAAACATGCTTTATAAACTATTAAGCTTTTAATTTTATAATGTAATATTATGCTGCTCTATAAAAATATTATTTATAATGAAACACTAAAATTCATCCATATTTATGTCACAAAATATATGATTATACTATGCATAAGAAATTTTCCCTTAACACAGTTATAAGTGGTTATCGTAGTTTTAAACAATCAGTGAATCAATATACAAATCAGTGTTCATGAAATTTTCTAAGTAAATAGATATTTTCTTAGTATTTGTTTGTTTCCCTTTGTTCTTTAAATAAATAAAATATTAAAAAATAACATATATTTAAATATATTCCAAATATAAAAGCACCAACTGTATAATTGTACAATTTCAACTTGCTTCCTATTTTAAGAAAGTGAAATTTTAATGTGAACCAATAAATAGAAATATTGGTATTTTTCAAGTTACGCATACATAAATTCTTCTTCTTATATCATTTCTCAGTCAATTTCCATCATTTAATTTTTTCCTCTTTAATCATTAATATTATCTTATTTAAAATAGTAATTGTAAACAAGTTTATATTCTTCTCATACACTCTTGATGGCTCTGCAAAGAATTTTCTGTTCCAAATTAAAGTAGATATAATATATTTCTTAAGGAATTACAAAGCTGGATCTCTTCTTGTATCATATGAGTTATTTGTCTTTAAACTCTTAATTATTTCTCCAAAATGCTTTAATATACTAAAATGGTTAGAGAATATCTATTGAATGAACACACAGCTGAGTAGTAGAGGATGTACAATGAATTGATTCACAGATTAATGTCTGCAATAAGGTAAGAGATTCGGTCTCATCAGTTCCCTATTTATATGGTTGAATTGATCCATAATCATATTGCAAGTTAAGCTATATGTTGAATTCAATTGTATTCCTCAGATAAGGAATTAGAGCTATCTGTATCAAATGACTGTCAACAAGTGCTCCTAAATTAATAGTCTTCACATTTAATAATAAATATCTGGAGAATAAATTTGTGTAGCTGCTATCATCAATCATAAAAAAACTATAAATTTATAAAATTTAATAAAATTCTTATTTAAATAAGGATTTTTATTTTTTTTGTTATAATAATTATACAAAAAAATAGATAAACCACTATTTTGCATCAATGTAAGGATTTACACGGAAAAAACCAGAAAACTTGATGTAGAGGTGTGCAAATAATAGTATTCTACCAATTAGCGTAACTTGATGCGATTGACAGTGCGTATATAAGGCAGCAAATGTCTGATGGAGCTATTACATCGATTATTGGTGTTACAATACAAAATATTAAAATTTAAGTGATTTTCAACTGGCACTAAGCGTCGGCGCACGAGAGATGGAGCACAGCCTTTCCGAAGTAGCAACGATGTTTGGAATTTCGAGCACAGCAATTTCAAGAGTGTACAACGAATATGAGGCTTCTGGTAAAATTTCAAATCTCCGACAGTAGTGTGGCTGAATAGAACGGAATCAACAAGGGCTGAAAAGAATCGTCACACGGCGATTAGTAGTGTTCAATATTTCCTCAAATCGCTATTAATTTGAATGCTGTCCTATAAATAAGGGTCAACGCACTCACTGGTAGGAGTACCCTAATAGATATGGGCCTTAGCAGCCCCAGATAAGCTAGTATACGATTATTGAATCAAGGGCACAAAGCTCTACGCCTTGTCTACTCTCGCCAAACCAGCATTAACGGTTGGAAAAACGTTGTCTGGTCTGACGAGTCAAGCTTCTAATTGTCTCTTGGGATGGATGTCTATGTATGATGTGGAGAATATCTCATGAATTAATGGACACCTCTTGCCTATATGGAACTTTCTAAGCTGATGGAATCTCTGTGATGGTAAGAGGGGTGTGCAGTTGACATGAAGTGGGAGTTTTGATATGTGTAAACTGCAACATGATATATCAGCAGTATGTTGACATCCTTTCTGACCATTTGCATCATTTCATGTCCTGTGTGTATTCCGACGTACTTGAACAAATACAGCAGAATAATTCGCCAATCCTCAGGGCAATAGGGGCTTGATAAGCCCTCTTCTACATTTCCTTCCCTCTCTTGGCGATCTAATTCCTCTGACATGAACGTTATCAAGTATATCTGGAAGGTATTGCAACATGCTGTCATTAGGAGATCTCTACCATCCAGCCCTCCCAGGGCTTTGGAAACTGCCCTGCAAGATTCGTGTCAACTGACTACAGAATATCTTCACAAATTAGTTGAATCCATTCTATACCTTGATACAGCGCTTTTGTATGCTCGTGGGAGTTCTGCATTGTATTAGATTGGTGTACTTTTTCTGGCACTTCAGTGTAGAAAATTCGACATGCACTATTTTTTATAATATAATATATTTTCAAAGGGTTTAAAAACGTGTTTGTTAGCTTAATGCAGCATCGATTAATAATATGAGAATTTTAAATGCTCCGATTGAATTTAAATTCCTACCAATTGAATTTTTTAATAAAAATGATGTAAAATATTAATATGTGTCATTAGACACTTAAACTCTGCAACATCAAAATTAGAAGGGAAACCATTTTAAGAGATATAAATTCCCAAATTTATAAACATAGTTTCCTCTTTTTTTATTTATCCTGTTACTTTTTTTATTTCTGTAATTCGCTGTTTTAAATGGCGTTTATTTATGATGACTATTAGATATCGCAATTAAATATGAAATAAATTTTGACAACTTTTCTCACTCTCAAAATCTTTGAGCATTCCTCTAAAGCAAATGTATAGAAAATTACTGTTCTATTTTCTGTTTACTGGATCAGATCTGACGGAATATTCCAATGATAATGAATTACAATAATAGTTGCATTTTTCTCTTTGGGACTAAGTTTCTAACGTTTTTGAATCCATGCTTGCTATTTTTTAGATGTTGTGCATTAATCATTAATCTTGTCCATTATTATTAAATACAAATAATTGTCATTACAAACTAAGCATTATTAGATAAAATAGTTATGATTAAAAATTAAATATTATTAAATAAAATAATTTTAATAACAAATTAAGTATTATTAAATAAAACAATTATAATTACAAATTAAGTATTCAATATTAGTAAATAAAATTATTGTAATTATAATTATTATATTTTATAATACTTAATACTTAAGTTTTAAGTATCATTAAATACAATAAATTTAAAATTCCAAGGTATGTAGTTGAAGACCCTTCAGAAAAATCCCCAATATTATAATAAAACAGAAGGAGCATAAACTATATCTTGTACTTGATGTGTTGATGTAGATCTAATTAGAATGAATAAAAATTCTTCTTACTTCAGATAAAAAAAATTTGCTTTTGAACTTAATACAAAACTATCTAAAATTTAGATTGTCCTTTGAATTTTACTATTTAAGTTACTCTCTCACTCACAAAATGTATCATGGAATAAATTTTCTCTGAATTGTTATTTCTAGCTACATGTTACAAGCAATATTAAAATCTTGTCTCATTTATTCCATCAAATTTAGAAGTTTTAATATTATAGATTTAAGTATTATCATTGAATATTTATCATTGAAAAGGTTTACATATTCATAACTAATATATAAAATACCAATTGTTCAAAAAATAAAAATAATAATCATTACCGAATAATTAGAAGCAGGGACTTTTTATATAACTTTGAATTATGATTTTGGATTCTAGTTTTACTAAGAGTCCAAACAAGATTTTAGAAGATTAAAATAAATTTTAAATTTTGCAAAAATACCAAAATCGATTTGGGTTATATAAATGAATTCACGTAATATTATAAAAAAATGATTTCTAGTTTATAATATTACTTCATTCTACTACTAGGCAGTGATAAATCTTTCTTAGAAAAGTGTGAACGATAGATAGTTTAAAATACATTTATTTATAAATGTATGTTTTGAAATTAACTAAATAATGAAAGATAATTTAAAACATTGCCCTTTTTTTGCTCTGGACACCTTAAAACTTTGTTTTTATTTTTGAATTTCTCTTATTTTAATATAAATCTTTTTACAACGTTTTAATACATTTTAAAGTAACAGTTCATAAAACAAAAATTATTTGAAATTATTCTCTCAAGTTATAGAACGTAAATCTTTTGAGAACAAATAAATCTGATACTCTACGACAGCTACTTCAAGTTATGTCTGGTTTCATTTTTTTAATAATAAAAAATTACTTATTTAAAGAACTGTTTCAACATATTCTTTGACATTTTTCTTATTTTTCAGCGTCTCTAAATAAAATTTGCAATGCAAGAATAAGAAATCAATAACATATGGAGAAAAACCAATTATTAAAGTTTTTTTAATTACCCTTGTTTAATTAATATTCTAACTTAGAAAAGTTTCAGATGACAATACATTTTCTGTATTATAATGTTTTACTTGAAAATAGTTTTATAATTGAAAACTTCATACATGAAAGCATTTTAATCCAGAACAACATTTAGCATATCAATTAATTAACACGTAAAAAATATATTTCTTATTTTATTTATACACCAGCTGTTTAATAGCTACGCTTTCCTTGTAGAATTTTCAGCAATATTGAAATTTTATAAGCCATCCTTGACGAAAGTCATTTGAGCCAATTTTAAATTATTCATGCAATTTTCTTCCGTACTCACTTGAGAAAGGAATTCCCATTACAAATAAATACAGTTTTACACCTACGCTGGAAGGCACACCGTTACCAAAATTCATTTTATTCTAATGTGTCACATCCCAAAATGGAATTTAGTTTCCCTCGAAATTATCCAGGCTGTGCTGATCAAAACTTTGTTTCGTGGTGATAAATTCAGGTGGCAGATGAATGCATCTGCCCAGTATCTCTCTCGCAATCTGTTGCTTCTCGATAATTTTCGTTAATGCCCTCGCCACGCTTCGATGAATCTCTTTAATGCGAGCGGGCAGATGAAATCCCAGCTTTAAATTGATTTCCCTACCACCCGCCTAGACGTCAGTTCAGCAATTTCCGTGAATTAAACGACTGATGGAATCATTGTAGCAGGCGACTAATTGGCTTCCTTAGCCTTGGGATATATTTCAACACTCACGCCAAACAGCACGGATGTACTAAAGAATTTTTTTCTGAACTGGGTATCAAACCTTTTATTTAAATTAAATTCTGTTTGAAACATGTGGAAAGATAAAGGTAAGAAATATTTTTAAGTGCTTATTGGTTTGAAACTTTCGATATTGCTAAAATATTTGGAATGATACTAAACTATGTGAAAAGAATCTTGGAGAACACAGTAAATTAGTTCAGCATTTACTGTCAGCACAGTAAAGTCAAAAAGTAATGATACTTGATTATAGTTATAAACTTTTTAACATACTATTGATTTAATAATATGATATATATTTGACATAATAAATTATGTACGTTTTCCAAGAAGGTAAGGATATTGTTCTAATACAAATAATTGCATTTGCCGTTAAGAGAAGTATTTCTCTTTTGTTCTATGAACCAAGCATCGTCGCCATATTCAAAATATATAATGTTAATAAATAATAAATTTTTTTTTATTGATATCGTTATTAGTAGAAGCCATTTAAAAACATTTTAAAAAGATTCAAATCAAATTCATTATCCTCATTTACTCATGTCTCTAAAATGCATTCGTTGATATTCGTATACTTATTTGACTATAAAGCTCAAAATTTTCTAGCTAATAATTTCATTTAACTGTATTGTTTAGCCTATTTGTTTAATTCTAGATATAGCATTTTATATCCTCATATTATTCTATTACTCCAAAAATCGTGAACAGTTTATTTTTGATAAATATGGGGCATGTCTTAAAAGAATTTGGCAACTACATCTTGGAATACCATCAGATATTATTCACAAAACTTTTTTAATGGGATAAATTTCAATAAGAAAAAAATAATGCATTGTACTGATAATGATAAATTTCATGCAAAGATTACACTTTTGATTGCATTTTTTTAATTAATTGATAGAAATCTATATAAAAATGCAGAAATTGAACGCAAAACATTTCATAAAAATTTCCTTTTTAAGTATTTCTATAAAAAAAGGCATTACATGAAGAACATTCAAATTAAAGTGATATTTATTTATTTATATGCTCTTAACACTTCAATCGTATATATCTAATGGAGGAATCCTAGAGTATGAAAAAAATGCTTGTACAATAATTAAAAATATGTTTCTGAAGTAAAATTTGAATCAACGTCGTTTGCAAGGCAAAAATTTTTTACCATTGAAAAATGTAAAAATTGGAAAAGAAACATCACCTGTTGTAAGACAAATAATCTTTACTAACTTATTTGATGAAACTGGAATAATAAAACACTGCTGAACTCGAGAAGACCAAGTTCAGTTAAGTCTTGTTATTTCCGTATAGCATTCAAAATAAATGCTCCCGGCAGCCTAAGCAAACATCTTTCATACTATCTTGGGACTGTAATGGAGAAAACTTTAGTTCAGCCCCGAATTCCTGACTCTTGTTATAGCCAAAATTCAAGCTTTTACATCTCGAAGTTTAATTAAAATTTTACAATAACTGAATTGGATCTTCTTACTACCAAATAGACTCTTAAAACTCGTTTTGTTCTGCATGAAATTGCCAATACTGATTGTTATGGCATCATGTCACTTATTATCCATTTTATCACAAACAGAAATCTTATTGTTTTTCCTGTATGAAAGTATAATGTGGATTCATGGTGCCATTTTTTTTTTCTTAGGTCATTTTCAAAAGCATCAAGTTTACAAGAAAACTAGACAACTTTTATGAACACGTCAGAATTTGCTAGAGTATGTGATTCCCGACTGAAAGACAAATCAAAAACTATATCTAACAATATACAGTTTTTCTACAAGGTTAGTGAACAATTCACATTGAGAAAAAATACCAACAAATTCTTCTCATATAAAATCTTTAGCAGAAAAAAAACATACACATTTAGCAATATTCATTCGATCCCAGATTTGATTCCGTAATCATCTTTGGTTGCTCAAATTACTTGCTCGCGAGTAATTATTATCTAATTTCAAAGAGAATATATATTTGTTCCAGATGTGCTATTTTCGGACCCAGGCATATCACTATCTACAATATATGATACACAGTATCATATGATGCAATGGAGGCTATGTGGGACATTTATTTTCGTAATAAAAATATTAAAATTACTATTCATTTTGTGTATTCATTCATTCTCTTTTAACAGCATCCTCTAATTGTAACATTTTAAAACTATTTTGTGCGATGAAAAAACTATGTATGTATAGAATGTTATCTTGCAAACTGTTTCTAATCAATAGTTCTATTCCAAATAGTTATTCTCTTTGTTTGTATATAATATGTCGTGTGCATTTTTTGACGATCTTACATTTATCGATGCATTTACTAGAGAAATTAGAATAAAATATTATATCAAAAATAATTATAAAATTACATGAAAAAACTATTAAGCATTTCAATAAATTTATCATAAATGAAATATTCTGTTTAAGTTTTAATTCTCGATTATGGTAATTAAGTGAGATTTATTTTCTCAAAATTAAATACCATCTGGATTTCACTTGATAAGTTGTTTCATAGATTACTCTCATATGTCCAAACCGATTTAAAACTATTGCCAGCTTTCTTTGAATCTACATACTAGGTGTATCATATTTTTCAAAATACAAAAAAATAATCAGCTGATTTTATGTTACATTAAAAAATATAATTGTAAAAATAATAGCCTTAATTCCCAGGTTTTACTTGTTTTAAGCTAAATAATTATGAAATAAATAAATACTTGCAGGACTATTATAGCTATTATTTTATTCAAAATTTACCTAAAAATGACTTCAGAGCTAAAATTTATATATTTATAAAATTCAAGTATGTTTTAATTCTACACTATATTGTTTTGACCAATGATTTTACAAAGCCATATAAATTTCATAAAGAATACAGGAAAGTAAACAAAAAGTTGTATAGAAATTTTAAAAAAACATTAATATCGAAAATTTTCCACACCTTCAATTTGAAAATACTTTTATTCAGTGCACAAAAAAAGGCAAACATTTTGATTGCGAATTAATAGAAATGTAGGATAAAATTTGGATGTATGATATGCAACAAAAACTTTTCTGAGATTTCATTATTCAAAATATACTTTAAATGCACTAATTTATTATAATTCTAATCCACATTATATGATTCGAATTAAATTAGCCAATGCGAAATTTCAAACGTGGATGGAGTATTCTTTTATAAACGGGTTTACTTCATTAAATCTGTAATTAAATTTTCCAAGCGTTGATTCAGATTTCAAAACAATCATTTCATGATATATCTGTTTTGAAAATGTAATTATATGTTAGCTTGTTTCGACACTTCATAAAACTATTTCTTTGAAATGCATAAAACCGTGAAAACGAGTGAAACTCCATTTCAGAGCTTTCCTAATTGTTACATCTGCCCAGAACGGAGATCTTTCTCACCTTTCTATTCATCTGAAGAGTTTTCCGGTGAATTGTATTTTTATAATTTGTTTTAATAATGAGTCACTATAGCATGTATTTAGGAGTTTAATTAAAATTTGGTGGAGAGAAAATTGCTTTCGTTTGTTTTCTGGGTTTCCTTGTAATGTAACCAATTTCGTTATTTTAGTAGTCAGAAAACAGTTGTTTTCTTGAGCAACTTATAGAAATATTAAACAATGTTTATCGTTAATTGCATAAGAAAGTTGGCAACTGTTTTGTCGGTGCAAATAATTCTTTCCAAAATGGCTTAATATTGCCTGAATCATGACATTATATGTAGGTTTATTAAGAGAACCCCCTCCGGGGGGACCTCGTAATTGATGATGAGATACTTCCTGCATGGTAGTTGCATATCCCTTCAACAATTGGACATAAGTCCTGCGGGGGAGGGTTGTATCGTGGTCGGTGATGTCCCTTAGAACTCAACCGTACTTCCCGCCAGTGTTGCTGTAGCAGCGATCCGGTCATTCAGTATTTATGTGCTTTCGAACGGGACAGAAAGTCAGAAATATGTCTTATGTTTATTTAGATGTACTAAAGCTTAGAGTCAGTTTTAAATATATAAAACAAAGAAAATGAAATAATATTTTAAAGCACACATAAGCCCGTAAATACTCGTTTTGCATTTGTATTCTAAATACTTTCATTTTTAATATATTTTGTGAAAATAAGTTCAACATTCTAAAATATTTTATTCTCATGAATACTTAAATTAAATACTAATATTGATGATTCATTTATAATTTTAATTAGATATTATTTGAATAACCATACCTAAAAATTTCAATTAAGACATCAGTCTCTTCAAAATTTTTAAAAATATTTTTATCGAGAGTTTTATAAAATAATAAAATGTAGTTCAAATAATGTAGGAAAATATTTGAATTTTTAAGAGAATATAACAAACGCATGTAATGCGTTTTTTGATGTTGAGTTTTCTGATGTCCTAATACCTTAACTAGGTGGGCGATTTGATACAATAGGGCATGCGATTTCTGCTTCTTTGAAATTGGCCATGCTTTTACTCATGTGTCTCAGTATTTTTTGTTGCATATTTGTGTAGGTGTATGTATATACTATGTTGCTGTGTTTTAACCAAAGTCCCTTTGAAATAAAAACCAAGCAGTTAAGAAGCATTCAAAAAAGTATTTACTTTCTGATTATATATGCTATTTTCTAATTTACCACTTAACGTCCTTGTGTTTTGAGATATTTATAAAATCGCACATTAGGGTTTCCTAAATCTTCCAAGTGAATATCTTCCTCTTTGATAATATCCATTTATTCATAATCGTTTCTGCTTATTCGTCAGAAACGATTATTATTTGATTATTATGCCAGAAATATTTTCAGGCAGAGGAAGAAATAACAATCACTAGTTGCAAGATCCAGACTGTGCAGAAGTTGAATGCATACCTCTAAACCAAGAGATGTAATCAGAATTTAAGCTAGAATTAAGTATGTGAGCATGCCCAGAATGAATTTTCATATTTGTATTCTCAATAAATTTAGAGAATATGTATATGTTGCTTTTTTATATTTTACTTTCACTTCTTGCATTTTATTATATACTTCGCATATCTAAATTTAGCATTTATAATTTCCATATTCTTTTCCATTAAGAACTAGATGATTGACCCTACTTTACAATCGAAGAAACATTCAATTCCTTATACTTTTTTAATCTCATACAGATATTTGCTTAAGCATTTTAATCGTGCATTTATATCCGAAACTGACAAAAAGTGTTAGTCTCCGCACGACAGATGTCTCTCTTCTGACAGCAAATTTGTTCCATGCACATGCAGAATTTTAAACCTTACCAGCAAGCAGCGATTTCTTAAACTAGTAGTCATCTTGAAACTTTCACAAATACTTTACCATTTTATTATTTTTTACTATGGTCACATATTATATCAAAATAAAAGCAATCCTAATGTTTTATTAAATCTCATGTTTTCGGTCATTTTATTTCATAAATATTCATTATATTTCATAAATACCAGCATCATTGAAATCACTCGTTCTACAAATTCTTTTAGAATATCTACTTTTAACAAAAGTGATAAACTTATTTATCTACATCGTAATTCAACTTTACTGAAAACAATGTAAGCGTTCATTTATTGATCTGAAAATCTTTAGAACATAACTTTCTACTTAATTACGCAACCTGCAATTCTCTAAAATCTTTTCCCTTTCGTCCCTTAAACTCAAAAGTTAGAACAATAAATTAAAACTATTTCCTTTCCTAGATTTAAACAAAGAATTTGAAATTCCTCTATAGTTTAGAAAAAGATTACCTGTCTAAAGTAAAACAATTTTCAATGAGAAATTTTCCATTTAAATTCTACCGTTTTACAATTTTATTCACATATTCTGAAAATGTTAAAAGTAACTTGATACAAATTGTACACTAAATTAATTTTAAGAATCCAGATTTTTATTTACAAAAGTAATTTGTTTTATGGTAATCTCTAACTTCTAATTTCTGAAAATGGAAAAAGCTGTTAATCGCAGCAAGAATAACTTCAAAATATTCTTAGTTTTATTGCAAATAGTCTGCATGCAAACATATATTTATTATTTGAGAAATCTTTTTATCATAAATTTAATATAGTTGCATTTGAAACCTAATTATTAACGTAATTTAAAAACCTACTGCCATCCAATTTAGAAAACAATCAACAATATATCGAAATTAGCAAAGTTAGAACCACATAACCTGTCTGAGCAACATTAGCACTGAGCAAGGTACCGAATATCCCCTTTCATGCTGAATCCTGTCTGGCCACTTTCAGTGCTGTGAAAGTTGTTACCACATGTGGGCTTATGTTGTTATTGTGTATTGTCCTGTGTGTTCGTCTTCAATGTACATATTTGTCGTCTGTAAGTATTAGTCGTCTTTGCACTGTCTTGTCTTTGTGCAAATAAACAACGTCGTTATTTTTCCAATAAAGGAAGATTCATTGATTATCTCACATAATACACCTACTACACACTAAACGAACCCGTCGAAAGTAGAATTCGGTAACAATATGTTAAAAAAATTTTGAGAAATATTTTTACCGATTAAAAAAAGTATAATATGTAATTCCTTTACTGACTTATAGCTTCTCTTCAAAACCAATTAGCATCTGTTTCTAGTGACTTAGAAATTATAGGTTAAATTTTGATTAAATGAGCCTTTTGTATATTTCCTTTTAAGTTTAACTTCAAAAGTTTATAAAGTAATTATTATTACTAGTGAACAATAAGGAGGAATGCTTGTTTGAATTCTAATCGAACTATTTAAAAATTATTCAAAATTTATCAAAAATAATATTGTTTTGAAATTGTTGAGTAAATTTGTTTCACCAAAAACATTATGAATTATATTGAAATTTTCTTTTCTTTTTCAAACGTTTTATTAATATTTAGAAATTAAATATAATTTTGATGCATTGATGGAGGATTCAGAAACATAAATCTAGTCTTATTCCAGCAAATAATGTCTCTCTGTATAGAAATATTTGAATAGCTTTTTGCATCAAGATGTATTATTTATTTAGAAAAAAAATTCCAGGAATAATTTTCTATCTCAGCAAAATCATTATTCTAATAAAGCCACAACTCATTTACAAGTTATAGTTTGACGACACAATATTTTGTTTGCAACAACATCATTTCTTTTCAGAATAAAAGGCCACAAAATGAAGTTATTTGCTTTCAGTCCACCAACCCAAATGAACCCCGCTCTGTATTTCCGGTCACTTCCATTTCAATCGGAAGTGTTAATTCTCTAAGGTTTCTCTTTCCCTATCTGCATGGGCCGTTCGAAAGTCAGAAATGGTTAACTGAGGCTATAAATAGAAATAAATGGATGTTTTGAGGGATCATTTATTGGTTCGTTTTATGTAACGCCCGTTGAAGTTGAAAAAACAGATCAATATCTCTTTTCATATCAGTTTGAATAACACGTCAACTTCTTCGAAATTATCTACATAAATTATTCAGGGCAAAATAATGCATTTCATGGTTTCTTATAATAAAATCTTTTTCTTGTATCATATGATACTAATATTGTTTTCAGAAAGCAATACAAGATTGGCTCGAATTCGATGATTAGAAATTCAATCAAGTTTTTTCTCTTCTGTTAGTGAATTAACATGAACAAAAATTGTGTGTGTGTGTGTGTGTGTGTGTGTGTGTGTGT
>JAPMOQ010048968.1:236681-253631 GCA_026543055.1 Argiope trifasciata
AAAAAAATGCAGTATAAATAGATTTTTCCGTTAAGTCAGGGAATATAAATATGCGTTTATCTTTTAGTTTAATCCACACGCAATTTTTTTATTTTTCAGCAAATGAAAGCCAACATTTTTATTTCATGGATATTATTGTAAAATTAAGCATTTTAATGTATTTTAATGAAACAAATCCCGATTAGCCTGAAACACAATGTGTTACCATAATACTTTGTTGATGTTATAATTTCTTTCTAATTTAGACTGCGCTTAAAGATTTCTATTCAAGTCGAAAGAAACGCACAATTACCGGGATGACAGAAAAGGCACAGAACGGAAATAGAGGTACGACTTCACTAAAATCCTCTTAAGAAGTATTATTAGTTTTTCACTTTTTTACAGACTCAAACGGCGTTATGCGAAGTAATTGCTTAAAAATTTTCTCTTGATCAGTATTTTTCTTTCAAAACATATCTTCTTTTTATCTTGGAAAGTAAAAGCAATGTTTCGGTACTATTAATACCACAAAGAAACAAAATGTGCAATAAGTTTTTCTTCATTTATTAGATGAGATTTTTAATCAGTTTAAATCTTTTTTGCTTAGGAAATACGTAAGATACCTGTTTGTAAAATTAGTCTTGATTCTACCAAAAGACTCTTTTCTAGTTCCAAATTAGTAAACTGAGCAACAAGTTAATAGTATTATTATAAAGTAGCTGTTGCACATGATATAAAGTATCTCATATAATATCTCCAAAATATCTTGATAAAAGTTAAATTACTTTGTGTTAAAAAAATTCTCAAACGAGAAAATATAGTTTCATTAATTAATAATTTTCTAATTATTTGCAGTCTTTTCAGTCAAAAATTAAATTAAATTAATCATTTGAATTTAAATCTTAATTTCAAAGAAATCTTTTCTTTTTCATTCTTAAATAAATATGAAATTGTAATATAGCTTCCGGGAGCATTTATTTTCATGGCAATAAAGAATATTTTACAGACATTTTAATGGTTGCTGAATCGAACCAGGCTAGTGATCCTTTGAATTAATGATAAATTTATTCATATTTTAGCGACTTCACAACAAATTTAGTGATTTCCGATTTAAAAAATAGAATGGTTTCATAAGACATGTAATAATGGCAATGCCTTTATTAGAATGAAAGTAACGATACCTTCCTAGATTTCTTTGCTTATACAAAGAACTATAAAAATCGAAGATACAGAGCTCAAGTGAGTAATTAGGATGAATTTCTTGAAAGTGTTAATATTCTAGCTAGTCATCTTTCTCATTTTCTGTTGTTGAGCTTTGTTTCTGTATGCCACTGCATTGTTGTGTATAAACTTCAGCTGTGTATTAATACCTGTGTTTCATGTTTTCGTGTAAAATAAAATATGGTTATCCAATACTGAGCTTTTCGCTATACATTCATCTTACTGAAACAAACAAAGATACATTCGCAGAAAATACTATCCTAAATATAAAATAAAAACCATTCTGAAAGAAACTAGACAATAGGAGAAAGAAATGAGAATATTATGAATCGACATAAATATTAAAAAAGCAAAGATTTCATATCCTTATCTTTTACTAAAAGGGGCACAAAAATAATACGAATTGAATTTATGATTCTTTAATCAATTTTATCTTTATTAGCACATTGAAAAATCAATAAATTTAAACAAAACCTGTTTCAGTCACTAGACACAAAAATAGGTTGACTTCACATACAATAAAGATGCAGATCAAAGGGTCTGGAATCTATTTAAGTCCGCTCAGTGCTACTGGTGGCTGTGGCCGATTGTATATAATGATTAATTGAAAAATAAATAAAAACTCTGTTGTATGCATAGTATAGTATATGAAAGAACCAGTTTGGATATTGTAGGAAGTTCTTATATAATCGAAAATAACTTTTAAATTATGATGATGATGTCGTGTAAAGACCCCTGAGCATCCAGAGGTCAGAAGTCTGACCTCTAGCTCATATGAAGATGGCACACACATGCGCTTGCACAACCCCGTTTTGCAGGAGGGCACCGTCACACGCCTCACAGACAGAACACAGATGAAGAACAACCATTCCCGAACTGGGACTCGAATCCTGGACTTCCAGATCACGGGGAAAACGTGCTCACTCCTATACAGGATGCAAGCAATTATTATAGATAAATTTAAGATTTAAAAATCATTTGGATTCAAAAATGTTTTCTCTATATCAGAATTTTTTTTTATAAATAAAAAAAAACTTTTGTTACAAGCATACTCACTATTATAATCATTTATTTTTTCATATCATTTCATGTTTCTCTTTTCATCTGAATCTGTGCATAACTCTTTCATTGTTTCTTAATCTAAACTATCCTTTTACAACTGGAAATGCAAAGATTATAATGAAGTCTTATTAATCCTTCTCGTTTCGTTCAGAGAAGCTCGGAGTTATTGCAGATATTCGATCGGCACGTATTATCCGATGGGAAAGGGATAGCTTTGTGACACGTGAGAAGTCTATAATGACGCCGAAAGGAAGTATGTTTAACAAGCCTCGGGCGCAAGATCCTGTCAGATAGAATTTAATCGGGTATTGGGTTTGTAGGTGTTAACGAACCACAATTGTTAAATATATGCATTGATAAAGGTATAGGTTATTATTGAAAAACAGACTTTAATTCGAATCGCTGAGTTAAATGAATAGTTTTTTAGAAGTTTTAGTAATAATATTAAATTTGTAAATAATTAATAGGGTTTTACACTTTTGATATATGAAAACTACAATTAAAAATCTTATTATTAGTTGCAGGTTTTTTTCCATATTTGTTAATTTTTGTCTTGGATACATGATGCTCAAAAAACTGTGCAAAATTTTAGATAATTACAATTTTTTTAAATATATATATAACAGCAAAAGTCTATAAAATTCATTAGGAGGTCTAATCCTTTCCCGTTTCGCTTAAAATATTTATTTTCAAAAATCTGGCATAAAATATCATTTTATTTTATTTAATAAATGAAAATTAATTTTTCTGGCATAAATATTGAAGTTCTGCTGACCCATAACTTCATTCAAAGAGAGAAAAAATTGTATTTATTCAATTAAATTTGCCCTATTTTTCAAAATAGTTGCCAAAATGGTTAAGACAGCGTATGGTTGAGACTACTCAAAAGGAACTTTTAAATGTTACATTCTTTTTTCTCTGATTAAGCTCATAACTAGCATTATCAGAAACTTGACAACCTATTGCGCTTGGGAAACACAAATATATTCCAGTTTCCCCTTAATGTTTACTTGAAAAGAAATTATCGTATAAATTTGAGTTAAATCACAATTTTTTCATAAAGTATTCGGGCATTCCATAATAGCTTTTACCAACAATTTATAGCACATGATCAATTTATCATACTGACCAAATCTTAAAAAAAGAACATCAATCTCACCTCCTTAAAAAGCTGGAATTCAATATACAAATAGACGAATAGATTAAACGAATTCTTCATTTGCTTTCTATCAAAAACATACTACAATACTATTTTTAAAAAATTATTACGTTTCGTCGAATTTCTATATTATTCCTATAAAGACAAAAAATAATCACCTAAATGATAAAATAATTTCATAATTTCTTTTACAAGATCCTTCTATGGATATACAATGTGAAAGAATAATGCATGTATATCACTCATGAAAGAATTGCACATTCCTCTCAAATAAATAAATAGATAGATGCATTTTAGTGTTAAGTTAGATGTTAAAGCTATTTTAAAATATAAGAATTTATTATATTATAAAATTGAAATAATATTTGAATTATCGTTCTACTTATTTTTTTTTCAGACAAAAATTGCAAGTTCTAAAAATATGTAAACAATTTATTATTAGCATGTTTACTATTTTTCTCTTCATAAAATCATTTTTAAACTTAATAACATAATTATTTCCTCCATTGCTGTTTTTTTATTATGTAGTATATTCTCTGGAGTAACGCTCTATTTTAATTCATTTTTAAGCATTTGCCTTATTAATTTATATTAATATAAGAAATTTAATCCTTGTAAAAAATTTCATGCAATAGAAAACGCCAGTACATGAATTTTTATTCCCAAAATCTCTTTTCTTTTAGGTACGACCACTGGAAATAAACAAATTTATTTTTTAATTATTTTTATTATTTATATTCCTTCACATATCTATATCAATTCATAATTGAAAATAGTATCCAAGCATAAGATTAAATTTTTGATATATAACTAATTATTTTTTTTTAATTTCATAATGTCATCATAATTGAAGTACAAAAATTGTAAATCCTTTTCATTCTAGATTAATACAAATATATGAAAATATGCAAATAAAATTATCTTTCACTTTAATTTAAAATCATTATTATCCAAGATTACTGTGATTACATCATAATCTGATTAGAAAAATTATCCTTTTTAATTAATTATATTTATAATTTATTAATATAATATTGCCGTACAATGTAACGTATAATGTATAAAAATAAGAATACGAGTACAACTTTAAGGAAAATATTAGCACCATTAATTTATTTAAATTTTACTTCAACATTTTAAGAAACAACTCATCTAGCTTTCATTTTTTCATGGCATGTTATAAATACAGCTTATGTATACATTGTTAAATATACTAATTTACAGGGTTAAAAACAGAAAAAAAAAAACTTGAATGTGTCTCATGCATAGTTTACATTCAAAATATTTCCATCGCAGTGACCTCGTTCAAAGTAAGTTGGCATTGAGGTTCTTCTGTTGGAGAAAATAAACAGATGTTAAAAGGGATCAAATCTATCAACATAACACTGTTTGGAAATAGAATTCCCAGATATTTATAAATTACACGGTAACATTTGTTAGCAGGCATTTCGTAGTCATTGGCATTATTTTTAAATTGCCGATTCGTATTACCATTGCAAAAGAACTATTCCATTCAATGTTTATACGACTAGCTTCAGTAACTAATAAAATATTCAAATATTTTATTAAAAAATCATTTTTTATCAACTATGCAAATTTTAATTCTTAATTTTATAATTCTAAATTATCGAACCAAAATATAACACAAAAATGTTTTTTAAGCAAATAAATCTTTTCTGAGATAGCCGTTTTCTTTTTTTTATCTAAGCTCATTAAAATATACTGTCTTCTACAGTTGTGTCTTTATTTATAATTATTATTATTATCATCTTAAATTATACAACTAGTTAACTTGATTTTCTAGTTAACTAGTTCATTTTATCTTCTTTGCATGAATTTCAATTTGTAATATAAATAGTGTTTTGAGAAAATATTTGTAATATTTTAATATGACGGCTGCTATAATCTCAAGTAAATTCCTGAAATTCTTAGTTTGGCACAAGATTTCCCTTTGTCAAACTAAGCTTCATTCAGCCGATTAAATATCATGTTCATGAGTCGTGACAATTTGAAAATACATCTTTCAAATTCTTCTTTCAACTTTTCCAGATTTTCTTATTTAAAATTAATTCGAAGCTAATGAAAAAAGCAATTGTACAGTGAATATAAAAAGTTTAGTTTCAACTTTCTGAGATCTGTAATAAAAATTCATAAATTTATAAAGTAAGTTAAATATTCTTTAATCAAAAAGCTATATATATCAAAAAGCTAATCAAAAGCTATAGCTAGCTTTTTTTTAAATATAACGACCTTTAAGTTCTTTAAAAAATTAAAATTAGCATATAAAGATCTTGATGTAAAAAATTAATATATAGATCGTGACTCGAAATAATTTAAAGATACCGACAAAATTTCCCGGAATTTTCTGGTCATATTTTTTACTGCTTGAAACTTTTTATGCTGAATATCTAAAGAATTGGCATACCACAATTTAGGTATACTCTTTTAAAATATTTATAAACATTCATGTAATTTTAATAAATCTAAATATAATGTTTCAAGAAATTAAGCTAAAAATTTTAAATTTACATGATTATTTTGTATAATCATAGAAAAAAGAAAATTATATCAGAAAGCAATTACTAATGAAAACAGGAATTGAAACTAACACTGTAACATGTGGATATTTGATATTTGCAAAATTCTTGTATAGAATATATAATGAGGTAGGTTTAAAATAGGTTTAAAATATAGGTTTAAAAATACAAAATATTTTTTAATCCCGGGAAAGAATCAATCGGATGTTCCCAGAAAAAATCCTATTTCCAAAAATGATTACTATTCATATTAAACTGTGATATTAGAAACTTTAAAGCATAAAATTCGTATTTTTAGAAATAGTATGATTTATTGAAGTTTATTTATCATTGTAATGCTCATGCCTATTCTATTATTTGCACATTTCGTTACGTAGCATGCACGATGAAAAAATATCTTTCGAATTGGACTTGTAAGACTTTATTTTTAAAAAACATACGAGGAAGTTTTGGGGAGACCAATTCACTGAAATTTGGAAACTAAAAATCTCTTATACATTCAATCAGATGAGTTAAAAGTTTTTCAGCATCTCTGTCATCCAAGGGGCCCTCTTTTATAAAAATCTTATGGTACTGAATTTTTCGATTTTTTTAAAAATTCCTTTATACCCACAATGTCCAATATTTTAAAATGTTATCTATCATATTTTTCCTCCTAGGCAGAAGACATTTTAAGGCAATCACAAATTATTAATCGCAAACATTTTAAGGCAACTAAAACTTAAATTTAAAAATAAAAGTTTATACTGAAACTCCTCTCAATTCATAAGAAATGCGTAGTCTAATCTTAATTTTTTCTGAGACCTGTACAATATAGAGAGACTATTAAATATTCTCATAAGCGCTTTCACCTTCAAATCTCTTCAGACACGCCATCTTCTCAGGAATAAACACTGCGATAGATTCATCTTAATACTTTATCCTTGTATCCCAGCAACACTGAATAATGCGATTCATCTCGAAAGTTCCACATCTTGTCGTCATGGTGATGAGATACACTATTGACTTGCCACTCAGTCAATGGATTAAACCGCATCACCAGCACCGAGATGACAGAGGTTGCACTCCTAATGACATAAGATGATAATAATGAATTGAAAATGCTTCTGGAGTTTCACGCTAGGACTGACTAATTCCAATTGAACGGAGCTTTATTTGAGTTTCACATAAATCTTTAAACAGCTTAAATTCTTATTTCAAAACGCGTTTTTTATATTAATTGGAAGAATTTTCGGGAATGAACAATCGCTGAATGCAGAAGAATGGAGAAAATCTTATACAAAATAGATAAGAATAATTTCGTTCATTGGGAAAAGCACTTTTAATTAGTTATTTATTATTTTTTTATAAATGGACACTATTTTCTTGTCTGTCTTTTTATTAAATTTTTGTGTTTCAGATTTTTACAATTTCCTTCCACAAATTTAACTGTTTATTATTTTACTTTCTTATTTCAAAATTTCAGATTCTTTTAAAATAATAATATAAAATGTTTCTGCATTTCGATTAGTTATGAATTTTTATGCCCTAGTTATCAAAAACTATTCATATTATTAATAAAAGAAATATTCAAGAATGAAATAAAAACTGCGATCATAAATTTTCTGTAATTATTAATAATAACACTGTTTATTGTACAATTTAAAAAAAAATTATTTATTTTGCCATAAAACTATTTTAGTTCATTTCACTTTTATTTTTTGAATTCCACCTTTGGTTCATTCAGGTGATATCTCAAAAGTAGGAATGAGAATCATCAGATATGGTAGCTGGTTCTTGTTATCCTGAATAATGTTGTGGGATCGGATCCCCTTCGGTCGATGACAATACGTATATCGAATGAAAAGATTTGATTTTTAAGATTCAACTATGGTTCTCGTCTGCTGCCGTCTTGACATATTAGTCATTGAGTCGTATGTCTTCGGTTGGAAAAAGATTATTCAGGCATGGTTAAATATTTCATTTAAGTTTTAATCAGATATTCTTTCATTTTCTTTTTATACTAAATGCATTATTTATCAACTCTAATCAAAACACAAATGCCCATTTATAAACCGCTAGAAAGGTTTTTAGTACAAACAGAAAATGGCTTCAAGCAAATCAGAAAATATTTTTGTTAATAAATCAAGACTATTGAAAGTCAGTAATTATTATTGTAAGTTTTACTTATATCTATAAATATTTAAAATTACGAGAATTCTAAATATTTATATAATTTCCAGGATCGTACTAATTATATTTCGTAAAATGTTCTTGAAACTTAAATGTTTTTAAAAGCCGATATGCCTTTACTGAGCTGAAAATTGACTAAGTTATGAGGTTTGGATGTTTCAATATTTTGGCCAACTAACGATTAATTAGAAGACGTGCAGTCCATTCATTGGCTTCCCATTGAGGCAACTATTGAAGTCAAGTAAAATAAAAATATTTTTTCACTTATTTAATACTTTAATGAAACCACATCTTTTTTGCCTTAGTTTAAAATGTTTGTGAGTCAAGAATATTTGATCAATATGATCAGTGTTATTAAGTTTCTTTAATAATTTTAGCTTCGTAATTTTTCAGAGATAGTTTACTGTTTTAAATAACAAAAAATATAATTGTTTACTTTACTCCAAGCATTTTTTTCCCAAATGATTCTATGTATCTATTTTTAACAATTTATAAATTGGCACTTGGAACAATATATAAATACAAAGTACAAATTTAAAAAAGTCTATTAACAGCTCTGATTTCCTTTCTCTACCTTTATTGAAATGAAAATTTTGAAATGGGATTTTCAAGTGCGCTTTTCAATTAAAGCAGTTAATCTAGAAAAGAAATTATAGCTATAAACAAAGCTTGCAAGAGTATACAAGACAAAAGTATTTTTTTTAATTATTTACAATTCCACTTTTTTTATTATAGATATAACAAAATTAATTTTATTCGTCATGATGTACCCAACAAGATGAATGATTTAGTTAAATCTAGTAATTTAAACAGAATAAAATGAATTTTAATCGTTTATTTCCACACTAAACTATTGAATGAAATGAATAAAATTTAGCATGTAATCTTTACCATAAACAATTAAACGCTACGAAATTTTGGCTTAAACATCATTTTTAAAATATAATAAAAAACACATTGAATTGTCATAAAAAACTACACAGGAAAGATCTAAACACAAAGCCCATCATATTTTGCATAGTTCAGTTAAAACCCCATTTGGGGGTTGTCCAAGAGGATGTTTTGGAATGTATCTGATGGTGTCCTGCCATTTAGTAAAAGAACATGAAAATTAGAGAGAAGAATTATACCATTTCCTTATTCAGATTCTAGTTAAATCTATAAATCGATTAACAGAAAAATTATACTGGTCTTCTTTCAAATGGAATTTAATCAGGTAGAATTTAATCGCTCTTTCCGTTTTCGATATTTTATTAAAATATATTCTTGATTGCCTGGTAAAAATATTTTAATTTAGTATCCACTTTATATCTTCTTATAACCAGCCGTAATCAATGGATCTATTTTTGGAGGGTACTCAATTTTCCTCTCTAATATGAACTTCCCTTATCGCGTGCGGTTACCGGAAAAAATATAATCCTCCTTCCTAATTTATTTTTATCAAGGAAGATTCAGTTAGCTATTTTTTATTAGAGCGAATTTTCGTAAAGGATAGACTACATCTGAAATTTTCATTATCTTTCTATCCTCATTTTATAAATTTGAAAGTTTGGGGAAAATAGGAAATTTATTTTGTGAGATTAGTGGAAAATTAATTTATTTTTAGAGAACAAAGACGTTTTTAAATCCATTGGTCATTTGAATTAACGAAATTAAACTAGGCATCTTGCAATTATTAATTAGAAAGAAATAATAAATCAAAATGATTTATAGTTGTAAGAATTTACAACGTGAAGCTTCCCTGACAATTTTAAGATAAATTCTTTTTTATTTCATGTTTTCAAAATAGCATGACATGTGTATGCATTACTGATTCTTTTTTTATAAGGATTGATGAAGTTACAGCGATTTCAACCACTTTTCAAAAATAAAATAAAAAGTTTATTTTGAAATTTTAAAATTTGTGCAAATTTAGTTTTAATCATATGTTAAATCCAGATTATATGACATAATTAAAATAATAATCTTGCAAATTATCATTCCAAAGTTTAATACAGTAATTTTATGCATATTTTCTATGAAGCAAAAGAAACGTTACATCCTCTTAAATTTTACCTGCTTTTATTTAGAAAATATCTTTCAATGACTGTTTTTTAATATATTAACCAAATATATATAAAGTTAAAAAAATATTATAATTTTTATATGTATTTAGAGGCAATGGAATCTTAAAATACGCTACTTTTGTATTGTGCTGCAAGTGTTATAATATGAAGACTAGAAAGCAGTCTTATTCAATTAGAATGTGCAACTATTATATATCTGATACGTTTTTGCACTATTAATGACATTCTTCTGTAATTTTTTCACCTTCCACTGTACTGAAAAGAAACACAAATGAACTGAGAGGATAATTATCTGCTAAAATTCAACTGATTCAAAATTCGATATATATTTACATAGAAATCCTAAAAACTTTTAAAAATAAAAAAATATACATTTGGTACCGAAATCAAAATTCATTTTAAAAAATATATAAATCTTAAGAAAATCGTATTAAATATTTGAAAAATTGCCAAAACTAAATGAAATTCAATCTGAAATAATATGCAATGAGATGCAAATTTTTCTCCTCTTATCGGAATTATGTCAAACATGCCTCACTATGCTGTTATGTACTTTTTCAATAGTATACTGTAAAATTCAAACAACATTAGAGAACTCAAACAAACCAAGCATTTCTTTCTCTTAAATATTTCGGAAATGTTTACAGTTGTCAAACAAACGGGCTTGATATGGCATATCTTTCTTTATTTACATTCTAATGTAATATGTCGAGGACATTATCCTAGAATGTTTTGCTGGCTTAAGAGGTTTTATTTATATATCGTTCTTCACTCACTTATGCTCCAAATATGTGGAAAAAACACTTGTTTGTTATCTACTATCCAATCTCACTACTCCAGATTTTGTGTTGTTTTTTTTACAGAAGCCAGGATTTTATTTTCACTTCTTCTGAAGAGTTGTATTGCATTTCCAAGACTCCCAATACCGTTTCAGA
Organism: Argiope trifasciata; assembly: GCA_026543055.1. Lineage (NCBI taxonomy): Eukaryota > Metazoa > Arthropoda > Arachnida > Araneae > Araneidae > Argiope > Argiope trifasciata. Next base: position 247,813 of record JAPMOQ010048968.1, read on the forward strand.
AAGAAATAAAAGTATTTTTGTAAATTCACCAAGGATGAAATAACCTTAATTTCAAGCTTATTACCAAAAAAACTAAAAACAAGCTAAAATATCGTAATTGTGATTGAAACTTCATTTATGTAGTGAAACATTCTTGATTTACTAAGAATCATTTTGTGCGAAGTACGTTCATTTTTCTATACCCCGGCCAGAATTCTATCTCATTAAATATTTTCTGCTATAATGATGTGCTTACAACACACATGGAATTCTTGAATACTTAGTATTCAAAATTTAATCAAATGAAAGTATTAAATAAACTATCAAATAAGGTGTCTCACTTAAAAAGCAAAATTAATTGAAAAATCTTCAATGTCTCACGTAACTATCATATAACTACAGAAATTGCCATAACAATAAATATCCCAAATAAGATGTGTTTTCTAACTAGGAAATTAAATAAATTTGAAGGTTAAAAGGTTAAACGGGCTTAAAAATTCTTTATTTTTATGCTTTTTGTAGTAAAATGTAGTAATTTAATTGTTTAGTAGTAATTAATCTAATTAAATATGGATGCCAATTAATTTTCCAGTGCAAGTTTTCGTTTTATAGATATTTTATTCAATAAAAAAAGAGTCTATTATATATATAATTAAATTTACATGCCCTGTATTTTAGATTTTTTGCTCAGGAAACCCCATTGGAATGACTAAAATTTTTCATAGAAAACTCACTTATGTAAAATATATATAAGGTAAAAAACTGCAACATAGAAAACCCATTTATGTAAAAGATATATAAGGCAAAAAGATATGAAAGTGCATAAAGTATATTACAATTTTAGCATAACTGATTGTACCCAGTACAGTATAATATATGCAATTTGTATATAAGTACAAACTGCATATAAGAACCACCAGTGTACACTTAAGTACAAATTTTCCATACCGTAAGCCCAAACAGAATATATGTGCATTTACAATAGAAATGTTTGTTATATAAAATTTTAAATGCATATCATTACAAGAATAAGAAGTTTTGCTTGAAAAGTTATTGAAAAAATAGGTGTTTAAAGTTATAGAATGAAACTATTCATTTTGGCCAGTTCCTTTAATAATTTCTCAGCTCACTGCTTTTTATTAAAGACACTCCATAGGTTAAAAAAAATTGCCAAAGATATATTTTTAATTGAGTTATAAAAATAAGATCATTGATTCATCAATTAATGATGAATCTCTTAATAGCATGGTAAATTAATTATTTTCAAACCTCATTGTAATATAAAAAATGTTTAGTAAGACCATTTTTCTTTTATTTTTAGGGTTCTTTTTTAAATAAACTTTTATCTATGTTGCTCTTCAATCTTTTAATGACACTTTTAAAAGATAATTTACCCTTTATTTCAGCGTGAATGAAATAATGTCATTTATGAGACGCCAAAACAATGTGTTTGTAAAAATGTTTCACCATTTTGGAAATGGCACTCCATTCTTCAACTCTCCAAATGTCAACATACTCGCGTCAAAGGACAGGAAGCATTCTTTTTCAACGTTTTCGGAACTTTTCTTCTGTTTCTGATCGAATTTGGACGTGATGTGTTCTCCAGAGAAATTATTCTTCCCCACACACCAATGAGTAAAAAGAGACAAAAGTTGCGGAACCTTCTTTGTGTTGAAGTTAGTGAATTCCTAAAACTCTGAGGAAACTGTTGGAACAAAATATAACAGAAGAAGAAGAAAAGAAAGTATTTGACTTCGTACTACAATGTGCATTTTTAGTTTTACATCTGGGAATAAAGCAAGTTGATAAAAAATTGAGAGTGGAAGGAGTGGAAACTAAAACAATTTTTTGAAAAGAAAGAAAAGTGAATGGATGAAAAATAAACTATCCTGCTCCTAAGCAATCCTAATACACTTCTAAGAATCCCATTAAGCAATCAATTAAAAGCAATGCTTCCTTACTTTCTTGTACAGTGAAAATATAGCAATCGTCGAAAAAATTAGATTAGAATATATTTCAAGGAATATTCATATTTTAGATCCACCCTAAGATCGAAAACAGCCTTAAGCTAGATGGATGAAATTTGATAAGAACTATTTACGTCAAATATTTAAATAACAAACAAGTTTGGACCAAACCCCCATTCAACTTATTCATTTTTATAAATAATTTTACTTTTATTGGAAATTTAAGCTTTTGTCAACGTGATGGTATTATGCTGATAAAGGCTATTTTCTTATGTATGCATTATCTGCTCCTGCAATAAAATTTTGATTGAAGTAAACTGCGGTATAATATGGTTATAAGACTTTTTTTAAAAAATGGAAAATTAGAGACAGTTGATATGTTTAAAATTATCATGGATAACAAATTATCGCTGAAAAAAGCCCAAAACCATGTTTCATATTTAATTAATTGAAATTTCAATTAAAATTTCTAAAAAATTTAAATTAAATTCTCGTTACTATATTTACATTCAAAAATATATTTGTGCAAAATTTGGAATTTGTATACTAAACTATTCAGGCTGTAGCAAGTCATTACACAAACAAATACATGTTCATCTTTATTACAAGTAAACATGTACCAACTATTTTATCGTACACTTTATAATCATATTCCAAATTACGCTTCACAAGCTGATTTACTCAATCTAATTCAAATACAGATATTTAAATATTGCTTTGATATTGCCCTAAAATTGTATTTGACAGAGTTTAAAAGTTTCTCTTATCTTATACAGTACTAAGAAGATTTACAAGCAATTAAAAACGAAAATTATGTAATTTGATTCCAATCTTTACCATTAATTGCAGCTATTTTGTAAATCTTAAGCAAGAAAATAATTATTAAACTATATTATTTCCAGTTAAGTGGAGCACAATAGAATAATTAGAGGAAATTAAATTCAAGAATTAATTTTCACTTTAACAATTAGCAAAATAGCTTCCAGAATTAATTTTCACTTTAGCATCTAGCAAAATAGCTTCCAGAATTAATTTCTACTTTAGCAATTAGAAAAATAGCATAGCAAGAATAATTTTTACTTTCATATATCATAATAACAGCTATGATCACTATTACTCTCAATGACATTTTTGCAATTTCAATTTAACATTAAAAGAACGACGAAACAAGAAGTATTTATTAGATTAAAAATGATATAATTTAATTCATTATTCTTAGTATCATCATTAATCAGATTCAATTAAAATATATAAATGAAGTTCCACTAATTCAGTTATACCACGAAAATATTATCAAAAAAGATCGTAAAGGGATAGATGATTGAATAAAATTTTAATTGATTTCGTAGTATGTGATGACCAGAGAGACAAATTAGTATTTAAGGAATCAATTTTGTGAAAAAACACTTTAGGATATTAATGCAGAGGCAACATGCGAATAGATAATTTATTTTGGCTTTAAAACCAAAAAACTTATTATTATATTTTCATATGAATAAGGTAATTATTACCAGAATTTGATATTGAATTCAGCCCTAAATTGATATTTACAATGACTTTTTTCAAACATCGGAAATGATCTTCCAGAAACTTTCTTATATTGAATCTAATAATTCCCTATCTAATATCCCTATCTCTAGCATAAAACTGTAAGCACTGGACAAAAGCAATGGAGGCTTAAATGTACATCACCCTTTTTCTATTATTATTATATTGAATAATAATAATGGAATGGATTAATGTGTATTAACCCCCTTCCATTAGAGAATGATAGTTACAAAAGAGCAGATTATTGAGATATCATTTTGTGATAATTAGTGATTGGATTGCAGTTACATAAATACCAGTAAACCTAATGTATGTATTAAATACCATTTTTTCGAAACAAAATTTGATTAAAAAAAACAAAATTTGACATAAAATTTCTGGTATATTCGATAAATCACATACCGAAAGTCACTTATGTAAGTTAAGTGATGATATGCATTTAAAGTGCAGAATGATCAATTGTAAATGTTTGGGCAAATTTAATTCAAAATCTGGTAAGTGTCTGTAGAATTTGAAAAAATAAACTAAATTTCATTTACTTTAGATATGAAATTTTTGAATTAAGATTTTTAAATTTTAATTTGCATGCAGACATACAGTTAATGGTTTGATGGATTTGATTTTCAAATTTGTTACAATCTTCATTTTAGTTATAGTAGTCTAACTAAAAGCTGCAGACCAAATTTTACTTATCTTGATATTGATATATTGTTATTTTATGCTTCTTGTACTCAATCTGATGTACAGACTTTAACAGGATGCATTTCACTCAAACCTTCAAATCTTCAATTTTCGTCTTAAGATCATTAATCAAATTTCATCCCTCTGGTCCAAATAATTTTGAATAATCGTGAAAACCACAGATAATCAGACAGACATAATTCCAATAACGTATTTTTTTTTAACTCAATGAGTTCTGAAATGTGTATATTCTACAATAACTCGAAACTGATTTTTTTAAAATTGCAATACTTCTTCATCATCTACTTCACATGCTAAAATTAAAAAAAAGTATAATAGGATTTTAAAACTCTATATTTCTTCGATGGTAAGTCGGAGTTCGAATAACTTATGAACTTAAAAAAATGATAAATGTTTATTTTAATTCCCATATATTAATGTAAGATATTTTTCTATGACATTGTTTTATTTAAAGAATCGTTATTTTATTAAAAAATAATGTATCCTTAAGAATGAAGAATCAATTTCAGCATAGAAAAGCAGAGGATAAAGAATATGTCGTTTCGTACAAAGCTTTGAGACATCATTCCAAGTAAGACACACAGAATATTAAGGAATTTAAATATATGAAAACTGAAAAATTAATAATTATTCCTATTAAATTTGATTTTATTATTAATTATTTTGGAAACAGAATCTCGAATCGGGATGAAAAAAATTATTATTACTTTTGGGGATTAATTCACAAATAAGTTATTCGTGTATATGACAAAATGAAAAAGATAAAATATTTTCTAATAATTATATTGATAATGATGATATTTAAAACTTACAGATACGAATTGAGTTAAATTTATGTTTAATTTAAATATTAATCGTCTTTAAATTCATATTAAAATTAGAAAATAATTTTAAAATGCGAAGAAAGAATTTAGCTGAAAGTTAATGCATAAAATTTTAATGTTTTCAAACATATTCTATGCATATTATTAAATAGTTTCAATTTGTAATTGGAAGTATATTATGTGCATAATTATGACTGTTTATTTTTTTCAAAATTAAAATTTGTAAGACTTGTATTTTAATGGATTTTCTCATATTAAAAGATAGCTAGTAACTTGTTAGTGCTGTTTGGTAATATAAGGTATTTGATGGAAGAATGTATTAGACAGGAATGTAAAAAAAGATTAGATTTAAAATATCATTATAACAATAATGCGCCAGAGGAAATAGTTTGAAGTTTCCGAAGTAAATTTCCATTTTTCAAATTTTCTCGAATTTTATATTAATTTTTAATGTATGAAGTATTGTGTTTTAGCGTATTTAGATTGAAATATGATGAATGATTATGTGAAATATCTTAGTCTTTAATATGTGGTAATATATCTACATCTATCTTAATATGGATCTAAACTAAAAACAGGTTCCAAAATTCATTCTAATTATACTTCAAATATTTAAAGTTTTTATAAAAGGAAACTTTTGAAATTAGAATAGCATTTAAAGGTTGTTTTTGTTATTTTTCCTTGAATATGGTAAAGAACTAAACTTTCGGCAGCATATAGTTTATCATGAATAAAAACATATTTTTAATATAATATTATATATATATATATATATATATATATATATATATATATATAT
>JAPMOQ010048968.1:255064-310960 GCA_026543055.1 Argiope trifasciata
ACATTAAAAAGAAAACTTGAGAAGTTTTGAGTATCAACACATACTTCGTCACTTCATCTGTATTAAATGTCATTTTCATCGCCATCTTCAAATTATTTGTAAATAATCGTTAGGGTTTCTCTTTCAATGTATACATCCACATGTCCCGACGCATTATGACATATTTTGCGTTTAGTTCGTCGTTTGCAAAAATTTATCAAATTTTGTGCTCTTAGCTACCAAGTTATTTGCTGTTTTAAATTTTTTCTGGTTGATCTAATAAATCTAAGATTACAGTTTTGATAATGGATCTAGATTCAACCTTAATATTTCCATGTGAAGATAGTACATCGAATTTCTTTAACCAAACTCTTTCAGATTGATAAACAGAAGTTTTACTAAAAAATAATAAAAAGGAATTCATTTAATTTGTTCATTCTAGAGCTAATGCATTTCTTACCTAAGCAAAAACAGTAATATCTTTCATTAGTTTTGTGCAAAATTTGATATAAAAATATCCAACACACATTTGCACCCGTTTTCCACAATCCTGTTTGGAATTATCGTTTCATAAACAGGCAGCTATTATTTAAAAAATAATGTAAATTATTTTTACTTAGATACTTTTATTAATGCACTTAAAAGCAAGAAAATGATTTTCTAACTTCAATCCTTTTCTGTTTTTTTTTTTCTTCTTTGATTTATAATTTATTAATAAAAAAATATTTTCAACACTTGAGATATTTTTTAATTTACTACTAAATACTAATAAAAGTAAAAGTAAAACAAATTACTTGTTAGATAAGTTACAAGAATATTAATATATTATCATCAAAAATTCAGAATTCTTGTACTTTAAAGGATAATTGCAAAACTAATTTTTAAATTTCAGCTTTATGTACATAAATTTATTTCAGCTAAATAAAAGTGTTTAAAAATTATTTCGCATACTGTTTCGGAAATTTAAAATTTATATCTTTACTAAATAACGGAGGCTAAATTCTTTGACAAATATAATACCTTCTTTCGATAATGCATAATGAAACCTTATTTTTAAACTTATGGGTATATGTAAAAGATTAAATCTCCATATTTGAAGCAGTTATCATTAATTCCATGGACATAAATTTTGCATCTTGAAAAGGATCAGAAAATATTAAAAAGAACTTGCTATAAATAGTTGTGATGAAGTATTTTCACTGGAGTGTAATGTTTAAATAAAAATCTAGATGGAAATATGAAAAATTACTTAAAGGAATTGAGTTTAATGCTTGTATTAAGTAAATTTTTTTTTAACTCTTAATAAATGAATATAAAATGTGCGATGAAAGTAGTCTGAAGTGAAAGTTTTGCCATCTATACACAGAAAGAATAGTTTAATCAGTTTCCCATTTGTTTTTCTTAAACATCTGCTGAATTATTTCTCGTGTTGTTTCTTTATCTAAAAATATGCTTTATTTTGCAAAAAATGTAGGGATGTTTAAGATGCAGAAAAATATTATTTTTACTTTAAAAACTTACTTCGTTTGTATTTTTTGTGCAGAGTAGAATATACAACATTACGATGCAACGTATTGGTAGAAACAGAATAGTTGCAAATCTTTTTTAATCGATGAAAAATGTTGAAGAAATCTTTATCATTCTGAAATATAGTTTAAGGAATGTAGTGCATTTAAGGTTATAAACTATTTTAAAAATATGCAGAGGGATTCACAACTAATACAATCTCCGTTGTGAATTTAATGATAATACCATCGAAATCAAATTGTGTCAACGGATGAAAGCATGATTCATTCATATTTTGTGACCATAGACATCGTTCGACACCGATTTTAAATAAGTAAAAAGAAACTTTTGTTGTTTATTTTGATGAAATTTAAATTAATTTAAAATAAATTAACAATTAACAAGGAGGCTCCACATAAATTCTTTAAGAAAGAAAATCGAAATGGTGTAATAATGGCAATAAATATAAACAGTGGATATTTTTTCTTACAATAGCTTACGTGCATCATGGATAACTTAACCTTGCCCTTTGAAAGTTTCCGGTCCGAAATTACTTTCTGACTAGTAAGTCATTTTTTCTCCTAACACAAAGGTTTTTTTCCTGTTTTAAACTCTTTTTGGCTTTTTTACAAAATTACTTCAGAAAATACCTTTCTTTTCACCACCTGAAAAAATTGAGTTTAAAATAGGTTTATTTTTAAACTGGCTGGCTTTGACGGCAGACTATTTACCCGAAATATTGGATATACTTTGTTGCAGTTTGTGTTTCAATAAAGAAAATATAACATTGAAACGTTAACTAATCTCAAGTAGTAAAGGATGAATTAAAATATGCCCTGCAGAAAAAGAAAAGATAGGAAATATCGAATAAAAGTTGTAGTGGTTAACATCTCCATTGTTATTTATAATTATAGTGTTTATGATCCTCATTGTTACTTATATTATTTCCCTACGATTTTAAAAATAAGAGATGAGGACTTTGGAAAAATTGAGAATTAAAAGGAAAAGAAAAAATATTTTAAGAAAAGATAAAAAATAGGAATTTGTATCAATTGTTATCGCTTCATCAAAACAAATAAAGACTATTTAATAAAATATATAACATACTGATTCTACGTCACAAGATAAATAAAAGGCTGTATCTCAAAATTGTAAAAAGAGTTAATCAAGTAATACAAACATTTTATCCAATCTCTACTTAGGTTAACAAAGAAAAAAATTGTTTTGGTTACTTTTTATTATATGATTATCCAAAAAAAAATATTAAGTATAAAAAAATTATTGATTTTCGTAAGAATTGAACTCGCATTCTTCCCCATCAAATAAAATACTGAACTACTTGCATTTTACGGATTGAGTTGTTTGAGCCTGTTTATTTCAATTTTCATTACAAACAGCTAAAATTCTATTTAAAATGCTAAAAAACTAATTAAATTTAGTTAATGAATTAACATTTAGAAAAAAATGTATTAACGTATAGTTTTATCCACTACAAGTTTTAAAATAATGTATTTGTACTTGAGTGAATGAATAAAAAGTATTTTATTAAAAATTAAAAATCTGAACAAGATATATAAATAAATACATAGAGAGTGTGTGTGAACTAATTGTAGGAATTGAATGAAAAAGACATAGAAGTTTATAAAATAACTCTCATACTCATTTAAAGAGCATGTAAATAATTTTCAGTAATATAAATAGCTTAAAATGAACGTTTTAATCATCGTTCAAGCTAAAAATATATTGCTGAACTGCCAATTTATTGTTCAAAATGCAAGAATAATATATTATTCTTGTATGTTAAATTTAATATTGATTAAATTTACTATTCTATTTAAGATTTAAAATATAAAGATATAATATATAAAGTATTTTTACAATAAAAAGTTAGAAAGTATTAATTTTTAAACCAGTAATTCATTACATTATGCAAATTAAAAAATTTGGATTTAAATTTTTAACTGAGCTTAAAATATAATGATTTAGCCAACAAATAATTAAATATCCAAAGATGTCAAAAAGAAACAAGTTCAATAATTAATAAAAACACACCGAAATCAACTGAAAATTTTATTAAAAAATAAAGAAATAATATTTATAATTAAAAAAAGGGCTATTAATTTTATTATTTCAAAGTAATAATTTTTTTTCTATAGAAAATAAGGTTATGTCATAAAGCATATGCATGCCTGAGGTTTTTTTTTTCACATTTGCTTGCATCAGTTTATCTTCTAAAGAGTCTCCTGAATTAGATACATCTTCTTTTTAGAAATACGAACTTTCAAAAGTTGTATCCCTAAAGATTAAACTTTAAAACTTCAAATAAACTTCTGCATAATATTTGTGTTTTATTCTTAAGAAATCTTTTCGTTTAAAAAAGTATGAGAAGTCACATTAGAAAAACAAATAATTCTTTAAAACATATATCTGAAACTTCTGTAAAAAGGAGAGAGAAATAGCAATATTTGATACAGCTTGGAATTTATCCAGTTTCAGTTTGAATATCTTGCTTTAAAACGTTCATAAAATCTATGAATTATTTGACTCAAGATACCGCTAAAAAGCTTTTATTAAGTTACAAAGATTCTAAATAGTTGATTTAGTATTTTAGCTTTAAAACTTTTCTCAACATTAACTCTAAAAGCTCGTATATTTTATAAAGATATTTGTATTGAAAAATAAAAATATATCAGAAAAACTAATATTTTTTAAGATTTTTTAAGTAAATGAATTTAATTAAAAGTATAAAGATGATATGTTCATCAAAACTTTTTTCTTTGATTTAACTTTAAAACAATTTTTCAGAAGGTATCAAATAGCTTTTCTTTCAAATGAGAAATATGGCATAAAATTTATTCAAATAAGAAAACTATTTTTAATTTATAAAAAATAATTATCATAAAAGGATTTCATTTTAAATATGTTATAAACTTCACAGAGTCTCCCAAAATGATGCAAGCTCGACAAGTCTTTCTAAAAAGGGTAAAAGCTTGCAGACAAATGAATAATAAAGTGGATAGTTTACTATAAGTATATATATATATATATAATCATAAAATTATTAAAACAATTAAACACATTTCTTGATCAACAAAATTAAAACGAAACCAACTAGGTCGAAATCGAAATTAAAACTCAACGCAATTATTTTGTTAATATATATATATATATATATATATATATATATATATATATATATATATATATATATATATATATGTTATATATAAGCTATACTGTGAAAGCCGACTTCAAGCATCACTTGGTATACTCATAATATTTCATGAAGTTTAGAACATATAAATTATAAATTAAGGAAAAAAACTCACCAGGGGAAAACTTTGTTAGTTATAACTCATGTCAAAATTGAAAAAATTATAGTTTTCATTTGCGATGAGCATCAGTCATAAATATTTCAATTATGAAATAGAATTTCTCAGTATCATGTTTCAAAATTTAAATGCTAATGACAAATGAACAATCTAGGAATAATTAAAATTTTATCTGTATGAAATTTTTATTTTGTTAACGTTTCAAATTTAAGGCAAATCATAAACTTGAAAAAAGAAAATAAATTTTCCATATGTTAATCTAAAGTCAAGGTAATTTCATAACTACTTAAAAAGAAAGTGCTGTCTTTTACTAGGGGGCAATAAGAATTGTCTTAATATTAGATTTTTAAAAATGCGTAGGATACTCAATTCTTACACATGCTAATCATGTGAAGATGATTCTTCAAAAATATGTTTAATAGCAAATTTTCTTATCGTTTAATTTTCTGTTACCGTTCTAACTTTCTTAAAATAAAACATATTTAAAGATCACTGGTTCCTAATGTAATGAATTCAATCATGACTGCGATCAATGGAAAAAAAATTATAGTTATGATATCTCTAGCAGTGATTATTCATCATTCAAAACAATAGATCAGTTTACGTTTTATAAAGAATTTCTGGCTGGTGTTCTAGTTTTCTGACTGCCTTTAATCTATTTTTTTTTATAGTAAATCACGAAGCTCATCACGAATCATTAGCTCGGATCTCGGGCAGCACCTTACTCAATATAAAGCTATGCAAACTTTTGATTGAATGTTTTAAGATTGCCATTCAATTCCCTACGATTAAGTCATATTCTCCTTATATTTATTTATTTATTAATATATCTTTTTCAAATATTCAGTTATTAATAAAATGCTTTTTATTCATCCACACAAGTTAAAATTAATTTTTTAACTTGTAATGGATGACACTTGATGTTAATATAGTTTTTCAAATATTAATTAAATTAAATTAATTTTTAATACTTTAAATAGAGTTTTATCAATTTTTAATGAAGATTGAAATCAACAGGCATTAACTCAATCTGTAAAATTCATGGATTCCAGTATTTTTTTAGTGAAAAAGTGAAGAATGCGAGTTCGATTCTTGTGAAAATCAATAATTTTTTTATACTTAATATTTTTTGATAATTATTTAATAAAAAGTAACTAAAATAAAAAGTTTCTTTGTTGACCTTAGTAAAATTGGATTTTAAAAAATTATAATGCTGGATTTGATTTAAGAAAGATTTCATTAATTCTTTTTATCCCATACGCCAGATTCGTAACGAAGGATGGATGCTTGAAATTAATGATCTGTCGCTACCAAAACCTAGCTCTAACTGTTGGGTAAAGCATCGAATGATGAATCATGAATAATAATAAGCGAGTATTTATATGATTATCCTGAAAAATATGATAACCCAAGAAATGTAGTAGATTTAGGTATGTTAAAGTTGTCACTCCTTCTTTTTCTCAATCTTACAAATCAATGAACTAGTTTATATATAATGTAACTTTTTAAAACTCTTCCTGTTGTTGTGTTGTGACATCTGGCATTTTACTAGTTCGCGGACAATTACCTGTCAGTGATTTAAGTCGAGTGAGCTTTTCTTGCTTTTTCAGCTGCTCCAACTACTCCAAGCTGCTCCAAGAGTGAGAAATTAGCTCCTTCATGCATTCGCTTGCATAACCCTACAGAGGGTACATTACAGACAGAACAAAGAAAAACAACCATGTCAGAACCGGAAAGCTCAGACCTCGAGGAAGACGTGCTACCCCTATGCCAGGAGGCCGAAAAACTCTTCTTAGTATTAGTTAAATAAACAGCAATAAAAACAAAACAACGGCAATCAAATAATTAAAAAATGCATTTTTGAAAACTATTATCGATCATATTTCAAAGCTTCAACCGATAGGGTAAATATGGTTTGAGTGATACTCTATCACCTGATATAATTCAAATGCACTAAACTGATTTAAGGTTTTAGTGTCAAGTACAAAAAACTAAAATAGATTAAGAGTATCAAATACTCTGCATCAGTTTTGAGATTGTTTTGATGCCGATAATCTTTCGGTTTCATTCGTTTTCGACTGAACTATATCAATTTGACGCGAAGTACCAAATCGTCATACTCTAGTTTGTTATACTGTCTCAACAATACTATATGTTGTGTAATGTTTTTTAACAATATACATTTGATCCTTATTCATTTCTGCTTATAATCCTGTGTAATAGTGTATGTTCCACAGAAGTAGTTCAGCCTTCTGATATACAAACTATAAATAAAATTTTCCCTACTCTCTTCTAACCTACTCGTCAATCACAATCAAAACCAATCACACCTATACACCATCCTCAATACCTCTTCCGAAGAATCGGAGATCCTAATTTGGAATCAAATTCATATCAATATTATCTGCCAGCCTATACACAATTAAAAGAATCTATACCCACCATACACCAAATTTCCTTCCGATAGAAAAAAAGAGGGTATAAGTTGCAGAAAATACTATAGTATCAACTACAATAATTAACCTGCACTTGATATAATAAAATAGGATATCAAATCAATATTACCGTAAATTTCATATAGAAACATTTTTAAATTTGCAAATTCCTTAAGCATTTTTTTATAAATCAGAAACATCGCCTAAAGGAACAATTATTTGCTCACATCAAGTTACTAATTATATTTATCTCAGGAAAAAATAATAAGCCATTTTACAAATTTTTCATGTCCAAAATGATTGATCCTTAATTAATCCACAGATAAATCATATCATCAGAAAGAAAAATGAGTTTTCCCTCTCAAGAGAGCTTTATATTTTTTGGAAAGTGCTGTGGGAACCCAAGATAGTGAAGAAGTCAATTAACCTTATTAAATCTCATTAATAACTTTTTAGGCAGATAATATAAACGATGTTATCTTCTACAGAATATTTCCGCGTGGTTAAGAAAATCATGATATGTATGAAATGAGAACTTCTCTCAAGAGTAATTGTACTTTTACGGTTGGAGAATTGTTTATAAATAAAAAGCAAAATATAGTGAGAGCCATAACAACAAAAATATAAAAAAGTAGTTTTTAACTCGCAAGCGATTTATCTCTTCCATTAATTTCTTGCTTAATTTACTTGAATTAATTTTTATAATTAAGGATACCTCAAACATAAAAGCATTGCTTCAAGCAAATGTAAAGTTTTAGACGGCGAAATATATCATAGTTTAGAATCTTGTGCAGAAAAATCTAATTTCAGTTTGTAGAAAAATTTTAGGTGCATATCTTAATATCTAGAATGATTCGATTTTCCAAACTGATAACATTTCATTACGGTTAGTATTTAATTTTTACATTTTTATACATATATTTTTTTTTTGCTTTGAACATTTTAAAAATAACCTTAAATTTCCTAATTACATCAAGGAACTTTAATTACCGAAAATGCAAAGAAATAAAAAGTGCTGAATTATTTAAGAAGCGTATAAATATTAAATTATCACATTAACGAAGCTCTTTAAATATATATATTAATTTTTTTTAGTGTTGCGTTAAGAAATTTTATCCTATTTTATTATGCTTTTAATTTATTAATTTTCACTTTAAAAATTTATCTATCATTTTTATATTTATAAAAATTAAATCAATTTTCATGTTAATTTAATTAAATTTCATAAATTTTGCTTTTTCTGTAATTAAATTTTAAGTAATCTATATAAACTGATTAATATATTAATTTGAATAAATTTCTTTAAATTTATATTTTATTCAATCAATTGAAGATAATTTTTATTTCAATTTCACTGATTTTATTTCAGCATTCATTTTTTTCTTTATTCTTACCCAAAAAGTGATAAGGAAATTCTTTTTAGAAATTCTTACATAGAAAATCCTTTATTTTTGCATAGAAAATTCCTTTATTCTTACATAGAAAATTCCTTTATTCTTATATAGAAAATTTGACTTAATTGGAAACTTGAACACTATTGAGTTAATCTGTACTAATTCTTTGAATGGAAATATCTGAAATTTAGAAATAAGGTAAGGTAGTTTCTAATAGTAAAAATAGTATTATAAAAAGGTATTATCTAAAGAACTAAATATGAAAGATTGAAGACTATTTGGTATATTAAATGATTCTGATAGTTTAAAATAAATGAGGTATCTATCTCTATGCTGACAATCTAAAAATCTTCCAAATTTTATACTTTATGGAATAAAGCGAATTTGTATCTTAAATTAAAGAGAAAACAAAGAAAACATTAGTATAGTTTTTTTTTATCAAATATATAAGATTACCGATTAACTGAAATTACGCTATTGCATTTCCTATTCCAGGCTCTTAATATTAATCACAAGATTCCTGAATAGAATAAATCATTGGTGGAATCAGTATTCATATCTAGATTCTTAACACACTCCCTACCGAGACTCGCACATGAAAATTATTACCTTCATTTTGTTATAACAACAGCGGAGAAAGGATAATCTAATGAGGCAGATAGTTTTGTATAATTAAACTATTGGTATGAATCACAAGTGAGTCACAGAGTAGCGAATGTGTTAAACTGATAATTCAATCTTGACTGACTATAGCAGGATTTGATTTTAAAAATATTTGAAAGTCTTACCTAGAAAACTTTCCATTGAGTACTGAAGTGATATAGGTGTCATGTAATGAAATCATTGTCAACCATCCTCTTCAATAGTGCATATATAAAAGATTCTTCATTTTCTTCATAAATAATTCCATTCTTTCTTTTATTTGTAACACCCACACATATGCAAGATGAATTTCCTTTAAGTCACTAGAAACTAAAACACGTAACTACTTAAGTGTTCGTAAGTAAACGGAGAACCACAATTTCATGTTTGACAGCTTATGTACTATCAGATGTACGGCCAGATAAATTTCTTCTCTAATCTAACAAGTCAGGTTATCGTTTGAGAACTAGTAAGTAAACAGCAATATTTCCTCAAAAGATTTCTAAGCAGCTTTATGTCATAGGCAGCATATCCAACACTAAACTATATTCTAAAAACCTCTATTATACTAGTGTTCCAATGGTATGAAAAGAAGAAAAAAAATACCTCCACATTTCTTTATAAAATTTAATTATTCTAAGAAAATATTTAAAAGTTTCTTTTGGTTATGATCTAAAATTTTAATTCTAAAATATGTGTTCCATATCCAATTGGAATGTGAAAGCAAACTGCTAAACTATTAATGGTGCATTTTAAAAATGTAATAATTTTAGAACGATTGAAAATAAACCCAATAAAATTTATGTGTCTTATGAAAATTATTGTATTGTATTATAGCAAAGGTATATCAAATTGTATCATTTCCAATGATGAGATATTTTCACGACTGAAAATAAACCTAATGAAGTGTATATGAATCGTATAAAATGTATTGTAATGTATGAAAGCCAATATATATTAAATATATCACCATTTCTATTGATAAAATGCATGACAGAAAATAAATGAATAAAAGTTATATGTATATTATGAAATATACTATAACATACGACAGAAAAGATATATCAAATTTGTCATTAACGAAAAAATACTTGCATGATTGAAAATAAATCGAAGAAAATCCATATCTGTCTCATGAAATGTACTGCAATGTATGACAATTAAATTATATCAAATTTGCCATCATTTCCAATGATAAAATATTTTTATGTCTGAAAGCATATCCAAGAAAATCTATGTGTGCCTCATGAAATGTATTATGCGTGATGTGTATATCAAATTTGCTATTATTTCCAGTGATAAGATATTTTTATAACTGATATCATATCCAAGAAAATATACGTATGTCTCATAAATAAATTATAATATATATATCAAATTTATCATCACTTCTAGTAATAAGATATTTTCGAACAAGCATTATTTAATATAAAATAATTCCTACTCAAGATATTATTCTTTAAAGCTCTATTCGATAATATCTCTCTTCCATGAATATGAAAGTGAAATTTTTCTAAGTATACCACGACAAAGCAATTTAGTTACAGCAGTTTTACCCACGTGGACGAATAAGACTCCGATTTTCAATTTGCAACAACTCTTCTTTCCTGAATTACTTCGAGGATTTTCGAGGATTATCTAATCAAAAGGCGATGAAAGCCGGCTTTATTCATCACTGAAAATGGGGTGCGTCTTAATAACGAAGCTTCAGAGTTCGTTAGACAATGGCGAATTCCCTGTTGTTTTCTTGCCCGGCTCGACTAATTTATCTCAAGCTTTAGGCTGCCAAAGCGGAGTGACTCCAAGACATTCTACATCTTTCTCTAAACTTTGATCTTTTTCACCGCGTTAATATCCTTCACAAATGTAGGGGGATACTATATGGTTATTATATCTTACTGTAAGAGAGGTTTTCCATGGAAATTGATAGTAGTAATTAATGAATGTGGTGTTTGCCTTGATATTAAAACTATAAGGAGGAAATTAATTTAAATATTTATTTGAAAACGAAACTTTACATTTTAATACATTTAAATTTCCTATAATTTATACTTTTACTTAATTTTCACTTTGTAAGTGTAAATATGAAATTTTGAATTTGATTTTAGATTTGCTTTCTATGGTATTAAATATTTTGAAACTAATGCAACTAATACAATTAATTCATTAATAATTCTTTTTTCCGTAATTAGTAATAAATTCTTTAAAAAAAGAAATTTCAAAATATCATAATCTGTCATGTTAAATCATTAAAAAAATTAAAAATGAATTTAATTAAGAAAAGTTTCTTTTAAATGTACGAATAATTTTTAATCGTTATTGATCATTTTATTGTTTGCTCATTTATTATTTTTATATGTACGTACAAATCTAATACAAAGAAATTTTAATTAAAAAATGCCTTTATTAAAGTATTTTAATGTACTTTTTACTATCAACAAGGATTTAACGCACTCAACAGCAATTATATATTTAAGTAGGGATATTCGCATGAAATAGTAATAACATTAATTTCATGGTATTTTTTATTGTTTTACCAAGCGAGAAATTTTGCTTAATATGTATTTAATATGGTTCATTTTCATTTATTATTTCAAATAACTTGTTAACAATGCCCAATCTAGGAATCATTTAAAATACACTGAATAAAAATTCTTTGTGTACACTGCATTTTTTTAATAAAACGAATGAATTATTGGGCAGATATAGATAAGCAAAATTACAATAAAATATATATTCATAACGCAGTTGATCAAATATTAGAGTAAAATGAATTTATTAAATTCGTATATGATACTTCCTGAAATTATATAAAAAGAGAAATAAGATAGAAATATCTCATGAATTCATTGAATCTTTTGAAACAAAAAAATCTCTGAAATTACTGAGAAATGATAATAGAGATATCAACGACTTGAAGATCTGAATGCATCGCCAAAATGCTATGAATTTTTCGTAGGATAGCTATTATGATCTTAAAATAAAACTCTGACTAAAGTCAATAAAACCGAAATAGTAAATTATACTGTTGTATTGTATGTTGATGGCGTTTATGCAAGAAAAGTGTTCGCTTATGAGAGGCCAGGTGAGAGCATTAGTCAACCTTGAAAAATTACCAATCGAAAAGTGCTTTCTGAAACTTCACCGCTTAAATTGAAAGAGGTAAGTATGCTAAATAATAACTTTCTCACTTTAACGTATTATTTTCTCTTTAAATTATTACATAAAGTTAAATCCCCTGTCTTATTATTCAAAAAATTTAATTCAAACAATATTTAAATCATCTTAACATTTAATTTCAGTTTCAACTTTTTTTCTGATACCATAGTTTAGAACTGTGACATATTGACATATTTATAAATATTCGTACATAATCCTTCGAACTGTATTGGCATAGAAATATTAATCACTTTGTCAACTATTCAAAAGGTGTATAACATGAAGAAACAATATTCGCCTGATGAAATATGATAGTTCGGTTCTTGTTTCATTAAAAATGAAATGATAGCAATGTTTCATTAAAAACGAAATGTTTCATTATCCTAAAAAAATAATGGAAATTTTACAATTGAAAATAATAATAATAATTCAATTTATGAGATTACAACGAAAATCTTCATCCATAATATAACTAATTATTCAATAAAAATTAGTATAAAACGTTTATTTTGTACCATAAAAGGCTAGTTGTTGTAAATATTTAAGTTATACAAGAAAACAGTTAAAAAGCAGTTTAACCATTTCCGATCTTAAACCATTCTAATTAACATACATATAATTAACTCTCAAAGCTGATATGTCAAAATTGGAAAGAAATATATAATATCAAGTGTAATCTCAAATAATTTTAAATCGCAAAAGCTCTATTAAATTGATTTTTGTTTCTCAATTTGCTCTCGAAATATTGCTGATAACAAATATTTGGCAAGACAGCAGTTATAATATTAAATATAAATACATACACTGCATAATTCTGGATACAGATTAAATCATGATATCTTCGAGCAGTCTTGGCATGATGTATAAAAATTATTTTTCCGCATTTTCTGTATCTCATTTTTTTTCCTTCAGTACCTTCGAAGACACTTAGATATTATTAAAGCTAAATTATACTCAAAGGGACCTTTTAAAACTTTGTGTCTTCTAAAAATTTATTTCTCAAAAAGTAATGCTCTAACTGGATTTATATGCACTTAAAAATGTAATACCATTGATTTTTCAATTACCTACAATGGATTAAGCTGTGGTCTAAGAAAAGGATTTAGTTGTTACTTTGTTAAATTGTGTTCTCAATGCGTTTAATGATAGCTATGAAGATTTCACAGTCCTCTTGAGCTTTTAAAAACATATAAAACGTAAAAAACAATTTCTAATATAGCGTTTACTAATTTCTTAGGTATTAGAGTAGCTTTAATGGTACTGAATCATAGATTATGCTTCAGATTCAGAAAATATAATTTCAGAAATAATCCTTTTAACTCTTCTACTTTAAAATAACTTTTTAAAATTCAATTTTTGGAACAAAGCGAAAGCAATTTTGGAATAATCTCGTAACTTTGAACAACATTCAGCAAATAAGAACCATAACCTTCATCTCGATTATAGAATAACTCTCTCTACAAGATTTAGTTTGCTTGCCTTGGACGAAAGAAATAGGTCCCGAATTTAGAAACTTCTAATTCTGAAAACCAGACTTGAATATGAGGATTTTTCATTATTAATCTTTTGTAGAAACATTTATCCTTTTTTTAAATCGATTGTAAACATTTCATTCGTTTTTTTTTTGTTTTTTGTTTTTTTTGTATTTTTCGTTGCAGAATTGTGAGAGATTTTATATATTAATTTAACATAAAAATCTCATGAAATATAAAACATAAACATTAAAAAAGTTTTAGGGTTTTATTATTATCATTATTATTGTTTAAAGAAGATGAACCATTTTAATAATTTAACCTTTTAGCAAATCAATGACAAGTTTTGTCCTATAAAAATAGTTAGTAATACAAGACATTTATTCGTTATTTTATGAATATTGATAAATACAAGAATTGTTTGAGCACGTATAATATTTAATAGAACTACTAATCAAACAATCAATTTAATTTCTAACATCATAACAAAATATAATGTTTAAATGTTAAATTTAACGAACTAACAAAAATGGTCATTTGAAGCTGCATGTTATTTTGGAACAAAAAAATAAACTTTTGATTTTTAATTCGAAATAGCGTTGAAAAGTTGCCTTTTTGTGTAGATAAGATAAATTAAAAACATGCAGTAAATCTTGAAGTACCCCAAGGATGTTAAATTTTTCACACTTTTTGAAATTTTTCAAAGATTTTCGTATGTTTGATTATAAAATAAAAAGTTTTAAATAGGCGTTATAATATAAACATAAATATTAAAACAGTTTTCTATTACGTTTGTAATATTGGCATCCAGGCCACTGGTGAGGGTGTTATATTTATCATTATCTATCTACATGTGGTGAAAAGATCAAAGCTGATGTCTGATCAGCAATTTTGCAGAGTTCGATAGAGATGACATCTCTGATGTTGTGTAACTGATTAACGTAAGTTATTTGTTAGTTTTTGTGCTTTTTTGGGAGTAAATCAATTTTTTGGGAGTAATCTTATTTTGGAAAAATTTCGTATTTTGCTTGAAGTGGAGCTTTCTTCTTACGAAGTGCTACTATTATATTAGACATAACCTCAAAATTGCTTTAGAGAAAGATACTTCTATAAACGAAATTTATAACACTCTGAGAGAATCTCTCAAAAATTAAATTATTATTTAGGGAAATAAACCTTTTAAAATATAATAATTTTTTGCTCAAAAAATATTTATAAGCGTGACCAGAATATTTGCTCATCTTGTATCATATTACTGCTTATTATTGTGGAAAAGGCAAGGTAGTTTAAAATGTTAGTAATTTTTATGACAGCAGAAATTATAATTGTTTGCAGAGATTATAAATTATTTTTATTTGTATGTATAATGTTATTTTTTAATATATTTTTGCTATTTAACAAAATAAAAGCACTTGCATTATTTGCTTTCAGAGTCAAGAACAGGTATTGGGCAGTAGACTAAATTTTCCAGCTTTATTTATTAAGCAAAAAAAGGAAGCTGACCATACGAATTACATCCAGATAAATGAGATTACTTAATCACTTTAGTTTCCGTCTCTCCCCCCCACCTCCTTCTTCCAGAATCTTATCAAAACACGATTGCTAAACAAGTTAGTTTTCTCATGAAGCACTTGGTTCTGGGTTGTTATTGCAGTTAATTGAGATTCTTATTAAAGGAAAACAAATAGTTACAATTATTAAGAGTAAAAGGAAATAAAATAGATTAGAATTCACTCCTAATTGTCCTAGACATATCGCAAAATAATACATAATAATATATAAGGATATATCATTGCATTTGTGTTAAAAGTTAAATATCCATCACAATAAAATGTTATTAAATCAAACTGAAATAAAAGTTTGAGAAGAAGAGAAGTAGTTAAATTTGAGAGGATAGTAAAATAAGTAAGGGGCGTATTAAGTTATATAGTTGCAGGAATCTAATGATGACTAAACAAGAAATTAAATGTAATGAAAGATATCCGACATGCAGTGGACAATTGAAAAAATCTTTTCTCCTATTTCGGATATCCTTAATTTCATTTCAAAAATACTCTTGGCTCTAAAGGAAAATTATATAAATGCTCTATTGTTGAAGGAAATATTATTTGGAACACATTGTCAATTCGCAATGCAAATGAAGTATTTTAAAGTTCAAAGATTAATTAGATCTGAGCTTTTTAGTTATAATTTTCGGAAGTTGATTCAAAATCATACTACTTAGAAAATTATTTACTATAAATAATTTTCAAAGTAGTATGATTTTGAAATTTCTTTTCATATGCATAATGTTAATTTTCCAGCAATTCCAAACTTGCAACACATATAACTGATTATCATTCATAATGTCTTCGGTATTCATTAATTGTGATAAATTAGTTTAAAACATAAAATAATCATGACTGATCTATCTGAGATTACATTCAGTCAATCTATTTTAATGTTTATTTGCATATTTGTATTTCAGATCATTTCTATTTATTAATCTGTAATTTTTTAGCTAGATTGTTAAAGGTCATTTTATTTGGATACATTTTGAAAGTTGGAAATATATAGCTTAGATTGCTTTCTTTTAAATTAAATGGAATATTAGATACAATCCTAAATGCATTTTTCCTGATAACAATCAAAAACATTATTGCACAAAACTGATTACTATACCATTTAAAACTGAAAAAAAGTGTCATGTTTTTTTTCTACACAAACAAATTTTCTTGAATTTTGGTCATTTTTAAAAAGAATATTTTTGTAAAATTTTCACCATAGATTTATTTTTAAATTGAAATTCAAATCATTTTCATAGTTTCCTTAGATTCAGCCTTCTTACATGATTGTAAGCTAAGGAAAAAGGATTATGTTTGATATCTGAACAATTTAATTTAAAAAATAAAATTCATGATATATTGAAAGCTCCCTTTTCCCGTCTGCGGAAATTTTTATTTTTAATAGCACTAGAACATTGTGGAACTTCATATTCTGAATGAACATAATAAAGTTGATTAAAATAACATGGCTTGGATGTTTTTAATAAAGGTAATTAAAATAGTATGGCTTATGTTTTAATTTATTGTTATATTTTAAAGCTTTAAACAGAAACAATATTTCCGACAAACCAATTTAAACTATAAAGACGGATAGTAAAGCATGAAAGTTCTTGCTGTTTTGAAATGATTTTACATCTTAATTGTCAAGGATGTAAAATCATGTAAAATTTCAAGGCATTAATCTAGTTTGTACAATCGGTAATCAAACAATAATGGTAGATTTCCAAAATTTGGATCTTTTTTTTTTTTTTTTTGCATTTTAGTCATTTTTTTTTGTACATCTAGAAATGAATTTACTTTAGTTTTCACTTCATATTTAGAAACACAGTACAGCTGAAACTATTGTAAATAAGTTACTGTAAAAATGATTAAGTAACTTGAAACTGTTTTTAATGACTGAGTGTGTTTAGATACATGTCAACCGTGTGAATAAACACATAGTAACATAACTTATCGGGGAAATAGATAATAATGAAGGATGAAATATGTCTTCTTCAACATTTAACTCGTGGCCACGGTGGGCAGATGGTAAGGTCTCGGCTCGTGATCCTTAGAGTTTCAGGTTCAAGACCCTCTTCACTTGAAGATCCGTTGTGTAGTGGGGAATGTTGCACGTTAAATTCATGAGACCTAACGTCCTTTCCCTGATGTGGTGTAGAGAGGGGGGTGTCATCTAGTAGTCCGCGTCATCTGACCACGGCTCAAAATTACGTCAGTCCTGAAGTACCCTTAATGTTACTTTAAAAGGGGAGGCTTATAAAAATAAACTAAAGATTTAAAAAAGCAAAAATTAAGTAATGAAAGAAATATGAAAAACATTTTTAAACTCAGGAAAAATAAAGCAGGATACTTCAAATGTGACAGTTTTTGAAGTTTCTAAAACGTAATTAAAGCTTTACTTAAAGTACAATAAAACTGTAATATATCTGATAAGCACGTATATACCAGTGATTCGATTCGAAAATTCAAAAATTTGCTAAGGAATTCATAATAGTATGAAAATGCGGTTTTATTAAATTTTCTAAGTATTTCAATCCATAGCAAATAGCAGGCAGCATATAATTACAAACAAATGATACGAATCTCTAGATTCAGCTCATTTCAGAAAGCCAACTCAGTAATTTAAAAGTATCATTAAGGGACTCAGAGGCAATTATGGCCCATTTAAATTATAAGCATTCGAGATTAGAGAATGCTATTATATTTAGGCATTATTGAGAACTCTTAATTACCTAGACAAAACATTTTGTTAGATATTTTTCTTTGTTTTTAAAGAAAGTTAATTTCTTAATTCAAGGATAATTAATTAATTCTATTCTTAATTCAATTATTACGATAAGCACTACATTCTATTTGAATATTAAAGTTATGCAAAGATTTTACAAAATTTTTTTAGAATAAACATCTCTAAAATATAATATTCTAATGATCCCTATTATGAGAGTTTTCATATTACCAAATAACTTTCTGTGATTTCAAAAATGCCAGTAAATCTAATAAACTGATAAAAATTCATAAAATCCTTCAAAAAAATAAATGGGAAAAATATTTTTTGGAGTTAGGATATTTCAGTTCATAATTGCTTTTATTCACGCACATGTGCATAGAAAGGTGAAATGATATATTTAAAAATTATTCTAAATGATGAGAATGATATCTAAAACAAAGAAAAAGCGAACTAAATCTTTAACCATTTGTTATCTCGTTTGTTTTAATTCTTTAGTAATCCGAACATTTTGTCAGGAAAAGAAAAGATTCCGCATAAATTCTTGAATAATAAATAGCTTGAATAAGATTTCAGACTTAAAATAAAATTCTTACTTTCATGCTTCCTAAAATAGAAAAAGAAAGAAAAACTTCGAAATTCATTTAACAATTCAATTTAATTATAAAGATATTTGGCAAAGTGAAAAGTCTCACTATGCCCATTTTAAGAATTTATAAATATATCAAAATAACAATAATGCTGATCAATTTTTTATGTGTAACAATATAACAAAGCAAGCTTTTATAGAGCATGATCTCGAAATCTGCAATCGTGTATTTTTTTTAAAATAAAGACTGAAGCTACTGAAATAAATAGCATTCTAAAATAAAATATATAAATGGGAATATCGAACATAATTCTTTTGCACACATAAAAGTTTTTGTTTCGTTGCTTATTCAGTTGGATTGAACACCAACACAAACCAAGCAAGAAAGAGAGGAAAAAGAGGTGCAATAACTTGTAGAGGGTAAAGGCTCCTGAACACTCAAGGGCAGAAGTCTGGCAGAAGTTTAGTTTATATGAAACTAGCCGCCTATGGCGACCAGCTGGTTCGCCATGAGTAATGGGTTCTAAAATTTTCAATTAAATCACATATTCATTAGCCGTGAAGTAACTCCAGGCATTGATTGTCCTGAAATTAATATTTTCTTTAAGATAATGGACGGAAAGTTCTGAAAGAACGCGTTTCCCTAATAATATTCTTTAATTTTATAAATAAGTCAATTTTAATGATTTATTTAGAAGACTGATTGATGTAGCAACTTTTATTTAAAACACTAATAAAAATATTTTGTAAAATATGGCTCACAGACCAAAGTATGAAGAAAACCTCATTATTCATCAATGCATTGTTTGACTCAAACTACATAAAATGTAATTATTTACTGCATTTAGATCAAATTAATAGTATTAAACAATATATATGCCTATTAATAATATTTTACAAACTGGCCATTGGAAAGGAATTTGAATGAATATCGTGTATAAATTCAATCCTGTATAAATAAAGATAATTTATTGAATTAATGATTTAAATATTGCAAACGATCATAGAATCCTTTACCTTGCATTTTTTAAAGAAAATATCTCATTTTATATTTATTTTATTTTATCCAGTCACGTGCTAAAAGTAGCATTTCTTCAGATTTAATTTGCGATGATAGTTTATTTTTATTTTTTTTAATTTGAACTTCCTTCAAAATGATGGCAACATGGTGATAAAACCTAATTTTTCCCCTTTGACGTGCTCTTGCAGATTTTATAGAAACCTTAGCTTTGCATTTATTTTTTTAGAAACTATCACTATTTTATAATGAATATTTAGAAACTATTTTATAATGAAAAAAATATTGAATTAATGATACAGATATTGCAAACGATAATAGAAATATGCCATTAAGTCGGGATTCCAATGCATATCCTGTCTAAATTCGGTCAGGTTTACCGTGAAGAAGATTTATTGAATTAATAATTTAGATATTGGAAACGATCATAGAATCCTTTGCTTTGCATTTATTTTTTTAGAAAATATCATATTTTATATCTCTTTTATTTTATCCAGTCACGTGTTAAAAGTTGCATTTCTTTAGATTTATTTTGCGATGATAGTTTCTTTCTATTCGAACTTCCGGCATTCTTTTATTTTATCCAGTCGTGTGATAAAAACATGGTTAAAATATTTCTTAAAAATTCGTTAAAAATAGAAGCTTACGTTATAAATTAAAAAACTGATACTGTTAGAAATCCAATTTTTTTAACTTTAAATTGATGTAAAAATCATGTTTGTGCGATAATATTTTCGGAAGTTATAGCGAAAAAACGTCGAAATTTCGCTTAAATTTTAATTAATTCAAATTCTAATTAAAAATTCGAAAAAAGGGCTCCGAGGTGCACATTCCCGACCTCCAAGGTATACATGTACCAAATTTGGTAGCTGCAGGTCTGACGGTCTGGCCTGTAGAGCGCCAACACACACACGCACACACACACACACATTGAGCTTTATTATAAGAATAGATATAGATGACACTCACTTATACAACTCCTTCTTATAAGAGGGCTCTTTCACACAACTCACAGTTAGAACATAGGATAAAGCGCAACCATGCCCGGACTAGGACGCCAACCCGGAAAGCACAAAAAGCGGTGAAGAGACACGACTCCTAAGCCAGGACGGCTGCCGCATTAGAAGATTTTGAATGATTGATAAACACAAACCTAATCCTGCTTGCATTCAGTGGTCAAAGTATCTGAATGATAATCACGTTGCCAACACAGAAAACTGAAAGTAGTGCTTTAAAAGATATTATTGCCCAAGACCAAACACTTCCCTGCCTAATTACATCCTACTATAGGCATATGTTGAAAAGTAAAGTAGTTCATTCAGAAAATATAAGTTTATAACTCATAACTTATAATAACTGCTAAAATTGAAATCAAAACATTTATGCAAAATAGTGCTATTATTCAAATCATCACTCTTTTTTAATAGAAAATGAATTCAATCATTTATGGTTTATTTGCTAATATCTAGCGACTATGTGAAAATCGAAAACAATTCTCCCCCATATGGCACGATCAACATACGAACTCAAAGATTTCAATAAAAAAAGAGGCTGCTCAACATTAAAATATTATTAAACTTCTATGAGATGGGAGAATCAGATTATTTAGCTAATAATTAGTCACCCGTATGCTTGTGGTTCTCCACTCTTCAGGAACTAAATAGTAGAAACGAAAACATGGAAAATCATACGAATCAAACGCTTCAATAATAAAATATCCTTTATTTTGTACTCAAAATCATATTTAGATTCTTGTGATATTAATACCCGCTATATATATAATTCAATATGCATTGGCAAAGATCACAAATTTAACTAAAAAATTCTTATGGAAAATGAAACCACATTAATGGATGTTTACAATGATATTAATTTAATTATTAGTAATACATAAGTAATTTATTATTTCACAGACCATATTTTCTTCTTCTTAATTGCTTTGTTTTAAAAGAGCCAATACATTAAATTCTAAACATCTCACAAAAAAATGAGCACATCATATTTTAAACTTCGTTGATTTAACTTAATAGAATTAAAAACGAAAACAAAATCTAATGATTTAAAACTTTAATTAAAACTAACATCATCAGATATAATTCATTTCTGTTGCTATAAGAAATATTTCTGTAAACATCTGAGTTCTTTCATCAAGATATAACAATAAAACGCAAATATTCGTTTCTTTTTTTGAAAATAATGATAATAACATCACCTGTAGACAATTAGAAATACATATGTAGAAACTATGCGCTATTTTCAAGCTGAAAATTGTCTATTTTTAATATCCAGTGTGGTTACTAAAATAGGAACAGGAGAAGTTAATACAAAATGTTGAATTTATTTTTCAAACTGTAGAGACAATAAAAGGATAATAATAAAGTTTAAAGTAGTTATGTCAATGTGCAAGCAAGTAATTTCATAAACTATACCACTGCAATCCTTATAATGTTAAATATATTTGATATATTAAATCCCTGATTTTGTGTAATGTAGTCTGCTGCTGTTAAACTAGTGTCTATTTTGAACTATATGAAGATTATATAGGAGAAAACATAGTCTTTTTGATCCGCAGCCATGTTTCTTCTCTCCAAAATTCAGCTTAATTTATTTGATCAATGTAAAAGACTGATCTTTTAAGAATATGTTTTGATACATCTAATTCATCATTAATTCACGGCTAGTCACTTTTATTCTATCAAGTTTATATTAAAGTTTAAAACTGCAACTTAATTTCTAGTGAAATCACGTATCAACAATTAAAATATTATTTATATGAAGTCAGACATATATTAAAATTCTAAACGTCATAGAAAAAAGTTATTATAACTATGTATAAAATCATATTCTATTCATAACTAGAGCCTCTGACTTAAAGCAATGTAAAAATCTAAAACATTGAGCCATTTTATAACTAGATATATATTAAGAAAGATATAGACCTCCAGGGATAGTATGTGGGATGTGATCCAGACAAAAACCAAAAAAGGAAAGGAAACGATCAGGACAACCAAAAGAGAAAACAGCCACAGTAACCGTAGGGTCAAAACTTTATCTACCACAGACAGCAAACATCTTAATAGGTAGTAAGAACCTTACATATAACGGGACTAGAATACTAAAACTGACCCAAAGGAGATGAATTTCCTAGTAAACACAGTGCCTAGAGTCCTTTGAAGAACTAGATCTGATTTATAAATCAAATGCAGAAGCATTCTTTCTACAGACCAAAATTATACATAATGTCAAAAGATTCATTCTGTATCAAACTAAGTTATGGGAAAAGAAATTAAATAATTGGAACTTTAGATGATAAATTTCTTTCTAAATCAGAATTTTATGTTTCAACTTAGAAAAATGAGAATTAGATTGATACGCCAAATAAAAATTGATCTGTTTTAGTTTTTTTAATTTAAAAAAAGCGTTCTAAGGTCGACAGTTGACTCATGGAGAAACTAATGCTATTTTTTTAAAATCCTCTAGCAAAGTTTTATAAGCACGTTTGCCCCTTTTTTAAAAAAGGTAAAATATTTATTCCCAATCTTGCCAAATCTATCCCATATTAGGCTATATTTTAGCCCTGAAATGAAAATAATAGTTTTTTCTAATCATTTCATTACTGGAAGTTGTTGTAGTTGCTACGAGCAAATTTGTTTATTAAAAGCAGAAGAAAGTATGAAATGCTAAAAGCAGAAGTATTAAAATATGAGAACTTAAATTTCTTGTATTATAAGTAAAATATTTTAATATCTGCAGTAGTTTTAATTTTCCCGATTCTGTTGACATCTTTTAATATACTATAACAATAAATGAAAAGGTTTTATCGTACTAAAACTAATTTATTAAACATTCTTGACTCAAATTGATATTGAAAAACTGCAATTATTGCAATTGCTATATTATTCCAGCCTGTTTTGTATTTTTACTTAAAAAAATTTTTTATGAATATTACATGGAGTTATTTTGTAATAAGTGGTGTTTTTCCCTGCTTCTCCTTCTTCCAAAATGCACAAAATTAATTTTCCCATTAGAATATCAAAACTTTTATTTTAAAATGGAGTGAAAATGCTGAGTTTTTATAGTCCAAATCAGAAACTATAAAAGTTTAAATAATGGTAACCCCCTAATCTAATTATGAAAGATTTAATCACTATGCAAATTTAAAAAAGGACAAAAAACTAATTTTCAGATTCCTTCCAGGATCTTCCTAAGAACAAATGACAAAATTGACAATATCCGGATAGATTTCAATCTGAAAGTTAAAACCTCACATAATCAGGTTTTTTTTTTCCTACCACGGAAGAAGAGTAAAAAAGGATGTTTTTTTCTGACGGTAAAAAGTTAAGATGTATTACGAAAAAAGTTCAAATGTCTGACGTTAGAAATAGCACAAGCTTTCGTTGCCAAGGAAACACTTTTCTACTCGCCATCTCCGAATTTTTTTACCTACAAGTTTTAGAAATTACGGTTTGGCTTCCAACAAAAACTTTTTAAACAAATTCTCTCTTCTTTTTTCTTTCAATTAATTTTCTTTTGCTTCAATTTATGGGCATTCTTCATTTAAGGTATCAATTATCTCTTATATGCGATTGTCTCTCAATCTACTTGTCTTAAAAAGGTTCTTAAACAATTTCCTAAAGAATCCTACTTTATAGTATGGGATTCTTATCAAAACCTAGCATTTAATGAAATCGGCTTTAAGCCATTCGCACTCATTTATCTTAATATATAAATATCTTACTATATGGTAGAAATATATTATTAATATGACAAAATTGTACTTCTTTCATGAAGCAATTTATTTCAACATATTTTTAATATCAAAGTGAACTCCGCATTTTTTCTAAAATAAATCATTTGAGAAACATTTCAATAGTTTCAAGTATAAAATGGACTTCTCATTCAAATATTTTAGATATCTTTTTAATACTCTTATGGGAAAATTTTCAAACAGGATATGTATATTAATTATTAAAAAACACTTAAAAATTAACTGGTACAAATTTTCAATAAAAATTTTTACTCCCCGTGAAACATCTAATTATTTTACAATTTTGGTACGATATTTTGAATTTAAAACTGATATGATAGTGTTTTGGCTTTCATGAAATTACTTCGAAATCGTTGAAAGCAGAAGTTTTAATTTCTCATTTAATATTTGAGCATAGTATTTTATCTCAGAAAGAATTTTATAAAAATTTATGGAACAAGATACAACAAATTAATACTGGACTCTCTCGCATTCTGTCTCCTCAATTTTCTAAAATGATGTCAACAAATCATTTACAATAATCCTATTTGAGTTTAATGCGTGAAAGCCTGGGATTTGGTAATATAATTAGGGTCATACAAACTCAATTATCTAAGTTTTATTTTAATAACTATCATAAACAAATAAAGATAAGAAAGACACCGGAATCTATCATTTCATAAGTTTCGAAATAATGATCCATTTCTATTTTTCTTTCTAAGATGAAATGGCACAGTCTGGTTAGAACGACTACATTTTCTGGTTATTTAATATCTGATAATTATAGTATGGCAGATATATGGTCTTAGTCTCTCTGCAATTTGGGACCAGCAAAGTATATATTTGACTAAGACAATTTAATATGTCTGATTATCTAATATACCTAGAAACATACATAATACATACTTAATAATTAGTCTTTGAGATCTTTGATATTTTAAAATAGTATCTATTGACGAGTAAGAATACTTTATACAATCATTTGATATCTAATTTCCATAGAGAAATCATAGAATATTATGATCTTAGAATATTATGAGTTTTTCTGTTGGCAAAGGATACCTGAAAGAAGTATTATCTGATGAATAAATCAATTGTGACTGATTTTTAATACTTATTGAGATATCAACACATAATTAGCAGGCTTTTTTAAAGAATGATGCCAGATAAAAATATATTCGGATAAACGAGACTACTTTATCTGATTATTTATTGTCTAATATCTATTAAAACCTTTACACATAACGATTAGTTTTTTGGACATTTGATACTTAAATATAATATATTCTAATGAAAACGATCACTTTGTCTGATGTTTTTATTGTCTAATATTCATAGGGCCATCAGGGTTTAATTGTAGTCTTTTTAATATTTAATACCTGGAAAAGTATATTCTTATGAAAAAGATTCTTTTATTTGATTATTTAATGTATAATATTCCTAGTCATACAATACATAATTATCAGCCTTTCTGATATCAACAGCTCTAGAATTAACTGCAAAAGTGTATAGATGGCTTTAACTGGATAATGATATTGTGTTCATTGTTGCCACATAATCAGCAAAAGCTTTAGAAGTCACTCTTCAATGACCATTGCATAAGATTCTTAGTGAATATTTGTACTGACATAATATATTATTGCAACTTTCATTAGCTATTCTTAATCATCTGTGTCACTATGATAGTTGAACCATCAATATATAATTCTTGAAATGCTAATGTATTTTAAGAATAATCATCCATTAACTAAATACAATTATTTTACATTCAGAATTTAATATTCTTATAGCCTTGCTATAATCTTCATTGCAGTTTAAGCCAATTTTTCATAAGTAGTTTGGCATTTAAACTATTCATTAGTTTAGCATTTAAATTATTCATTAGTTTAGTATTTAAACTAATAATCAAAAACATTTATTGTATTATATATTATTGAATTTCGATATCTACTTGCATCCTACTTCTGTGGCTTAGACCAAATAACGAGATTAAAAACTGACGATTTATCGTTATGTTAAGGCCATCTGTACTCAAAATCGCCAAATTAACAATTCATTCCTGGTGATGAACCATGCCTCTAGGAGCAATGGTTTAACTGTAGGAGATAAGAAAATGTAATCGTATTATTATTATAGTTGGATTGGTCTTCATAAGCTGAATCGCTGCTTCTATCAATACAGCAGAGCATTATGAAGCATTTGTTAAACGCTAATATGGAAGTGATGCGGAGCTAGTTATTACGTTTCTTTTTAACACTGTTTCCTTAAGACTTTAAATGGTTGTTGATTTATAGAATCAAATTCAATCAGGATTTTCAGTATGCAAAAATTGTTATGAAAGTATTTTAAATTATTGCCTTTTGATACCAATGGATTTCACGGACTTGTTGAAACTTTCTTCAAATTATTTTTAATAAATGAGTTCAAAAGGAGGAAAACTCAATTTTAGATAGAAATTTGAGATCCATTCTCCTTATAAAAGGCTTTAGTAGATAATTTCAGTAAACGGAAACAAATTAATGAGAAAACTGCATTAAAAAACAGATAATACAAACATGTACGTATGATTGCACAGAGAATTCGTAAAGACTCACGAAATAACATTAAATTACATAATGTTAAGTACAAAAAAAATCCTGTTTTCTATTTTATTAAAATAATATATAATACCTAAGAGTTAAAACTTGAATTTTATTTATATAATAACCTTTTTCAACGAACGCCCCATTCTTTATTATTTAATCACGTTAAATTGTAACTAAAGTGATAAAATACATGAAACTACTTTGTTGATGTTACTTATGGCAGTTGACAAGTCCGCTGACAGAAAGCTATCAGTGATTTAAGTTTTAATTAGCGACCCTTGTTTTTTCAATAGCGTCAATTAGGATCAAGAGTACACCTTAGCTACTTCATGCTTCACATTAGCTTGCACAACCCCTTTTTACAGGGAGGCACATTCACATTACTCACAGGTAGAACACAGAATAAGAACTATGCTCAAACCGGGACGTGCAGACAGTGGGGAAGACACGCTACCCCTTTGCCAGGACGTCGGCATAAATCTACTTTTCTCTCATAATTAAATCATGTTCTCATTATAAAATATAATAAATTTCCTTTAAGAATTAATTTAAAGTAGTTATTAAGAATCTACAAAAGTTAGATTGAATACTTATTAACAACAATTATGCTAATAATATATTTTCTACGTCAATTTATTTTTCAGAAATTATTTACTAATTTCAGTTTTTAAAAATAACATATTTGTATTTATAATGCAAATTCCATTTTTAATTCGCAATAAATATTTAAGCCTTGACATTTTTTCACTCAGTTGTACCTGAGTAAGATTTCAAAATTTAAATACATAACAAAATCAGTGCGCAGTTTTCAAAACTAGTTTGTCCAGTTGCCAATACTTTACCATTTATAAGTTAAGACTCCTTATAATAAAGCGATAATAATTAGTTTGAAACGAACCAATTTTTAATTATTTCATAAAAACAGTGCATCTCAACAATTATGTTTAGAGTTAGCTCTCTTTTATTCGTTTCTAATTATTTAACTATTAAAAAATTGTCAATTGTCAAATTTAACCTTAAATCCTTCAAAATCAAATCTTCATCATAAGCAGAAGAGTCAATAAAATACGCCAGATACTATCTGTCTCGGGAAAGTTTTTACAAATTGCGCTAAGGCAGAAAATAAAGAAAATTATTTCCAAACTAAAACAAACTTAGTCCGTTCTAAATCATTCGACTGCCATTCTTCTTCACTTCTTATTTTTACCCAAGTGGAAAACGTTTCAGCAAAAGAAGAAGTCGGTAATATCTGCCTTAAAGGCAAGAAGAACCGGAGGCACATAGGCATTGTGTCTTTAAATCGCGGCTTCAAGTTATTTATTTAGCCGTCTTTGAAACGTAAAGTGGCATTGTGAGACACAATCTTTGGATTGCCCGACAAGATGTCCCGGGTATTCAAGGAAAGTTTTTTCAAAAGTGTCCATTTATATTTTGTGAAAAGTAAGTCAGGAAAAAGAGCGGGGAACATTCTCCTTCTTCCACTAAAAGCATCAACAGCTACAAAAGTCCAACGAACATTTGTTTAGTTTTTATGGAACACTATTTACCGATATTTTTGACAGCTAGGAAATATTTATCTGGTGGAAATACCAGGAAATGTAAAGGTAAAATAAGTGAGACTGTAATTTGAATGAATTTCTATACACGGATATTTTAAAACTGATATTATGTATTTAAAGGTGTATTAAAATCAGTTCTAAATTTTTTTACATGATTGTAGGGATAAAATTATTGAAAATGGTGGTTTCAATTTTTAAAGAAATCAATTATTTTAATCAAATAACTTCGATTCTTAGTAATGAACATTTATAGCAGATAATTTTTGTTACGATATAATATTTACTTTTTGATATGCAATCATAGAAATATTTTAAGTAAACCCAGCATTAAGTATTCGGATAATGACACTCACGGTATTTTCCAATCTATACAAATAAACAAATGTAATTTGCATCAGATTTCAAAGAATGGAAAACTAGTTTGATCATTAGAAAAATTAAATCATTTTAGCAAATCACAATTAGACTTAAAACCTTTTATTTATCATGTATCATTAAGAAGAAAAAGAAACCTTACTCACTTCAAATATTCAATTAGATCTATCCTAAAGAAAATAAAATAGTAACAAATCAAAATATTCAAACGTGCTATCCTTAAATTGTCAGATAAAACTTCCGATGTAGTCAAAAAATTTCCCTCAATTCAAATTAGCAATGTGTTTACCATACAGGATGTTTTCCATGATTTTACAAAATATTTATAATGCAGAAATTTTATTCAGTTTAAAAATATAAATATAACCTTAATTTCAAAAATATTTACTTGAAATTAATAGTTGTTATTTCAATAACATTAACTTGAATGCCATATACCAAATGCATTTGTTTATACACAAGATGTTGTGATCCAGATTAGAAGTGTTTTGCATTTTTCTTCATGTAAATTCAATACGTAAATTGAAAGAAATTTTTCGTATTTATCATCATTCAGTCTAATTGAAAGAATAATTACTCATTCTAACCATAAAAATTTGTCGGGAATCATCTAAAATTATAGTTCATTTTATTTTAACATCTAGACTCTATAGATGCTTCTATTTGTAAGTTGTGCCTTTCATAATGTAGCATGCATCATGAAAATAATTGCTTTAAATGTTTCACAGAACATGTCAGTGATCCTAGAATTGTTAAAAAAGGCATATAGTTACTTATTAGATATTAAAGGAACACTAAAAAAAGTTTTTTTCAAGTTTGGTTAAATTGTTATTTAATAAGTAGTCACAACTTGTGCATTCCTCTTTATTAGCCTTAGAGAATATAATTACAAAAGCAAAATTATTTTTACTATCTTAAAATTTTAAAAACTAAAATTTTCTATTAATTTAAAATTATTTCCGTATGATTCTGCCCCTAATTTTAAAATTATTAAAAATATTTTACATACGTTTTACAACAATATTTCTTATAAATTGATTTATACTAAGACATTTTGCGACGATATTAAATATTTTTTGTTTGCATTACCACTATTTAAGAGTATTATAAAAATAAATAACAGATAAGTTGAACAAAAAACTTTCATAAGTTGCAATATTTCGTACTAGAAGCTTATATCTCCTTTGATTAAAAGACAACATGAATGAAATTATTTAAGAAACTTAAAACATTTTTCAAAATAAAATATGTTTGAGCATGTGTGTTTTTTGAAGATATTAAACATACGGAAATAAATGTTTAGTATTCATTTTCTTACACTTCTAACTTATGTGTTTGTTTCAGCAAGAAATATTTTATTAATGAATTAATACTTTTTATATAAAGAGAACTTCCTGTAATTATCAAAAACTCTTTACAGATATTCTAATCAATATCAAAATTTTAGATATCCTAAACTCTGAATAAACTATTATTTTAATATATATATTATTTAATATATATAAATATATTATTTTAATATATTATTTTAACTTTCTATCTGTATATATGTTATTACTATAAATCTAACATAAGACACACTAAGCTGATTGATTAAATTTATCTGCTTATTAAAATTTCAAATACGAATCAAATTTTTCTCAATAACTAACAATGAAAATATGTACCTTTCCAAAAGAAAATTAAATACTCTACACTTTTTAACTAGACAAATAGGGACATTTTTACAATACGTCTTCGGCATACCATTCAATTTTTAACATTTTTCAATAAATATTATTTATATTCTTAATTATTACATCTAAATCTTAGTTATTAAATTTACTTATTAACACGTTAACATTTTTTCCAATAGAAACAGCTTCTTCGTTTGTTCATTATTTTTAAATAAAATCTTAACAGTTCAAAAATCAGAGAAAATAACCCGTTAACAAAAGCCGCATCATTAAAAAAGATTTTACATTCAGCAGTTTTAGGTTGAAATCAAAATCTTTTTTTTTCAAAAGGTCCTCGCTGATTTTTTCACCAAAATTCTAAAGTTAAAAGCAGCACTGCCAAACCATTAGTAAGATTTGAGCTAGTTAATATTCATAGGTTATAGTTCGAGAAATTTTATTTTTGCTAGAAAAATAATTCGAAATGTGTAACACAAAAGGATACCTTTTTTCACAGGTTTCCATCTCTGATAATCAAAATGTCATGTCAGAACTTGCACACGGCAAAACATCAGAAATTTTGAAGCAGCAAATAGAATCAATATCGACATGTGTCATTTTGTGAAAATATGCAAGAATGTAAAAGCAGATGCAAATAATTGATGCAAGTCTTTGACGTCAATTATTTTAACAAATTTGACATGGGATACTTTGATATTACAGCTTCTATATCAAGAGACAAATTAGGAAGTTAAATATTCAGCATTTTGAGTTTAGAATAAAGGACAGAACAAAAAATATTAAATGACAATGCGGATAAACTTCATGCCTTCTTTGTTAAAATGAAAAGAAAAAATCTTCAAGATCAAACTTCCGTGATATCTATGGAATATATAAAATATATGATAGATTTCATACACATAAATAAAATAAATAACGTAAAGAGCTATTTAAAAATATCTTATGAAGCCTTTTATAAGGATTTGTTTTTAAGAAATATCAGTCAATTTTAGAATATCTTCCATTAAGCCGTTTTTTAAAAAATAGTACTTCAGAACTTTGGATACGTAAATAAATATAAATATCAATAAACATCATAACACAAAAAATAAATCTTTTATGAAAATGATTTTTGTAGGAAATTAAATGATTTGTTAATAATCTTTAAAAATCTAGTTGAAATGTAAACATGTTTAGAATTTAACACTTGTTTTTGCCATGTTTATGCTTTTCAAAGTTCCTAATAATTTGAAAATATTGACGTTAATGCAAATATCTCGAACAAAATATTTCAAAATAATATAGTTCCTATACTTTTGACAAATATTTACTTTCCATTTCGAATATACAAGATCCTCCCACCTACTCAGAGTTTATGACTTTATGGAATTTCTAACTTTGTAAATGAAAGCAGTAGAAAATGTAAATTCTTTAAAGAGGAAGGAGGGATTTACTACTTTTTACAAAGAAATTAAAATTGCTTTTTTTTTCTAAAGAAGCGCCAAAAGTTTGCTAAATTACCAAACACGCATTTATTTTTTAGAAATATTTATACACCAGGAAGCATTTTTTCAACGCCTTTGAAGAATTCAAAATTATTTGTTTACTTTCGTAATAAGATTTTCAAGGGAGAAACTGTCATTCTTTGTTTATCTATAATACTTATCAGTAATATGTGTAAATTAATATTTGATGTGAGATTATGATATTCTTGAGAAAAGAATACATAAATAAGTAAAAAAATATAAGGAAAAGGGTGAGATTTAAAAAAAATATATTTATAACTCAGAATTAGTAATTAGTAATTTTAAATAAGTACTTAGATCTTTATTATTTTCATAAAATATTTTCGATTTCAATTTTAAAATTAAACTGTTCGATTCTATATATTAATATAATTCTATTTAGTTTCATATAAATTGAGAAAATGAGTTTTTTAAGTATATCGAACAATGAATTTAAGTAATTAAGAAACTTTATAATAAAACAAACATTGTTAATAATGATTAGGATTTTTGCGCAAGCGCACGGAAATGATTGAAAAAGAAGCTTTCATCACCATCTATCGTAGTCATTGGTTCATTCGTTGTTAGGGTAAACTCTACAATCGTAGTGCGATAAAAGCATAAAATCATTTTAAATATTAATATTAAAACATGTTTCAATTTTTTACTAAAATGTATACATTTGAATAAATAATTGGTCTGGTTCATTATATACAATACTTTTTTCTTTGCTTGTTTTTAGACACGGATTGACAAGTTATCTTTATTATATGAACATGGTAATTTTATTGAGAAGTTAACTTATTAAGTAAAGAATGTTTTCTAATTAATCATATCATCTTCTAATTATAACAAATTAATGCATCAGAAGTAACAGTTTTGAAGAAAAATAAGTTTCTTAAGAACAAAGAAAAGCGAAGACCAACATTTATGAAAATTAAGTATAGATATCCAAACTTATAAAATGTAACGATCAATTAAAAATGGGAAAGATTTCAGTTTGAATTGATTAACTTAAATAATTAAGGGAACAACAACATTATTAAATCCTTAGAGATTATATGACATTTATATTTCGCAGATAAGGTAATATTTAATGCGGCTGCAATGTAAGAATAGAATTATGATTTCTGAACTACACTCATTCAAGAGTTTCTGAATTCATTCTAATGTGAAAATATTACCCACTATGCCACGAGAAATAAATCTTCAAATCATCATTGTAAATTTGAGCTTTTAGAGCAGCATTTTCTTTCTCCTCTGTTATTAAGTTAAATTGGTTACGTTTATGATTCAACGCACCGAATAAATCTCGTTCTCCTGCTCTTTATGTGTCCTTAAATACTTCAAATAATTGCCATCATTTGCGATTCACTGTGCAATGTCTTGAGCAATCTTAAGTTCATCTAAATAATAAGTGCATACAGACTCCTGAGAATCCATTATTAAACAATATCAACCGATATTTTCTAATTTGAAAGTAACGAATGCTTTCTAATTTGTTACTATTTTAAGAATAACTTGATATTTTCTAAGAGTCATATCCTTAATCAACCACCCACTTGCATTTTAAATGAAAATAACAATCAATCAATGAACATTATATTGGTAACATAAATATTACTTTTATTTACTTTGTTCTAATTATACTTTAATATTCCAGCGAATTTTCTGAAACATGTGGAAGCCCTTGGAAAATCAAATTATGTGCCTCTAAAAGGCATATTCTAAAAATAATTTCATGACATCACGAATCTCAATGGATATTTTCTTAATTACAATACTTGGTATAAATCAGATCTTTCAAAATCTTGTGCATTTATTTAATTTAATAAAATGTTTATGAAGAATGGTCCCAATACCTGATTACTTATTTTAAGTTTATTTTAGAAAAGGTGTTATTTTCTTTGTTTATGAAATATTGGTGTTAACACCATCTCGGAAGAAAAGGATTAAATACTAAGCATTAAATATAATCCAGAAAACATTAAATATTAAGAGTTGCATTCTCAAGTTTGTTTTCAAGAAGTGAAACATATAATATAACATTATAGACCAATTTTTTAACGATTCGAGACCAGGAACATTTTTGGAAATATAATTCATGAAATTGTGCTAGACATAGAGAAAAGTCAAAAAAATTATGTTGGAATGCTTTATAATTTCAAAATTCTAAATATACTTAGAATCCCACAAATAATAAATCAATAGCTTGGTATTTTAAATAATTTTTGAAAATTTTAAGTGTTAAGCGAAGTTATTAAGGCAGCGAAAGTTAATAATAGTTTTAATTTTAAAATCGCGATCAAAAAAGATTTATTGGATGTACATATACAGTATGAAAGTTGTATTTTATTGACCAAAACTCAAAATTCTCTTAGAATTTATTCAATGTCAGTAAACAAACTTCTAATAATGAAAATAAATTCAATAAGAACTGTATGATATAACTTGACAAATATCACATGACATGATAAAAATTTCATGTCTCTTTTGTCAATGAAAAACTTTTCGTCAGACTTGAAATTTTCAAGTAAGTCGGTCTGGATGATGCTATATTCGCCTGATACTTTGTATTAGGAACTCAAAAGTATCAGGTATACGTAACAGATACAGACTAAGAATATCCAGTAATGGTATCGATTTTTGGATTCCATTGAAACCAATTTTTATCTCCACGAACTTATTCACTATTTGAATTAATATCAGTTAGTTTTATTGTAGAAATCTGAAAAAAAATACTAAGTCGATAATGAGCATTTCATAGTTCTGGCTCGGTAGAGCTATGAGCAAGTATGATTAGCATAAATATCATTTAACCTATGTTATAATGCGCATGCCATAAAAAAATCTTTTTTTCTGTACTAACCATAACACCAAAGGCATTCCTTTTTTCTTCTCACCAGCGAGTCAATCACTGTCAAAACCAAAGCCACGCTCCCCAATGTTCCTTCGAAAAAAGCGAAATGCCCTATTGGAAAAATAGTAGCTAGTAGTCTCAACACAATAAACGTGAACCGATACCAATAAATTATTTCGTCTCTTTCAAACGAGAAAAGAATCGATTAACGGCTGTATCAGATACAAAATTATCAGTATCAACTTATACTTGATACAGCAAAACAGGTTAATAAATTGCCCAAGGATGTGCTGTTTTGATAACATACTTATAATATTAAACGAGGGGACAAATGACGAAGACAGTGGAGATATGATTTTCTGCAAATCTACATAACATCACCAAAAGGAAGACTGACACATGCTGTTAGATAATATGACTTATACAGAAATTAAGATAATCGAGTCCGAATTACCGAACCTCTGATCCTGAAACCGTAACTTTTCTAGCAAACAATCATAGCTCTGTATATATATTCAGGAGACAGAAATTGTCTACTCAACAAGTTATTTACATTTTTGGATTCAATCAAATGTTTTTCAAATAATTTTTTCCAAACAAAATTTGTTACATTATAGGTATGTCCACATAGTTTATAAAATTTTGAGTTTTACAGATAAAAAAATACCTCTTTCCAATTGTGATCTAATTTTACAAACTTTTTTTAGCAATTTTTGTTTATAATTAACTATATAAAATTGTGCCTCAAACTGCTTTAAAAAATATTGCCCCATGCCAGATTAGTTTGCAAGAATACCATTATTATAATCATTCATTAATAAAAATACCTTTTATTCATAAATTTTAAGAACGTAGAAACATTACATTATTGTTATCTCCTTGAAAACTTCATTAAAATTATTCATATGAAACATCACCAATTATAGTATACAAATGTAATATATTACACTCATTGTTCATAAATTAAGGATAATGCAAGTTCAGGAAAAGAAAGACAGAAACAAAACAAATATGGCTTATTTTTAAAGCCTATTTATTAAACAAAAGGTAAAGAGCAAAAAAATGCTACATGTTTGATATCATTAATGAAAATTGCGATTTTTTGGTCCCAGGAGCAAATTACAAAAAAAATTACAAAAACCAATATCACATTTTTAGTATGACGTTCAACACATACTATGTCTGTCAGACTATCTTATAGAGTTCGTTCAACACCTAGGCGTGTTATCAAAGTATAGATCTGATCTTCGGGAATATCACTCATCAAGCAATGCTCTCTGAAACTCAGACATATAGGGGGCAGTTGACGGTCGGCAACTCGTAGGCAAGCATGTCTTACTGGCACACACGCTTTACTGGATTCAAGTCTGGTGAGAATGGTGGTCAATCCATACGAGTGATATCCTTCGATGGAAGGCATTCGTTTACAATGTTTGCATGGTGAGGATGGACGTTGTCATCTATAAACACGAATTCTGCTCCTATGGAGACCCGAAACAAATGTATATTTTGTTTCAGAATGGCGTCCCGATAGATTTAACCTATCATGGTTCCAATTTGAACATGCAAGTCAGTTCAATATCTCCTCCTGAAACGAGCAATCTTTCTCCACCATAACGGTGTCCTTCAATGATGTTCTGTTGGTGGTAACTGGCGATCT
Source organism: Argiope trifasciata (assembly GCA_026543055.1). Taxonomy (NCBI): domain Eukaryota; kingdom Metazoa; phylum Arthropoda; class Arachnida; order Araneae; family Araneidae; genus Argiope; species Argiope trifasciata. Next base: position 291,806 of record JAPMOQ010048968.1, read on the forward strand.
CCATATGAAAATCAGAAAAGAATCAGAGTGCAAGTTAAACCTAGACTCGTCAGAAAACATCACACAAACCCATTGGTGCGGTGTCTACAGTGCATGCTCTCTGCTCCAGGCTAACTGCAAGTGACAATGAGCTGCTGTAACTGGAAAATATCTAACAGGCCTACGAGTATTTAGATCAATCTGCCCAAACGTCTGTGCACAGTCTACCTTGAAACTGTTGTACCAGTCACTGAAGAGACATGACGAGAAAAGTCGGATGCTGTTCTCCTTCTGTTTCTTTTGGCAATAACCTCCAAATACTGGATCTCATTTGTTGTTCTAACTCTTAGGTGACCTGTGATGCCAAATCTACTAACATTACCATCATTTTGTCGTTTACAAAGCCTGGAAATGACATTCTGGGTGATTATAAGTTCCTTGGATACTTTTTGCTTGGTACGCCTACGTTCCAAAAGGCCGATAACTCTAAGACTTAAAAAAACATCCAAATGCGTCATTTGTCTCATAATTGTGCTGTTATTGCACTGAAAGGCTTATGAAATGTTTGCGATCAATTTTACATCTTTGCCTAGATTCCTTATACATCAATCTATTATACTCTCGCCATTGTGATATACTGTCATCCGTGTCATCTGGTGTCTTCCTGCAATTTGTATATGATTTTTGAAGATGTGTGTAGTCATTTTAAAGGTGATATGTGTAATTTATAGTTCAATTTCCGCTTGACTCTGAATTATTCTTAATTTGTTTAATAACATGAGTGTATTATATAGTATTATATATTTTTGCATAGTATTATGTATTATTGTATATTTTTACATAGTATTATATAATGTTGTATATTATTTTATAGTATACATATGATATATAAATTAAAGTATAATTATGGTAGTCAAAACCTCTGACTAACAATTACATTAAATGATATTTTTAAATTTTTATTATTGTCTGAATATTCAAAAAGAATTTTTAACGCAGACTTTTCAATATTTTTCTAAAAACTAAAGCCATTGAAAATAAATACGATGTCAATGAACAACTTTCAGTTTTATTTTCTCACGCCCTCTTAGCAAAATGTATTATTATTTCTTGTTTCTTTTAAACTAACTTTTAAAACTGTTTGACAGTATAATTAATTTAAAATTCTTCGGTCAAGAATGTTTTGTAATAGTTTCTAACGTTAAAGTAGCGATTTCTTTCATATTTAAGTTTTAAAAGTGATATCCTGCTTCCTTTAAAATGAATGTTCATAGTTAATTTTCCTTTTCCAAACAACAAAAGCGTTCTAATGAAAGAAAACATTACATTCCATCATTTCTCATTACTTTTGAATGGCATTTTTACCAGAAAAGTAATCTCGGGACTCACTGACAATTTTAAGCAGCGTAAATAATTATTCAGGATACAACGATGTGCATTTCTATTAGTTTGAAGTTTCCAAACTATGCAAGTAATTTATTCAGATTTAAGTGTAAAACAAACAAATACTTAGCTAAAACATACCATCCTAAAATTTTCAATCGCGAAGGAAACACGAATTTTTCTTGTCTCCATTTTCAAATCAGAAATATTTGCTGAAATTCCCCTAAAAAATAAATGATTTTTTCATATATAAATTTGGAAATAGACATTAATTTTTCATTATTTATAATAATTTAGAAGAGAGAGAGAAAGCGAGAGAAGAGGAAATTTAACAAAGGTCGATTGTACCAGGCAGTGAATTGTACATAAAAATATAATTAAACATTTGTCTTGAAATTTATACTGTATTCTTTCTTGGAAAAATGTAATATTACACTAGTGTATAAGTTTCTGAAAAATATCTTAACACTTTTCTCTATACTTCTCTGAAAACCTAAAGAGACATTTATTTACACATTTAATTAAATAAAAAATAGATTGAAATTCTCCCAATCGAAGAATTTTTTTACGGTAGATAGAATTCTAATTAAAACCCAAATCTAGCGTGTCATATAAAGGCTCCTTGGTTTGGACTAATTTTAAAACTGTAGATAGGAAAGAACTGAAATATTTTCCACATCGAATCCAAAAGAATAGCAAGTGCCTTCTTTTTTCACTTTTTAATGGTTTTTTTTAATTTAAGACTACTTGACAGTCATTTTGTATTACACTGTGATACAAATTTTAAGTAATATTATGATAGTAAGATATTATCTGCCTCACCTAAAAATTTTAATCAATATATTCCTATCCAAAAGCTTAAAAATATTCATAAATTTTCAAAAATTTGGGCTCACATAAATAAGCAAATTTGCTGACTTAAAATGACTGAGTAGTGACAAGGTATGGTGCATTATATCAACTGCTGTATGTACAATAGTTAAAATTTAATGATGCAAACTTTAAAAGGAATTCAAGATTGTGAAGAAAACTCCAAAAAATTATGTTTCCTAGAGTGCCACAGAGACAGCAAAGAGGTAGAAAAGGAAGAAACAAAAAATTCATCAATCCACCAAAATATACAGATTAGTCCGCAGTAACTAATATATGTAAAGACTCGTCGAATTCTCAATATATATATATAACATTTATATAAGCTTTGAAGCATACAGTCAAATGTATGGAAACTGCAATTTTTGATTCTTAAAAAATGGTTCAAACGCTAAAAATTTATTCACATATGACCATAACATCAAGAAATAAGCACATAGCTCAGTCTGTCTAATGAACATTGACAAATGGACAATTTATAGTTAAGACCAAATTCAATTTTAGATTATATCGTAGGTTCATAAAAGGTTAGATGACAGATTCGCTTTTTATTATTTTAAATTCTTTGAAATGAAAATTTAATTTTTAAGTATCTATATTTAATTAGTCAGTAAATTCATGGAAAAAAGGTTATATTAATATCTTCAAATGCGTTTTATATTTTTTTCATGGCACCTTCTTTTATAGTAGTCTTTTACGTCTTTTTATTATTATTATAATTTCTCGCTTCCGCATATTTTATCTCGGCAGCTGTATTATTTTGCAGTAATAATACCATAAAATAAATGTTGTACAATGAATCTCTGAATAATATTCATTCAGGGTTCACTCTTCAGAAAAAGGAAAAATAAGAATTCGAATATTGTTTTATTGCTTGAAAATAATTCTTAAGTTCCCAAACTTTTCCGCGCGATGAAATGCTTTCAACTTGATAGCCTTTTAAATTGCTGGAGGGAACAAGACATTAATTTTATTACCTTCTTTATTGATGGAAGAACTACATCTTGGTTTAATACCTTACCGGACATGGAATGCATGATTAAATATTCAGAAGGCTTGTTTGAGATTAAAAAGCCATATTGTGAAGTTCTAAAGCTAGAGTTTTGAAGAGAGAAAAATGAATTTGGTTTAAAAACAAGTGAATTTTTATTTTAGAAAGCTTGTCAAATATCAAATGTAAAAAACGTAAGACTTTTCTTCAAATTCATAATTATAAAAAAAGAATAGACAAAGTTAAGCTGAAGATATCATAATTCTTAAGTAGTTTGTGAGATCTGCTAATGAAGAAAATGAAGCATTTCATCACCTGAGTTCCCTTTATTGTTGAATGTAAGCACCCTTTTCTTTCTTTTCGTCCTTTATTTTAATGCAATAGCCTCTTGATGCATGCGCAAAAGCGATACACTTTTCGATTTCGAAAATAAACTTTATATTTTAACATACATAAGGTTATTCTTTTCCAAAGGGCGTCAGAAGTAAAATAAGAAGTTATTGATAAAAAGAATGGAAAAACTAATCTTATTCCTTTCAACTTTCTCTTATGCCTTTATTTGTCACGTAAGCTAAAAATTTATTTAAGAACTGTCGAATAAAACAGTATTGATGAACACTAAGAAAATTGTTAAAGAAAAATATAATTTATCATTATTATTTTTTTTTACTTTCTTGCATATGATGCAAAATGGAAATATTATAATAACCAAAATATTCGAATTCCGAATTTTGACAAAACTTCACTTTTTAGATCTCCCTGAATATGAAAACCCCATTTGGAGATTTATGTTTGTCGGTGAAAACGATAACACAAAATTTCTTCATGAACTTAACATCTTAACATCAAATGTCGATTTCTATTAAATTTTATGAAATCTACACAAAAGATGAATAGAATTGAGCATGATAACTAAAATATATAATGAGCTATGTAAACGAAATTTGGTCAATTCTCTTAGAATTTACGAAGGGTGATAAAAAAAACTAGTTTAAAAGCAGTAGCATTTGGAAAGTAGAAATTGTGGATGGTAATATTGTTACCGAGGATGGATACAGATGGCCCTAGTTATCTTAAACTGGTCGTTTGAGCAGAAAGTGAGATTTAAAACAGTGACAGTAATGGCAAGACGTCTAGAGAAGTGTCACCCAGAAATGTCAGCCTTGATACGATTTCTAAGAGACCAGAATGTGTCCCCATAGGACATTCACAGACAAATCGTTGAAGTGTACGGGAGCGAAGCAATAAGCAGACAACAAGCGGAGAAATGTCATTTATATGCTGTGATTGCTAAAAAGGTGTAAGTGGGAGGTCTAGAGTCAACCCCTTGCGGCCCTGACTTGGATCCCATTGGCTATTTCCTTTTCCTGTCATTGAAGAAACATTCATTAAAAGGAAGGCTAATATCAGATGGTGATGTTCAAAAAGGTACCGAGAACTGGGTCAGTAGCCAGGGACTTGATCATTATCAAGACGAGTTAAACAAATTGGTCCAGTGATGGGATAACTGCCTCACTGAGTTTGGTGATTATGTAGGGAAGTGAATACCATATGTCTCTTAATTACGATTTATTTCCTGTATTTATTATTGATAAAGCATTTTTTCTTTGCCTTGTAAACTTTTTGGGGGGGATCATCTACGTATAAAAAAGATCCACGTAGAATTTGGAATCAAATCCATTAAATGTTCTAATATTTTTCAGCTTGAATATAAAGGCATTGTCCTAAAAGCATCACTGGTTAATAATTGAAATCTGGTATGTGATGCTGAGACTTTCATTGTAGTCCTAAATAACATTTTGGGTTTTCAATTGATCGGGAAAACAAGAGTCCAGAGTTTATGTTGGATATGGATACATTCTGATATTTCAGCATTAATCTCCTAACGTCGAACAAGATTCAGTAAAAATGTTTGAATTAGAGGCAAATATTGATTTTTCATGAATTTCATTCGCTAATGTCATGCATTTAATAAGTGTATACCGGGTTTCTTTGCAAGAAATTACACATTCTCGTATGTGGAACTCAGAAAATAAAAATCTATGTCTTTCATACCTTGTCCAAATGAGGGGAGAGAATTAATAACTTTATTTTAAAATATTCGAGTAAACCTTGGGGAAACCACTTCCCTGATTTATTGATTTCTACTTTTCATTGATTTCGTAGTTTCAACTCTCTCTAGAAATTATTTTGAGAACTCGTTTTCAAGCGAAAATAATTTTACCACTTTTTATAATTTCAAAAATTATCAGCAATGCTTATGTAAGAGCACCTTCTTGCAACTAACCATTTCCTATACTACAGGATATGTATAATAAAAATATCAAGAATGCGTATATTTTCATTCAATTTGAAACAGTTATGTCAAAAAATCTTGCTTATATAATAATTATGGGTACACATTATAATATACACTGAAGTGACAAAAGTCATGGGATAGCCATATGCAAATATACAGATGGCAGAAGTATCGCAGCGAAAAAGTATAAATGCGCAGTTCGTTTTCCAGAGCTTTCATTTGTGTTCAACTTATTCATGTGAACAGGTTTTTCGTGATTCATGGCGGCACGACGAGAATTAACAGACTTTGAACGTGGAATGTTAGTTGGAGCTAGACGCATTGGTCATTCCATTGCGGATATCGTTAGTGAATTCAACATTCCGAGATCCACAGTATCAAGAGTGTGCCGAGAGTATGAAATTTCAAGCATCACATTCCATCATGGACAGCGCAGTGGGCGACCACCTGCACTTAACGACCGAGACCGCCGACGTCTGTGTAGAATGGTCAATGTTAATAGACACGCAACACTTCGTCAAATAACTGCAGGAATCAATGTGGGACGTACGAGGGACGAGTGCGATAGGACTGTGCAGCGAAATTTGTCTTCCTTGGGCTATGACAGCAGAAGACCGACTCGAGTGCCTTTACTGACAGCACGACATCGTCTGCAGCGACTCTCCTGGGCTCGTGAGCATATCGACTGGTCCCTAGACCAGTGAAAAAACGTGGCGTGGTCAGATGAGTCACGATTTTAGTTGTTACGAGCTGATGGTAGAGTTCGAGTGTGGTGCAGACCCCACGAAGCCATGGACCCAAACTGTCAGCAAGGCACTGTTCAAGCTGGTGGTGGCTGCATAATGGTGTCTGCTGTTTTTACATGGCATGGACTCGGTCCTCTGGTATAACTGAACCGATCATTGACTGGAAATGGTTATGTTCAGCTGCTTGCAGATCACTTGCAACCATTCATGGACTTCACGTACCCACACAGCGATGGGATTTTTATGGATGACAATGCGCCATGTCACCGGGCCAGAACTGTTCGCGATTGGTTTGAAGAACATTCCGGACAATTCCAGCGCATGATATGGCCACCTAGATCGCCTGATATGAATCCCATCGAGCATTTATGGGACATCATCGAAAGGTCCGTTCGTGCCCAAACTCCTGCACCATCCACACTTTCACAATTATGGACGTCTATACAGACAGCATGGCTCAATATTCCTGCAGAGAACTTCCAACGACTTGTGGATTCCATGGTACGTCGAGTTGTTGCACTTCGCCGGGCAAAAGGACTACCGACACGATATTAACAGTCATCCCATGACTTTTGTCACCAGTATATATTTTAAATGCATAAAACTAGAAAGCAGATAATACAGAACAACAATTTCAGTATAAAAATGTTATATCCATTTTCATCTTTCAGTTTTGTAGATCTTTGCTGTAAACTTTTGTTAAAGTAATCTAATAATATATTACCTTTTATAATTCAGAATCAGCCTTCTATTGGCTGAAACATTACAAATTCTTATTGGCTGTTTTTCAATCTTATCTTAAGTTTATATATTTGATCTTCAATGTGCTGTACAGAATCTTTATTGTACCACAGTTTTTAATGGATCTGTTATAAATAAAAGCTTTTGATGTAATCCAATGGAATCTAAGATTACTAACACTCCTTACATATCCCAAATGTAGTTAAAATCCGTTTCAAAGATTTGTAACGATCATTTTCCTGTAAGGTATAATAATAACATATTTTTCTCATATACTCAAAGAGATAAAATACCAAAATTGTATTTATTTATTTTTTTCGTTATTGTTGAAAAAAGTATTAAACATCTTTAAAACTTCAAAAAATTTAAACGAATATAATACTTTTCTCTGTACTCAATTCTTACTTGAGAAAGTAATAATTCTAATTAAACAAACAGTAAAATGCTAAGTTTCGTTTTGATTCTAACTATAATAGTTTCTTAACTATGTAATGAAGCATGCTTCTTTGCACCTACTAAATAATTTACCTTGCTCACTATGCATTCCTATTAAAAGACTAACCGACCGACCTTAGTTAAGAGTTATCATTAGTCTTAATTTATTTGGTAAGAATATCATTAAGCTGAAGGAGCATGCATGCTTCCAAATTCTTTCATTGCGATCCGAATAGTATTACAGACCGAACTGCTACATATTTATGAATGAGAACATAGTAATTATATCCCATGGCACAACTGCAGCTCATTATTAAATGAATGCAAGTAAGAATTAAATTAAGATAAACAACCGTATCAATAATATGCCTTAAGGATTAAATTCTGTTTCTTCGCTAAGCATTTAATCCTTCAGATATATCTATGATATAATTGTTTATTTACTTATTTCAGAATTCGAAAGTCACTGTTAGTCTGGATGAATTTATTGTTGATTTCATTCTTCCATGTAATATAAACTCTCTCTTTAAATCTTCTAGGATTTTATCGATTTCAGAATCAATGAAAACAAATAAGCATTTGTAAATGTAAATAATTTTCTTTGTGTTCAGTTTCCGTTAATTAAATTGATAAAGAAAATTTTAGTTGTTATATTTTGTGTCTTTTCTAACTGATAATGTGTTAGCTTAAATAGATATAAATTATTGTTTCTAGTATGCCTTTAATAGACATAATTATAATTAAAATTATGTTTAATGTAGGAATTATACTTAAGTATCAATTAGCTTGAAACTTGGTAATTTGCAGTAGTCTTCATCATATTTCAATACTTGATCATGTGATTGGTGTCAAATGTATTAAATAAACTTAACTTCACAATCAAGAGGGAAAAAACATCACTCTACAACACAACCTCACATTTTAAATCATATGTGCAGTTTACCAAGTATCTGTGACATACCATCAGCTTAATAAGTTTCTTTTAGTTATTTGGGTGGAAACAATATACAGTTGTAACCAAAAAATTAGAGATTACATGAGTTCTCTAGTTTTAAACGAATAATCTTAAGTGCATAAAAAAATGTCACTTCTTTATTATATTTGAAACCAGCTACCGGAACTACCATTTTAATAAAACATTGGAGCTAAATATCTATAATTTCAACTAAATATCTTTGCCATTATTTTATTTCCAGGATATCACTAAATTATCAGATATAAAAATGCAGCAGATTTAATTTAATAGTCTTAAAACCCTCTATTCAAATTGTTTATGAGATCCTTCTATGTAGAACAATCCGATGACATCATAGTGCTATTAAAACTGCTTCATTCGATTCTTCAGGATATTAAAAATTAACTACTTATTCCTTTTATAAGCAACACAGATTTTAAACAGAACCATTTCTTCTTGGTATTCGTCAACGGAAGAAAGTTTAATATAATTAACTATTATAATTATATATTATATTAATTAATAATAATAAGCTAATTAATTATAACAATAGAAAGGTATCTTTTAAATATTTGATGAAACCATAGTAAGTGTTTGAATTTCATGTCAACAGTGTATTCTATTTTTGTAAAGCAGACAAAAAATATTTTTTAAGTACCAAAGACCAAGAGACATTTGAGTGACTATTAAATTGATATCATTAAAAAAATTAAAATTTTGGAAACATGTAAAAATACGCCTTTATGAAATAATACTTTGAAAAAGGGGTTATATTGGATTACTTTCCTTTTTAATTAATTAAAATTCTAAGTAAAATTTCAAAACTTACTAAAAAAAAAGCACATTTTTACACTGATGTGGCTCCAACACGAATATCCATTATTAAAATTTGGAAATAGTAAAGAAATAAACATTTTCCTTATTTTATTAGAACATTTCATTTCAGTAAATTTACTTACAACCAATATATATATATCAACAAACCTATTATGGAAACTACGTTGCATAGGAACAAGAACAAATTTCGATAAAATTTTAATTTCTCAATTATTTAATGATAATTCGAGTAAAATATAATTTGACCCTTTTCAAATCAAATTATAAAAATGTAACCACTTTTGTTCCATTGTTAGTTAATAACTACAAAATTAACTCGGTAAGTTACAGACTATTTGAAATTATTCTTATTTTAATGAATCAATTTTGATATTGAAAAAAATTTATATGGAACGAAAGATAATATCAGAATAATATAATAATTTTTATCTCATGCTTAATATTTATCATAAAGTCAACACTTAAAAGTTTATCATAATATTATGTTCTAAGTTTGATCCAAACGGACGATCGTGCTAGATGACGGCTTGCTTTGAACAGCTGTTATCCGTCTTCGAATCATTCTCCTTTATAGCCAACTAAGATAAAAGTAATAAGTTTCTTAATCACTTGAACTGATACATCTGCGTTATCGTATTTTTTTTCACGAGTCTCATATTAAATATTTAATTTCCGAAGAAGAGCTATTTTCCACCCCATTAATTCTAATTTAATTCGAGCCTACAGCAAGAAGAGAAAGGTTTTGGAATTCATGAACTGGAAAATAGCCGTCATTTTAATGAAAACACAAAATCTGATAATTATGACAAAAGTGAAAATCAATAAAAATTTACTAGAAATCGATACAATAAAAATTTTAAAAAATAAATTAACTTCCGAAAATTATTGAACTTTCAAAAATACTTCTAAATTTTTCCATTTTTGTCAAGACAAAAAAATTTAATTGCATTTTATGATATAACACATCTTTTCTCCTTTTATTATAGTTAAATTTAGAAGAAAAAACGAATTCTGATTAATTTTAATTTATAAAAAAATCTTTTTATAATAATCATCAAATTTTTCATTAATTTTATAATATCAAAAATAAATTGGAAATCTTGGAGGAAAAAGTTCAAAACTCCTTAATTTAAAATAATTTATAAATTTTTCAAATAAAAAAATTAAAGATTATATGTTTTGAAAAAAATTTGGCAATTTTCATTTTAAAAATATTAATTTTATCTTGTTTACAAGTGAGTGCAAAATTGAAAATTCGCAAAATATATTTACACTTAATATATTCAGATTGCAAAGGCTAATGAAGAATGTTTAAATTATTTTATAAAAAAAGTATTTATTGAAAAAAAAGTATGAAAGTATTTCTTGCAAATACAAATACAAAATACATTATGTGCAATAAAAAACATAATTAGACGAATATGTATCATGTATGTAATTTTTGATTAAATATTTATATCCATAGATTGTTTTTAGAACTGCGCCATCACACTGCCAAACTGAATGCCTCGTTTCGCACTAACATTTGACTTCGCAGACTTAAGACATGGAGTCATTTTTTAAGGCACTGATATCCTTAAATTATTCTTCAGTCCAATAATTATGCAACTGTTTTCTGTCCTTAATAAATTTGTCCAGACCTTTAAATGTATACTAACATTAATATAATTGAACCTAGCTTGAAAAGACTATTAAAACTTAAAGTATCAACTTTTATCGGTTACTGAATAACTGAATTTATGAACACATTTTTGATGTTCCAATTGAGTTTCTTTATGATCTAAGCAAATTTTCAAAAAAAATCCATTCCATAAAAGAATTACTTACAACCTGCAAATTATTCTATAAACAATATCGTCAGAAAGACGTCTATTTCATAAATATTAAAATTCATCATGTCATCAAAGTCATGATCATGAATTATGCCACCTTTACTCAAGAATTTTATCCCACCCTCTTGTCTCATATCCTGGCGATTACGATTCGATTTTCTGTCATATATGATTTCTGAGAACAATCTTTGTGCCAGACACAATTAGTTTGTCACTGCGTTACAAATATCCCCAGGCAATTGAATAATTCCCAAATTAGACAGATAAAGATTTTTAGATTTTCAGAAAGACAGATTTTCCTTTGACATTTATACCGGCAATGGTATTGATCTAGAAAATCATTTAAGTATAAAGATTCATATATTATTAATACTTCTTTAGTATATTCACTTTTTACTTTCTCTAATAATAGAAAAAATAATGTAATCAAAAAATTCTATCACAAGATTTTGTCTAATCTCCATGTTTCAGACCTCCCTGTGTTAAAACACACACAATTTTAGGAAATGTCTGTCTTTTTATGACAAATATAACTGAAAAATTTTTTAAGCTATAAGGATAAGATTTGATATAAGGTAATATATGTAAATTTTTATACACACTAAATTTGTAGCTTTCTATCCAATTTTGAATCAAATCTGTTCAAAATATGTTTGTCTGTAGTGCTATTAGAAGTTTTACCATAATAATAAAATGAAGAGTTCCATATGAATGAAATTCGGCACTCAGAACGGATGTATCCAGTTTAATATTCATAGTGTAGATTCCTGTCAAATTTTGTGCCTAATCCAATTATAAATTGATTGTCCGTTGGTCTATACTTTTGAAAACATGTAAACGCGATAATTCAAGAACAACAAGACAAATATGTCAAATTTTGCATAGAACTTTGCTACTACACGTGAAGCTGTGTGTTGAAATTTTGTTTCAATCGGTTGAGAAGAATATATCTAAAACATAAATTCTGTTTTGGATCTATTAACGCAAATAAATAGTCAAGAGTGACACAATAGAATCATTAAAAATGCTAAATTCTCATAACATCTCGTAGCTATTGTATGGCAATTCTCTGTAAGGCGTTTTTTGGTAATACAAGTTTAGAAGAGAATATGCAAGAAAGTTTCAGAAACCCATTCCCGTTGGTTGAAATTGAAATATTAAAGAACAACTGCCAGCTAAACCGGAAAAAACAAGCTTGAAATAACGTTGCATAGCTTATAAAATATTAAATAGTCACTCATGATAGCGGCAGAATAGCATATTTGGGAATTGCATGTCTGTCAAATAGATGGTCTTGGTTCTTTTCTTTGAGCGTTTATGCTTGTTTTTAAAAGAAAAAATAATTTGCCATTTGTTGTAAAGTTATTAATAATTATGCTAATTTTTATTTAGTTAAATAAATAAGTAATAGCAATTATTTCCAAAAATTATATCATAAGTAATATAATATTATATACATATAATACATAAATCACGCTACTTCACTTTCAGCTTTTGTTCCAAAATCTTACCAAATAAATCTAATGACGGAGACTCAATTTCTCTTCAAAAGTGATTTCTGGAAACAATTCGAAGACCGCAATTCAATTAATTTCCCATTACGTTCGCCTATACTACGAGGCACTTGAAAAATTCACCATCCAGACTATAAAAGCTTTCCTTTGTAATTTAACGTGAAGGAAGATGTTTACCACTCACATCTATGCTCTTCGTAAAACTTGAAAAGTCTTGCAAATTTCTTTATCGAGGAATCTTTTAAACTCTTTCATTGTTTCAAAAAGAATTTCTACCGTTATCTTCTGTAGTTTTTCGTTTGCTTTACAAAGTTCTGGAGTTAAATTTTATTTGTTAAATGTTAGGTTTATTTAATGATTAAGCAGGTTGCAAGCTTTGATTTCGTAATATTAAACGAATTAATTATTCCAAGAGGTTAATTATCTTTAAATAACTTCTGAGCTTACTTCCACGCCAAAGTGCTGCTCTTTTAAAAGTCTTTTGAAAAACTAGGCCTTATATCTTATTGATTTGAGAATGTTGGATAATTAATTCTTCATTGAAAGTTTAGCATGTCGCTGCCATGATTTACATTTATTATTCTAGACATTTATATAATTAGATTATCCATTCTTTGGTATCACCTAAATTGAGTATATAAGATGCCCTCTAATTCGATAGTAGATTAAGTTGGAGCTAATTACATAAAAAATTAAAAAAAGAAAAGTTACGTGGTGGCAAACGTGTTACACCTAATAGAATAGTGATTGAGAGGAACCTGTAATTTCTAAATTTGAAAATTTCTTGCATACTTTCTAATTAATATTCTTTTGTAGTACAAGGGGAGTTCAAAGAAAAAGGTGCAAAATGACAGTGTGGGTATAAATGAAGACTTTAATTAAATAATACACCATGAGCCTGAGCACAACAATCCTATTGATTAACGAGCTGAAGGATTCCTTGTTCACAGAATTCATGTGGCCCAGTCCTTCACAACTTCCTTGATTTCGCCGTCCGAGTTGAAACGCTTCCCTTTCAGATCTTTTTTCAGGGGGCCAAACACATGGTAATCGCAGGATAGCATGTCCAGGCTGTAGGGTAGATGGTCAAACTGCTCCCGCTTGAACTTGGTCAGTCCCACGTGTAGGATCCTGGAGTCGTGTGAATGAACGTCATCATGGAACAGAACCACACCCTCAATGAGTAGCCCCTATATTTTGTTCTTGATGGACACATAGTCTTCGGAATGTTTCACAGTACACATCGAAATCAATGGTTTTTCTGCGCTTGAGGAATTCAACAAATAGCGCGATCGGACGGAGCAGAAAAGGCCAAGTAGCAAAGGCTCTTTATAAGATCTTCTTCTTAGGCTACTGCTTTTTCGCTTTACATTATACATATAAATTATTCTTCAAATATTACTTTTATAGCTTTACGTTCTTGCCATAGTAAAAATCAATCGACTATTAACACTTTTATGGGTCTAGTTTTGCGTCTAACATCTATCAAGATATTTTAAATCCATACAACATATTTAATCCAAACAGCTCTTGATTTTTTGAGGCACAATGTTTACTTGTACTTGAGCAATGGATAAACAGAAAGTTTCTAAATGTCTTTCTTTCAAGCTTTTACAGAAATCTTTACCAAATTTCCTCCATCTGATAATAGAATTGGCTTTTGTATTATTAAAAGAAAAATCAGAATAGATATCTTTAAATTAAGAGATATCTATTCTGAGATTTCTGATAGCGTTTTCTTGTCAGCGTTTTTCCCTATGAAAACGTTACTAGTCTGGATGCATGACAATTTTTTGACACAAATTTCTTCAATAATTCATGATTTATCACAGAATATTTGGTACGTATGTTATATTTTTAAGTAAATAAATAGACAAACCGTCTTCATACTATAATAGCTATATAAATATTGCTGTAAAAATCAGAATTTGGGTTAAATGCATTTACGTGAATTTTTAAAGTAACAATACATCTTTTTTGAGCTGAAACTCGCAATTTTGACCATCAATCAGATGACGAGAACAAAGCCTGAGAAGACACTCCATTCTTGTCTCTCAGTTTCTGCGTAACGTCTACAAGGTATGTGATCCTAGCTTATTTAACATGCATTAGACTCACCGTGCATCATGGACTCATCTGTGGTTCTCTCATGTGGTTCATGTGGTATTGTATTATCAAGAATTAAATCCTTACACTTAATATCATGCCACATCATTAAAGAAGATCATGTGGCCACCATGATCCTTATTTTTAAAAAATTAGCAATCCTACCACGCTGTAAGTACATGTAAAATAAAGAAACCGTAATACAATTTAGATGTATTGATAATAAGATTTTGTAGATTCAATATAACGAGAAGTTAGATAACCTGGTAAGTATCAGCTTCGGAACTGGAGGCAACTAATTCAACATCTGATTCGACTGTAAGATACATAATAAGATACATGCAATATTTATAAAATAAAAATGTTTGCAAGAGCATTGCATGTTAAATCCACAGCAAAATTTATTATGCAATTGATACATTACTTTCAGGCTGATGTAATAAAGAGTGAAAATTTATAAAAATTCAGATGATCCAGATTCTCGACTTCTGACTACAATTCAAAATTATAGCATATATTTGTGAAACCCCATCATTTAGATTCAAATTCGAATATTAGCATTATTTTGTATTCTTGCCAAGGATACATTCAGTATGGAATATCAATTAATATATAAAAAAATTATATATTGAATATTGAATTACTCAGATGCTTCTCTTATGTCACCCTGAAGAAATTATGTGTTTTCCCTTCAGCCAGACAGCATGAAGCTACATAATAGATAAACTTCCAGACTGATTTGAAGCTAATATGATTCAAATATGTATAAATTCCTTATCAATATTCCAGAATTATAATTACTTGTGGGATATCAAATAACGTTCAGGGAATTCAAATAATAACATTCCAATGAAATTATTTTAAGCTGACAATATCTATATTATATTAAATATTTTATGAATAGAATCACAAATGCAGATAACATGAAGCTGCATTTTTAATCTATGAAGAATTATAAAAAGGTATCGAGACAAAATAATTCTGATAAATATATCCCATTGATGGATAACAATTGAATTCCTTTAAAAAAATTTAGAAAAATAATCGGATAATATTAGTTAAATCATTTTTGAAAGTATTAAAGCTTTTTGAAATGAGGGAAACAAGAATAAGGAGTCTAAGGATAAGAATAAATTTATTCATACTAATCAGTTGCTATATGGATTTATTTTTAAAGTCAATTCAACGTTTTAAGGAATACCTATGACTAAAGTACATCTATTTCGAGTACCTTAAAACACAATCAAGCATCAGAAAAGTTTAAAACTTTGTACACGGCTAAATAAAGAAATGGGAAAAAATTTAGCCAATAAACAATTAATTACAAATAAATCTATTGCGATAAGATAGGGAATTCTTTCGGAAATAAGAATAAAAAATGATGTAGAAAATTTGGGAATTTGCATATTCCCGATGGCAATATATAAATTTAATATTTCCAAAAACTTAATTACTAACTAATGATTAATTAAATCAAATTTTGATTCTATCGCTGTGACGTTATTGAATAGTGAGTCTAATTTCAATATTTAATCGTGTTCACGGTTAAAAAAAGGTAGAAATGATTGAAATAAAAAGTTTGCTCAGTTTGATGCACATAGAATAATAAATTCAAAAACATTTTTTTTACATTTATTATTGTATGTGTTTTAAAAAAAGTATTAAAACTTATTTATGCGATTTTCATCGAAACTGTTTTAAAGCCTAGAAATCTGGATCTCAGATAAAACAGATAGTTATATGTTGAAGGATTTTCGAATGTAAAGGTAAATTTCAGTCAATGTCAATTAAATATATTAATGGAAATAATGAACAATTTTACATATGATATTCACGTCACCATTTTTATTAATTTAATGCAAAAATCTGTTATATTTTTATATTGTAGAAATAACAATGATACTTATAACAAACCTATTCATACTTTCAATGAAATGAATGATTTTTAAATAAAATATTCATTTTTGAATATCTCATTACACTAGAGGAAGAGTTTTACATCAGATTTTGTTGTATAATAAAAAATAACTTATCTTATGTTTTGGAGAAAATAACCTATTTTTGTATTTTGATTTGTATTAAACTGAACAAAATCACAAGAACTTTCTTTTCATATACGGGTATAAATGTTTATAAATATATTTATGGATCAACAGATTTTTCCATGAACCAATTTCTTCAAAAATTCTGTAAATTTGAAGAAAAGATTCATAGAAAATTTCATCCATATAGCACTTCCGATTTTTAATTTATCATGTTCTTAGATAGACATGACTCCAATAACCTTCTCTCTCCCAAATCGAAGGATATCTTAAACTTGAAATTTCTGAAATCAAATGTTTTGATGTTTGTTTAGTCTGTATAAAAGCAATAATTAAGAAACTTGTTATTCAAAATTACTTTTATTACCACATCATTTTGAAATGGCAGAATTTAAATATTTTTTTAATAAACATCTGTAAAGATTCTTCAATGTTTATGCATACCAAATACCATTAAGAGAACATATAATTCAACTACATGACTTTCACACTCATTGGAATAATAAATCGGAAATCATTATAATTAAGCTAATAATAAACCCCTCTATTGAAGACTTGTAGGGCTTCTGTGAAGTGGAACATAAATGACATCACTATATTTCCCACAAAGAAGTAACTAGTAAATATTATAATCATTATATCACCATTAATGCTTATTTTGTTTCGAGTTATGAAAGAGTTCATATTTATTTTATAGTTAACGAAGCAAAAACCATTAATGTTTCTGTTAAAAGGGGCATTCGAAAAATACCAGACACCTTGAATAAAAAATTTCTTATCAATATTTATTTTCATATTCGGATGTTTAAATAAGCACAATACAAGTAAATATTAGGAATTCAATACAATATTTGTATGCATGAATAAACATAACACAATTAACTATAGGGAATTCAATAAAAATACAAAAGCATTTTTACACAAATAAGGGAATAAATTCAAAACTTTTCGTCAACTTGTAATTTCAACATAAACAAAGCATCCACATATTCTATGATTAACAATTTAGATGCATACTAAATAAATGCTTTTTATTCGTGATCTTACAAGAGTTTCGTATAGTGTGCCCATTTAAATTTAATTGCAGTTTTGCATTCATGGTACACATGGTTCGAAAATGGTGAAAACATTTTGAGATTTTCTCAATAAAGTGTGTACTTCCGTCTTAAATTTCGGAACTATTTTGTCTCTAAGATATGATTATCATAAAATACGCTTAAACTGTTTGCATTTATCACCAAAATGCTTCTAATATTATCAAATAGTATTAATTTAAATTAATAGAATTTGCTATTATGAGACTGATGTTTGATAATGTTACTAGACTTTTAGTCAAACGCATATGTTTACACATCTTAAATAGTCCGTACAAACAGGAATTCTCTATCTCGTGATGCACAATTATTCCAGTAATTCATCAATTTATTAAATCTGACACTTTTAGAGACCTGTGTTCTAAATAATGTAATTGGGTAGAATTTAAATGATAAATTGTCATTGTATTAAGATTTTAGGGACTCTTGCATACCCTAAACAGTAAAATTTTAAATTATATTTTATAATATTTAATGTTTGCTTCGAGATCCAGCTGCAAACACACAAAGAGTATAATTTAGTTTTGCCAACCACCTTTTTTAATTACATCATATCACAACAATAGAAAGTATCTTAAACTCTACAAGTAAAGTAAGCATAAGGCCTTCTGATTGTTTGGTATACTTAGAAATTGTGAAATCAATAGGCGAAAGTGGTTTGGTAGTTGATTTTAGGAGAAATAACCATTATTGACGTATCTAGGAGTTAAACCTTTCACAAGAAATAAAAACTGATAAAATCTTTACCGTCATCGGGGTTAGGAAAATCTGTCGGTGTTTATCTCCATAACAAAGAATAAAAAAGAAAAATTGAAAAGTTTACATTTCTTTTGAAGCATAAGACTGGTGGAAACAGTCGAAACTGATGCCATATTCAGGGACTATAAGCTTTCACGTGAAAAAAAATTGTCGAAATCGGACTAGTACTAGAGAGTTTGATAATCAATATTCTATTTCTTCTAATTATGTTATTTATATTAGGAATATAATTGGAGAAATTGTTCCAATCTTTGAAATTGCAAGCCCATTCCAAAGTTTTATTTTACGATATCTTTAAGAAATACGGTCAGTGGTGAACTGGAAAAAATTATTGATATCTCTAAGCATAATAAGCTATCGGCTGAATAAAATTGACGAAATCATTATAATAGTTAAAGATAGCTAGTTATGTCGTAGTTTTGATCCACTGAAAATTTACATTAAAGTAGCGTTTCTTATATATCTCTCTAAAATGCGGTGAAATCTAAATCCTTTACCGATAACACATTTACATATCTTTTATGTAAAAAAAATGGTCAGATTGGCTCAGTGTTTGAATGTGATAAAAAGGA
>JAPMOQ010048968.1:331784-418760 GCA_026543055.1 Argiope trifasciata
TATATATATATATATATATTCTAACTTTTTTATATTATTTCTAACGTTGAAATACCAAAAAAGAAAAAAACAGTTGTTACGGACATAAAAAAATGTGTGTAGTCAGTTCTTTAAAAAGATATCTTATCTTCTTTTTTATTGAAGCAATTTTCATGAATCATGCAGAATGCTTTTTAAAATTCCGATGTTGACTAAAATCAAAATTGTATATTTTTCAAATGAAAGAATACAAAGAGGTCCCAATATTTTTTTTCAAAAGATGAATAATAATAAAAACGAGTATTCTTGTTATAGAAATATGACAGTTCTTAAATTTCATGAAAAAATGTATGATCTGCAGAATGTAATTATATGAATGCTTATATAGCTTGTTACGATATGTAACACGTATCTATATTTAAAATTGCTAATACATGAGAAGTTAAGAATGAAAATATTTCCTTTTTTAAATGTAATTCACCGAACTTAATTGCTTGACAAGTTCCTTCATGAAGCAATACATACTCTTACGGGAAAAAGAAACTTCATAATTGAGATAGAAAGAATAAAGAGTTTAATTCATTTTTAAAAAAGAAAGTAGAACAAAATGTTAAAATGTGCAAGAGTTACGCTCCATTAATTTGTTTTTATACTTCTTAGTATTTGCTATTAAAATCCTTTTTTCAATTAGTAATTACTTATAATTCTTTTTTTAGAATTATGTTACACTTTTTTGTAAAAAAAATTCTTGTAATGTATAGAAAAAATCCAAAGTTGACAGCTAATGAATTAATTCCTTTTAAGTCATTCAGAAATAAAAGTTTTTAAAAAGAACATTTTTAACTTAAAGAATGTATTTGTGTGTTCTCTACTCATCAAACGAAACTTAAAAATTGCCATCTTCAAAAACCCAGTAAAAAAAGCCAGTATCTTGAGAAAATTAAAAATATAATCTTAATATAAATACAGGTCACTGAGGCTGTGTATCTATGTTATATATCTAAAGAAGTGGGTTGAAATAAATCATATATTTATTATTTGATGGAAAAAAGAGGGAAAACAAGATAACGTTTCAAAGTATGAAAGCTAATTGCATATTCCATTAATTAGGCAACAAAGGAAATTTTATCGTTTTTCTTTAGCAACTTCGGAATAAATAATTATACAAGAAATATATTTATACCGCCTTAAAATCCAACTTCTTTTTCAATGGTGCAATTTCATTTCCCTGTAATTTTTATCTAATTTTCGCCTATTTCCAAATTTCAGAAACAATTACGTAAATGCGGACGCTTTTGAAGTACAGAACTTTTTTGAAGTAAAGAATGCTATCTGCATTTTAAAAAGTAAATAAAAGAAGATTTTATTGACATTCAGATTTTAATTTAAAACATAAACACTTAAGTGTTATATGCATAATATTTTATAAATAATATTTTTTTGTTATTATTAAACTATTACTTACGAAGTATTTTTATTGCTAGCAATTTCAAATATATAAACTAGTAGTTTAATTAATGACTACAGACCTGAAAACGAGAATAAACAGAAAGCTGTCAAAACATTGTCAACCCCTCTATATAAAGTCGAAGACGTATTTGTCGATCCCTTTTAACCTTGAACGGAATGTCCTCTTCAATGAAACAAGTGGAACTATTTTCCGAATTAGTGTTGCAATTCCTTCTCCCCCCCGCTTCTTTTATGATTTATAAAATTATATAATTATATAATTTGATATATAAATGTCATAGTAAGATATGAAAAATGCGCGTATAAAAAATGAACTCTCTAACATGTAATTATACTTATTTATTTATTTTTTAAAAAAGGCCACTTTTTATTCAAAAGCTGTTAGATATTGAATTTGCACTCTCTTGTTTTTAATTATGAGTTATTGTTAATTATTTTTTGCCTTCAGAGCTATTGTAAACTTTTTTCAAAAATAACGAAAACTTATCCATTTTGCATAGTTATGATATTAAATGCAGAATATAAAAAAACTGAGGCACTAATTCATTGAAGTGCATACTTAGATAGAATATTGAGTACATGTTTATGTGTCAGCTTTTCTGCCGAATGTGATGCAAACTATAGGCTGAATATCCGATAGTGAAATTAGATGTCCGATTACCTCTAATTTTAACATCCGCCACACAGATTTCCTTGTCAATCGACAAAGAATAATCAGCTAAATACGACATTTTTAACCTCGCCAGTTATTATGCTATTATCATGCTGTTATTATGAGGTTTCAGCTTATGTTTATGACAGTTTCATCTTATATTCAACAATCTATACACCGAAATATACACCAATACACAATCTATACACCGAAATCTGTAGCGGATATTCGACCAATCAAAATAGTCGTCAAAATATAACATCTAATTCACTGCCATTTTATCGCTTGTATTGTCAAATATCGTGCAATCATCACCGGAGTCCGTGGCATTGATTTCCTAAGTAAAAATACTAATAATAACAATAATAGTAATAATGTTTGCAAATACGTTATCTTATTTACTTTTTCGTTTCGTCGACTTTTCAGCCGAATGTGATACAAACTATAGTCTGAATATCCGACAATTAAATTCGATGTCCGATTTCATCTTAATTTAACATCCACTGCTCCAATTTTTTAGTCGACCGTCAAAGAATAGTCGGTAAAATACAACCAAGTCATTTCACCTCGTCGGTTATTACGCCAAATGTTGAGAAAACTATGAGTTAAACAAGTGACAGTTTCATTTTCTGTTCGATAAATCAGTCGGCCTAGCTTTACATTGATTTTTTAACAGACTTACGGAGAATTGTAGGAAAATGTATTCACCAATCAATCACCTTGTCGGTTATTTGTCGAACATTGTCCTTTTACCAACTTAAAAAATTCCTTCGATACTACGATTGTTTATAATATTTTAATTCTAAGTTGGGTTTTAAATTATTATATTCTATAATTCTAATTCGTAACACTCGCTTTCCGAAGTACTAAGACTTTTGCTGTCGGAGGGGATGGTAAATGACCTCCGATCACCTCTGCTCCCCAACTGACACTGTCTCTATGCATCATATCAAAAAATTACCCTTTTTTTTATTTTTCCTTTTTCTGGACATAGATCATATCAAAATGGAGAAGAAAAAAAAAAACATTTTCATTATAAATTGCAACATAAATATTTTTAACAATTCTTCTTTCTTATTACTGGATTATGAATTTTATTTAAAGAGAACGTTCCCTCTAATTATCTAGGTTAGTTAGCAATTAAATGAAAAAGATAATTTTTAGTCGGTATGTATGTGTTAAAATAAAATAAATTTTAATTCTCGAAGGGCAAATGAAAGGAAAAAATATATTCTTCTGTTTATAAACTCAACGAAAACCAGGTTATGCCTTCAAAGTATTTATGTAATTGTGCATGTAGACTTGAAATCAAATAAAACTCCAGGAACGATGTAAACAATATTTAATATTCAACTTTCTTTCATTTAAAATTTAAAAAAATTGATTAAATAATCATTCATTGGCAGTTATTTACAAAAATATCTTAAAACAAGAAAGATTTATGACTGGGGGAATGAATTTAAAAGAAATAAACATGCTCAAATCAAATATTTTGAAAAATGAAATCTATGTTTAGTTTTGATGAATGATTAATTTTCATACAGATATAAAAAGTTAAATCCATTGCGGTTTTAAATAGAATTCATTTTCTGCCAAAACAAACATTAGAAAACGGCACTCTAGTTTTTGTATATATTTAATAGAGTCATAAACTTTTAAGATTATTTTTATCGTTCTTTGAAGATTCTGACGCTTTTGGATGAATGTTTGAAATTTGGAAGGTAAAGAAACGAATTAGATATTTCTTTTTCATATACTCTTAAAAATTAAATGCATTTTAACTTAAACAAAAGAGATCTGATAGAAAAATTAATTTAAAAATTATAATTAATGCAAAGTATAGCAGTGCATTTTAAATACCCCTATACAGCACGAAAGAGCTTCAATATTTACATAATTGAATTTAATGACTTAGAAGTGTATTTTTATAGCTTTTAATGTAAAAACAATTTATATTGCTTTTAAATTTCATATTTAACAAACAATATTTGTATTTAATTAGAGGATAATTTCTTATGAGAGGTAAAACTATTGTTCAAAAGTAAAATACAATACACTCCCAAGTATCCGGTCCTAATCTATCTGATTTCCGTACAATACGACCTAGTTTGTTTGTTTGTTTTTATCGTAATTCAGTGGAAATAGAAATTCATTGTATTGAAAACATTTCCAAAGGATTGAAAATGGACTTTTGCTACTGTCCTTCTACGTGTTGTGTACAAAATACAAATTGTAACAAAGAGTAGCATTCTGCTCCTTGTTCATTATTTCGTCAGTTTGAAATGAGCCTCAATCACTGCTGCTGAACTTGATTATAACTTCAGCGTACGCATAATATTCGAAAATTGTTTTGGTTTAAATTTAGAGTTTAAGTGTACTACAGTGAAGATTTCAAAATAAATGGCAAACGAAAGAAAGTTGTTGTGACTATAAAAGAGAAATTATGTGCTATACGGTGACTGTACTCTGGTGTAATAATAAAAAACATAACTTCGTAATTAGGAGTTGAGAAAAGTATAATTGAGGACAAAAAAAAATCAATCATAAATTGAAAAGTGGTATCTTGCACAAACTACTGGAAGCGGAATAAAAGTAAGACAAACCATATTGAAAAGTAAGAATAGGGAGGAGGGAATCATAAGTTGGGAAAGAGATATTTTTGTGGCCTGAACACTTAAGAGGAAGTGAGAAAATACGTATATTATCAGTGAGTTTTTGTACAAAAGCATTGTCTCCTGGTACTGGTAGATAAAAACATAAGTTCAGAGAACTCAAGCTTATCCGGCATTTTTGTTACCCTGCCTGCCTTTTGTCACATTGAGTCAGATACGCTGGAGTGTGCTGTATTATCTTTATAAATAGCATTCGAGTATTTGATAATATTTTTAATTAAAAAGGAAATTATTGTTTTTTTATAACTAATAGGTCATACTTCAGGATTTTAAATATCCCAAATGCATAATAATTATAACTAACAATCAATTATAGCTTCTAGTTGAAGAGATCAGATTTTCAAGAGCTCTGGGGAAAAGATACTATGTAACACAGACAATCAAAACTCAAGTACACAATGATTTTGAACTTTCTTTTTCTTTTGAAAAGACTGTATCATTCCTTTTTGTTTCTTTAACTGAATTCGTTATCAAACGAATGCCACCTTAAACACGGTTATTTTCCTTAAACCGCTTTCTGATAGAAATATTTTTTTCAATTAGTGACCAGTTTCCTTCTTTAGAATATGTGTTACAAGAAACATCATTATAAGCAAGCTTACAAAGCATTTATCAATAAACCAATTTGTCATCTGATACTTCTTTCGTAATTGAGTTTCGGTTCATCAGAGCTGTACCTTTGTGCAAAGGAAATCGAACCAAATCACATCAGGCCTAAATCCTATTACTTCCACTTTCCACTGTTCTGTTAAATAACGAATAATTGTGGCTTCTATTACGCTGTCCTAGGATAATTTAATAAGATGAGTGAGAATGCGTGCTAAAATTATAGATTTCGACTTTAATTCAAAATGGCCATTTAGCTGAGACACGACAAAATGACCATTTAGCTGTGACACGACAAAATGGCCATTTAGCTGTGACCAAATAAATCAATATTATGTGTTTTAAATCTTTCTAATATAATAATGATGGTTTCTTCTGCTATTATGAGGAAATATTAAACTGTAAACAAATTATAATCTAAATTTTTTTAAGGAAAAAAAAACTGCTCTGATTAATTTACGATGAAATAATTTTCCTACGACTTCAAATCCGTATATTTTTATTATAAATTATGATTTCAAAATCCATCTAACATAATAAAAAACGATTTTTCTGCTCCAATGATAAAATTTTATCATTAAACAAATTATGATTTAAAATCTTGAAAGTGAAAAAAAAACTGTTCTGGTTAATTTAAGGTGAAATAATTCGCCTTAAGTTATGATTTCAGAGAAATAAAGTACTTAAATTGGTTAGAGCGTTCAGCTATTCTCAGAAAGTGTAGATTTCAGGCATAAAAGATTGAAATGCTAATCATTTCATTCTCAGTTGAATACTTTGGCAAAGTTTTCAAAGCAAATTTAAGTGGTAAAGTCCAAATGAACCAACAGCCTACTTTAGATTAGAGAAGAAGCAATTAAAAGTTAATGGAGGTGAAGTCAAAGTATTTGAATGCTCGAATTAAATATATTGCTTAACTTTTAAATTCGGTTCTATATTTATTTTGTTGACACTCTTGGAAGTTTTGAAAGACAGAAAGTCTGAAAGTCCCTGCCTTACCTGTCTGTTTTGTCTTGTCTATGTGGGTTTTCGTCTGATTGTTTGTAAATTACCCTCATACCCGCTGTGGATTGGTGGAATTCCGTCTTCTTGGGTATATCTTAACTTTCTTTTCTGACTGATAATCAATGTTAATACTAAGAGATGCTTTGGTAACTTTCATTTATTCAAATCCTGGAGCACATATTTGTTTAGTGGCTAAACAAAGCAGATTTTATGATACATTTCCAATTTATGGATGTGAAACAGATACTGATAACGGAGGATACTACGATTTTTTATTGCAAAAATGCAAGAATACGAGGAACAATTTTTTGTAAATAATTCTTATATTTTATTTTGGAATTGTATCATAAAAAGCTGTTTAAAACTGGTATAAAAATGTAACTCAAAGTATTGTGAGAATTGTTTTTATTTAAATGATTAGAAATTTTACTTTAGAAGGATTTAATCTTATATTATTTATTTTTTGACTATTGATACCTTTTTTTATTTATTTTTACTATCCCTTTCTCTCTCAAACACATTCACTAACTCTCTCTCACACACACACACTCACTCTGTGTATGTGTGTGTGTGTGCGCGTGCGTGCATTGTCATTAGTAGGTTATAAATCTATACGTAATGTATAATTCCTATATCTTTAAATTATCCATACAAATACCTGTGTATTATTTATAAAATTGTGTTAAAAGCTTTCTTCAAGAAACAGAGGTATTCCGGCTTTACACATTAAATCTCATAAAACCAAAACAATTTTTTACCGAAAGCGAAAAAAAAAATCAAAGAGAAAAGGTTTATGAATTTTTTTTATATAATTTTGACTACTCATTTCAATAAAAAAATGGATGAAATATTAGAAATTTTCAGCAAATTTTTTACTATCGTCAGAACAACTGAAAAGGGAGATTATTGTTTATTGCTTGTTTCAAAAGACAGCAATGAAACACCTGTGCTTCAAATATTTGGGTGGTTGCTATGAATTGGGTGATTTCTATAAATTTGTTCTTAAAAAAGAATCATCTAAACTTTTAAACTGAAGAATACACCAGCTTTTGAAACTTATGAGTAATTCGTAAATTATAATTATTGTAGGAAACAAATATAATATATGAAAAAGGTATTTATTTGTAGTCAGTCATCTGCAGTCGACCACAACAAATCCTGTCGATACTGCTACGTTCAGTGGTGGCGGGGTGGTCGGTTGCTACAAGAAGAAGAAGTAGTCAGTCATCCAAGCAAAGGCAGTTTCACATCTGTGTTATGTTGAGTTATTCTATTAGGATATTATTTATACAAAGTTCTGTTAGGATATTACAGACTCATTATTTTGTACTATTATCATTTTTTTTTACCATTTCAGCATTTAAATGTATGCAGTCCCTTATTCGTCGCCATACATTACCTTATAAATATATCGATTATGTAAGATAGACAATCTGTGCCGAAGAAATTACCCGCAGCAAATAAATTAATTTTCAATTATTTAAAGATGTCAAAATTCCAATAAACAAAATAATATTTATTCACAAGTAAATATTATGAGATTGTAAATCTTAATAGAGGAAATAAATACCATAATACATAGAGACCAAATACTAATTCATTACTTCTCCTTACTTCTATAGATTTTTGGACATCCTCTTCTTAACACTTCACCGGGAAGGTGCGGTCTGTGAGACCATTAGGGATGGACTTTAGGTTTTCACAATTTTATTTTTAGCTCAATTGAATGGATTGACCCTGTAACTCCCTGTTGCGTGACTTTCAATACACGTGCATTTTTTCAACCGGTTTTAGCGGATGCTTTTTTAAATAATTCAGCTATTTCTTTGAGCGCGGTCTCTAAGACCGCACTCCCTGTTAATGCACCAGTGATTAACAAGGCTTAGCAAATGGTGTTAAGACTTAGGCCTTGAAGTATCATCCCATTTACTGATCCTGTTATGAAGCAGTACTCCGAACATTTTTAAATAAAGCAGAAAATGATTTTAGTGATGAGGATAATTGTACAGAAGAGTTTTACGATGAAAGTTCGCATTCAACTGATTCTGATATGTATGTTCAAAAGAATTAATTTTTCTAGCGATAATGTATTTTGAAAAATTTATAAAATATATTAATAAACCAAGAGAAATATATACAGGATTCCTTTTTAAACTAGTTCTTAACTTGTTTCTAGAAAATTCTCTAAAGAACCATGCTATGAATGTCACATAAGCCGATAAAAAAAATAGCCAATTTTACCCAATGTCAAAAAAAAAAAAAAATCTGCAAAATCAAGGAAAAAAAAATTTGCAAAATCAAGAAAAAAAATTTGCAAAAATTGTTAATTTTATTCTTTAAAACTGAATATTTTCAAAACTTCTAACATCTTTACTTCAATCAATTTAATCCTTTATACTCTTCAAAAGTAAACCTTTTTTTTTTTGTAGGCCAGCATAACCTTGCTGGTAGGGCGTTTGATTCACATCCCTTGATTTATCAATTCGAATCCCACCACCGAAGATTCAACGTGTGAGTGGTGGCTGGCGCATTTATAAATTTTTCATAGTCACCAAGTCCTCCATGTGATATTACTTTTCATGTCGAGAGTAATATCACTGGGGGTACTGATTCAGAGGGGATCTTTCTATAATTCTGGTCTAAATTACAATCTGTTGACGAGTGAATAAAATGCATGAATGAAGTCCACTCCATTAAAGGGGTGAGTAGCTAAGACGTACTCTTGACCTTAGATGGCTTTACAGAAAAACAAGCGCAGCTCTCTCGGTTTAAAATCACTGCTTTCATCAGAGGGATTGTCTATGACAAGTGCCATTAGAAACAACAACAACCTCCTTTTGAACTAAATAGTCTCAGCAGATCAGAAGTCAACTAGAGAATCTGAGACTACGAAGTCAACATGTCCAGCAGCTCTGTGCGTTTTCGAACAGATTTTAAAGTCAAAAGAGCAGACATCTCAAGTTGCTTTTTCTCTAAGTGATAAACTTTTTACATGCCCTTGAGCATTTAATATATGTATATTTTTACTTTCGTTTGTGTGCTTATATTCGTGTGTGTGTAATCTTTAATCAAAGTGACTTTTCCTTCACCATTCATAACGTTTATATATTAGGGGTAAGAGATAACATTTGATTATGTGTTAATGCAAATGGCATTACGTTAACCTTTATAATAATAATAACAGCTTTAACTTAATTCTAAAATACATAAACGATATGTTATTATGTTTCAGATTCAGTTCCTACATTTTATGTGTTATTTAAATATATATAAAGATAATACTCAAATTTCCAATCCTCCTGTCACTTTTCTTACAAAGATCAATTAAGTCAATAGATTTAATTTTTAAAAAAAAAATATTAAAAAAACTTTCCATATGAACAAAAAAAGTGTGCAGTTTTAATATTTCTTACATATTGATTTCTTGCCTACTTTGCATTAGAGGAATTCAACTTTAAGCTTAGCAAATCGTGTCATGAAAGGATAGTAAATTTATTTTTTGATCTTATCCTCTCTCTTGGGCTTGAGCCAAGACTAGGTGTTTTCATTTTGCTATATTTATCGTCATGCCCCATCTATCACAATGCCTCCAACACCTCAATGTTAGAATGATTTAAATAGCTCGTTCTTCCTTTCTTTTGTTGTCACTAGCTTCAGAAGTACTTCATTTATTTTATTCTTCATTAAATAATGCCATTATTATGTCAGCTCATACTTAAAAATAAAAGATAATGAAGTCTAATCCAACTTTGTCTGAATAAATAACAGAATCTGAAAATTTTAGTCTTTCAGCAGTGGTAATTGAAATTGTTTCATTTGTAGATCTCTGCATTACTCGCCGACTCTGTCTTACAATTCTGCATTTTAAAACTGTTTTTCAGATACAACCAGCATTAATAGTAGTTAAATGCTAAGCATTTTAGTAACCTTTTTTGTGTAATTGTGAAATTTAATCTAATGAATTTTCCAACAAAATATTGTTTCAAATTTTTATAGATATAAAATACGTATGTTTCTATAAGATTTAGCTAAACTCATACTAACTTTGGAAACCTATGCTCTTTGTGTTATGTTATTTTCATATTTTTGTTAATACACTGAATTATATGTCTATATCTTTATATAGGCAATAATATAAAAAAGAGCAATAATGTTTTTTAAGCATTTTGTTATTATTCTATTTCCAAGCTAAACTTTAATTGCCATATGTGAAAATTTCAAAAAAACTTTTAAAAGTATTCTTTATTGTGAAACTATTGAATGTTTAAAAAAAATTAATAAGTCGAATAAACATGTCTTGATTAGCAAGAATGGAAAAAAGTGCTTATGAAGTGTTATTAACATTTTAACAAAATGTGTTACAATAAAATGCACTTGAAATCATTCTAATAATTAATTAAAAGCATACAAAATGTAAGGCATAAAAATACAATAATTAAAAACATGTTTTATTTATTTTAAGAAGAGGCAAAAATCAATTTTGTGAAACAATATTTGGGAAACTATCATTAGCAAGCTCTAAAATTTCACTTAATTTTAAATTCTTTACAACTATTCTTATTAAAAAAATTTAAAAAATCGGTCCGAGATTCTCATTTCTACCTTCCAAAGTACAAATTGGCCAACTTTTTCTAAATCCAAACGGTTTTACCTTTGGTGCTACAATACACATAAACATACATCTTTATTAGCAGTTGAAATAGAATTAAATATTCAATGAGAAAACTCCTTCCAAAAATAATTCATATACTTTTTTATATCTTTTATTCAAATTTTTATATTCGATATGAATGCAATGTGTGGAGAGAAATTAAATTTCATAAAATTGTACCCGTTATAACCATTTTAAAATTTCAATATAAATAATTTCATTCCTGTAATTACATTGCTGTACTTGCAATACAAACATTGCAGCATTTTAATACTTGTTGTTTTGGTCATATCTATAAGAGTAAGAAGTTACGAACAAGGGGTGGATTCAGATGTATATTTCAAATTGTTATTTTTCTTTTCTGAATTTTGCGTTCATTCCAGTAACTTTATCTCTACTATTCTTTCATTCAGTTAAACTGTAAACTCTTTTTTACAGTCTCAAATCTTCTATCTAGCAATGACAAACTGATGGTTTCAAGTAAATTAGTATTACTAACAGCAATTTAGAATAATGAAAAAAATAGCAACCATATTATTAACAAGAGCATGTTCAATAAAAATCGTCCATTTATTTATTTGAAATTCTGAATTATATTGTGTACATATTTTTTCAAATAACAGAATATTTACTTTAAAATAAGTTAGATATTTTTTTTAAAAATAATACAATTCAATATAAATTAGTTAAAATTCTAAATTATACAGAGCGTCCACTTTAATTCTAGTCTACTAAATAATTTTTAAACCATTAGAAAGAGATATTTTGCTTGCGTTCAGTAAAACGTGTTAAATGATAACAGAATTTATATTTTATGTTGAAAAAAAAGCATATTTATAAGGCAAAAAAAATTGTGTTTCAAAAAAATTCATCTTATTTCTAAGTTTTTGTATAGTTTTATGTTTTTTCTTGTAACTCTTCTTTTAACCCTCGACATTCCAGTTTTTACTACAAAATCTTACGGTCATATTTTAGGCTTAAAATACATGTGATTAAATTTTTTTATTCAAGCAGTATAGGCATTTATTGAGATCGAAATTACTAACTTTGATTAATAATCAAATTAATTGATCATTTTGTGAGAAATTTAGAAGATGAATGCTACTGTCAAAGAATATAAGCATCTAATTAGTTTTTTAATGATAACGGAGTATCAAGGATTAATAAAACCTTCTTGATAGACTAACATTTTAAACAAAAAAAGATTCATCAATTTATGACCAAAATTCCCTGAATATTGAAGCATTGAATTTCATAATTTTAAAACAATTCATGAATGCTTTGAGAAACGCATCTTCGAAGTGGCTTACCCAAATAAAACCTCTAAATTCATCTAAAGAAAAAATTTGTAAAAATTTAGAACTCGTTCAGTTTTAGTTGTACAAGGGTATAGTTTCTTTTTTTAAAAAAAAACTTTAGGGCGCCAAGAATCTTTCACTAAATATGAATAATAAGATATGAAAAATGTATAAAACTTAAGATTTCATAATTTTTCAGCAATCCATTTATGGACTCATAAGGTATAATATAATTTTTAGCTTTCATTTAAACTATTTTTGGTAAAGAAATAAACGCCTATCTGTAGTAGTTTAGAAATCAGTTATTATTGGAACAGGATCAGAATAGACATCTTGTATTTTAGCTAAAGAGGTGGAGGTTTGGATTTTACGATTTCACTTTAAATGACATTTTCGGGAAGCAATCAATCATGTTAAATGAAAACTGTTATGAATTGTTATGAAAAACAAATAAAAAAACTAATCAGTTGGGTACGATGAAAAGAGTCTTTAACCTAAGATAATGGATAAAGACACTTTATTATGCATAAAAGTACACTTACGCAGCAACAGAGCACTGAAGAAGTAAAAGGCGCTTCAGTAAGTATCAACAACGAATAATCAACAAATCAGTAATAAACAGCCATAATAGAACAAAGCGCTCAATGAGATATTGGTGAAACGATCGTGTGAGCTCGACGCAACTGACTATCTCTTCAACTACAACTGAATAACTTCAGTTTTGTCTCTCATTTTTTTAAAGTTTTCATAAATGTTTCTAGAAGATTATCATATCTTCTCTCCGAATCGGTATATTATAGAAATTCGAAAAGAACAGAACTTTCGTTTGGCTAATTTGCCAAATAATCACCAAGGTGGTGGAGAGCCATTGATTCAGCATCCATTCAGAAGACATCAAGGCTATCTTAAAACTATTTTCTTTATTTTAATGAAGAAATGCTAGCTGCATTTTCTTTATTGGAATAAAATGTACTGCATTACGAAGCAGTATTATAACTTTTTAACAATAATATTACATTCATAGACATTAATTTAGAAAATTAAATACAGATACAGGTATAGATATTCAGTCAGCATTTCTGTCACATATCGGTATAAAATTATCTCAAAACATGTAGCCATATGTTTGAAAAAAATATTCTGTAAGATTTATCCATTCTTCCGTCCCAAAGAGTTTTTCTCTTTCCCGCATTTTTGTTTCCAACCTTTTTTCACCAAATTTCATTCTTTTCTTCTCTTAGTGTATAAATCGCTTTTACTGCTTTTAACAGCTGCTCTCTAATATACTGGACCATTCTTTAGCAAATTAGATTAAAGCTTTAAGTAAAGGTCCTTCTTCACTCATTTGCATACTTCAATTCCAATAATAGTATAGAGCACTTTACTGCTTAGACTGAATTTAAAGCATAGTATTAAGAAGAAATTCAGTTTACTTTTAATTTAAGATGAAATGGGTGCATAGGAAAAGCCTTAAAAACAACAAAACTTGCTCCTGAATTATAACGTCCCGTATATTGGGTCATATTTATAAAGAAAATTTTGCTCATATATTCAAGAAGCGCTACAGGAGGTAATTGCTTTTTTATATTTTCCAACACTATATTTAAACGCAAATAATTTAAAGATATTTTCATTGTGCAAGGAATTTCCAAATGCTCTTTTACTATGTCTAGAATTTCATGCTTTTTATTCTCTGGCGAACAAACCACCATTTTATTAAATTCTGACTCTGAACTGAAAATGTTCAAAGTACATGAAGATATAATCCCTCATTTTTAATGTAGATACGTCGAATACTCTATTGAGTTTCCATATTCATAAATCTCTAAAAAGTCCTTTTATTAAGTATGCCTAAAGTATAAAGTATTCATAATACAGTAAATAAGTGTTGTATTATCAATATTAAATTTTGAACATACTCCATAAACACTGTTTCAGAAATTTGATTAGTATATAAATTTTAATATAAGTTAATGGCAATTTGTACTAAAATTATAATTTTACAAAATACTGAATGAAATGTATTTAAAAATATACATTTTTAGGATCCATATAGTTTTGTTGTGATACACTGTTTTCAATACCTCACAATAAATCATATACCATGACATATTTAAAGAAAAATCTTAGAAAGAAAGAAAAACAAATGCTGACACTTTTTAATTAAAACTTTCGGATCTAAAATTTTAGAAAAAATATTAAATAGATTTAAGCTTGAAATTTCGAGATTTTCATTTTAGCAGCTGTTGGAGAAATTTTTATCCTTAGCCATCTATGTTATTTTTAATGGAGGAAAAATAATTCTATATTTCAATATTAAAAGCAGCTATTCTTACCATTCGCAAGATGCATTTTAATAGCTTAAAAAGAAAACTGAAGCTTCTAAAATTAATGACACAGAAAAAAAGTATTTAATGGCTACACGAAAAATGCGTAAATTGAATTATATTTTTATTTGAATCATGGGTGAAGGAGTTTGCTGGACTTACACTTTAAATAATTATTTACAAAATATGTGAAAACTTGAGTATTCACATTATCTAAATTTACGAAAAATAAAGTAATTTTTGTTACATCGAAGTAATACTTTTATAATTTAAAATATGATGTTGATATAATAAAAGAACAGAATATTTCAAGTTTTATTAACAAGAAAAATTAAAATTTCTTTCATAAAAAAGATTTGCAATGTTTTGTGTTTCTAATATGTATATTGAAATTAAATATCTTCTATTTGGCAATAAAGATTTTCTGAAAATAAAGGTGTTTCTACCAAATACTAGCTCGTATCATAGCATTCGAGTAATATCATAAGCAAGATAATTCTAAGATGGAAATAAGAGTATAACTCACATTCTGACTTTAATTCTGATAGCAATTTTATCGAATTCTGAATCGACTCTTTACCAAAGGTAACAAAATCTCATATCATCATGTTTCAGAGAACTTATGATATTGCTCCAAAAAACAATGAAATAATTGAACTCTTCTTCATTTGAACTCTTCATTCTGTACGTTAAAGGAATTCTATATCATCTTTTTCAGAAGAAATTACATTTCTAACTTTTTCTTAATTGAATTGAAGCAAACAAATTCATAATATAACCGTTCGTCTTCAATAACCACCACGGCTAGCCTTTAACATATTTATTTGTAGACATTCACCAAACACAAACACATACACAAACAGTTATATAACAAAAGGGACAACACTTACACGACGAACATAACGAAAACAATTAAGACATTTACGAAAAACAAAAGACAGTCCTCAATCGAGACGCTCTCTCTATGTTGGCTGGAGGTCGACTGACGGTGGTGGTCTAGGCGGCGCTGACGCTTCGTGGCGCTGACGTTGCCACAGTTCCGTTATAATAATATATTATAGAAATGAATACTTTACTGGATTTTCGAGATTCTGAGGCAAACGTCAAATTCAAATGAACCAAAGAAATAAAATCTATGTGGTCGATAAAAAAAATGGTAAGAATCTTCCATTCTTATAAAAAAAATAATAACACTCAAATCAATAAAAAGATGCTAAAGATGTGTAGATTCCGTTCAAAAGTTTATGTCTGTGTGCAATATTTATTTCCAATTTAATTTTTAATCATTTTTTTTATTTTTATCTTAAATTAGCCCAAATTAACTTTCCTGGTCCATTTCTTATTTTTTAATGTAATTATTTCTAGCACTCTCTCTAGAGAACTGATGACTATTACATTTTCTCATGCTTCAAGAGAAGAGATAAAAATCCTTATCATCCCCTTATACCTTTCAAAGATTCCTTTTCCTTAGTATGCGTGTCAAAAAAATCCCCATAAGATTTAATTAATAAAATTACTAAAAGTAAAATTTCTGTTTCTTTGCTATATTTTTATCATCACTTCTCTCATGTACAAATTAAAACTCTGTATAAAATAAACTGAAATAAAAGAAATAGGCTCTTCTTAAAATGAACAACTTTTGTATTAAAAGATTTTTTCAAAGTTAGGGGATGGAATTTGATTTTCAAACTCTAACTTCGACTATGTTTAATATAATATGTTCTGCCAAGTCTAAGTGAATGAGTTAATAAGATCTTCAAAGCTTTCTTTCTTTCATTAATTTGAAATTTTTCGATTGCACGTGGTCTAAAGTTTGAATAAAACTAATTAAATAAAAATAAAGATGCAAAAATAGTTTTAGCAGCACTCTGTGAAAAGTGTCAGCTCAGAAAATTGCAGATAAAGCACGTTCTTTAATTGCTTTTGAATTCTCTTTATAATAATTATTTATTTAAATATTACAAAGCGGATCATGTTAAATATTCATTTTGAAATAAATGTAGAATCATGCGATATCAATAAAGCCATAATGTCTAGCATCATCAACATGCAATATATTCATTGTTTTTATCTAAGGATTGAAAGGAATTTGTCATTATTAACTGAAATGATAAAAAATCTGCCTTCGCCTTTTAGAAAGCTGTGCGGAATTCTGTTATTTTTACAAAACTAATTCAAAATTATTATCGGTAACTCTAGATATGTAAGAATTATTCTTTCTTTCCATTGATGAAAAAATTACCTACAGCAGTGAATAATTTTAAGTAATATTCATAGAAAAATATTCAAGCGTTTCCAAACTTGTCTGTAAATATATGCGAAATTCAATTAGTTCTCAACTATTTCCACTTGCATTATCAAAATTTTAATTTATATTAACAAAGAAAGCAAAGAAGAGTTTGTTTTATCCAAGGATTTGAAGACCTCAGATTTTTTTTCAGATTCCATGTTCTAAATTTTTCGGTGTAGCAAGACTAACAATAAACTTATGGCAAATATTATGATTCTTCGATATTAATGATTGTGCATAATCAGGAATTTCGGAGGTTAAAGTACGAAATTATTGTTAAATATTTTTTAAGCGACTTTAAAATTCTTACTTTAGTAATTCCATTCCATTAATAGGGTTTTTCTATAATTTAATTAAACCTGATTTTCCAACCTTCTTTAAATTATACTTCCCTTTAAGAGGAAAATGCTTCGAATAAAAAGTTAAAAGCCGGATTGCCCTATTTTTCAAGAAAGCTTATCCTTTTACCGTGGATAGACTTCAGAAGCGAAATTCTAACCGCTTAATGTAATAAACCGGTGCATGTACAAGGTGATCAGCGAATAAGCCTTGATTTCAAAATTAAATATCTCTACAAAAAAAAATCGATAGAATTATGCGGTAAGCTGTACGTTTATTAGCAAAACTGTAAAAATAGTGCACAAAAGTTAGAAAATTTAGTTACAAAAATCGTTACCAGATGGCACTCTGCGCTGAAAACTCTTTCCTGAAAGGAGTCTTTTAAAAAAACAATAAAGTGATGCGGTCTTTGCAATTAAAATACAAGTTTTACAAAATGTTCAACGTTCGAAACAATGAGATGGCGTGATCGAACAATGAAATTTGACATCACTCCCTGAAATGTCTCAACGGAAATGGAATCACATGCAACACCAATCAACGATTCAAGCTCATCCAGAGTGGCGGGATTGTTTCTATAGACAGTGTCTTTCAATACTCCCCACATAAAGAAGTCACAAGGAATCAGATCGGAAGAATATGGAGGCCAAGATATTCCTGTGTCAATAAATTGCGGGTAATCTAACGCAATTATTCCCAAAATATTCATGAAGAAAGCGAAAGACTTTATCTGTTCGATGTGGTCGTGAACCATCTTGCATGAACCAGTCGATATCTGGTCGATCCTCCAACGCTAATTGAGTGCTGACAAATTGTTCCAAAATTGTAACGTAAAGTTCAGTAGTTATCGTTTCTCGTACGAAAAAAAGGGCCGATAATGCCTCTAGAGCATACCGAAGCCCCTAAATCGGAACCCTAAAATCTCCAGTTTTGTTTATTAACGATTCCATTCAAATGAAAATGTGCCTTATCTGTGAACCAGATGCAGCTCACATCAAATCCGTCGTTGTCGATCATTGTTAGAATATGATTCGCAAAGTCACCCCTTTGTTGCACAGCTTTCATGGGTATGGCCTGATGACTTTGGATTTTGTATGGAAACAGCCGTAGGCTATTTTTTAATATTTTTTGCGTACTCATGACTTCAAACCTGCTTCTGATGCAATTCGTAGGATGCTTTTGCTGGGATTTTGCTGAACAACTCCAAAAACTTTGGCTGCATTTTCAGGAATTACTACAGTTTGCCTAGGCCCAACATTTACCTTTCGATCATCAACCACACTGCCAGTCCGTTCGAATTTTGCGAAGAGCATACGAATGGTTTTCGCATCGGGTCCAACTGGAACATTGAATCGGTTTTGAAATCTGCGACATATTGAATTAGGACTATGTTCTAATCTGTAAAATTCGAGTACCAAAAAGACATGTTGTTCAATGGAACACATTATTTCACTTTCCACGCTAACCTCTTTTCACTATCCAGCAGTCCTACTGATCACTACGAAGACTTCAAAACAAAGACGCTTTCTGTACGTTTCGGACGTCTGTAGTGACGTTTTGCCTAGTGACTGACTCCAAACAAACGGTTGCTATTCTATTATAAGTGTAAATTAAGTCGTATAAAATATTATTAAGCCATCTAAAGTCTTAAAAAGCATGATAAGAATTTTAAAAGTTACTTTTAAGTGTTTAATATATATAAAACAAAGATAGCAACCGTTTGTTTGGAGTCAGTCACTAGGCAAAACTTCATTTTTGACGTCACACTGAAAGCATCTATGGGCATTGTGATTAAAGCGCCATCTGTAAACGATTTTCGTAACTAAATTTGCACAGCATTTTTACAGTTTTGCTAATAAACATACAGTTTACTGCATAATTCTATCGATCTTTGTTGTAGAGATATTTAATTTTGAAATCAGAGCTTATTCGCTAATCACCTTGTAATAAATCGTTCAATGGATAATGTATAGAAAGTTAGATAAGGATATAGTTAATAATAATATATAAGGTTACAGCTCTATAAACGCATTTGAAATATAAATAATGAAAATGCTAATAAACAAAGAACATCGGTTGTATTTTGAACAGAAATATTGAGAACTGAAATTTAAAATTTACAAATTACTTTATTTTAATTTAAAATTTTACTCGGAATTTTTTTATTCTATTTTTTTTATTATTATTTATAAGTAGTTTCTATCACAAAAGGGATGAAAGATTTGTTTATACTGTCAGTATATGAATTATTTGCTGCTATTCCATTCAATATTTCAGTGAAGTTACATATATGATAAGAAAGAAATTGAATAGACCATGAATTATAAATAATTATATTTCACATTATTCACTATATTTTGTTTATCCTGAAAACTATTATTGCTCAGTATTCTTTAAGTTAACTTTTCAGTAAATTTTTAAAAACAAATTGAAAAACAATTTTTCTTAAAATATATTTGCATTTTTTTATGTTGTGTACTTTTATTCATTGATAATGCATTCATGAAGTAAATTTTATTTCAAAACTGAAAAATTGCTAGAATTTGAAATCAAAATATATCGAAACTTTCAAATATATATCACTCAGACTATGATCTATTTATTAGGGATTAATTATAACCTTTGATAGTTGCTGAATCATTACAAGTCATACGATGAAAGATATTACCAGAAATTTCTAAATAAAATACATTTATTTACTTACAATTAATAATTGCCTTCAATTCATTTTTTGAAGAATTTCGTTTAATTTTTCATCAAGAAACTGCCTGATTTTAAAAGGTTGGAATGAAAGTAATATTGTTAAAGGAATTAATTCGCTCTTTATGATGAAAGAACATGGATAATTATATTTATTTTGCTTTTTCTTTGCTCAAAATTCTATTCGAAATTTTTAAAAAAGCAATAAATCATATTTCATACCAAATATTTGAAAAAATAATATGATTATGTTATATAAAAAAATTTAAAAGAAATTTTCAAAGGCTTTTGCCTAGTTTAAATCTTGTTTTAATTATAAAAAAATCACTTTCCCATCTTCACCAAAAATAGTACGAGTCAACAAACGATGAAAAATGATAATATTCAGTGGACTTATTCTATTGAACTGCTAGTACGCCAATTCATTATTTTAATGTGATTATTTTCAAAGTTTTAAAAAATTAAAAGGGCTTTCAGAACAGAGTTTATAAAGTAAATCATGATTAATTTTTTTAATTTTTTTCATAACAAAATTTACTATAAGCAAAATGAATAGGAACTATTCAACTATTTACTATAAGAAAAAAAAAATACTTCAAGACATTTTTTAACAAAAATCCGAGATTTTATTTTTAAGTCAAGGTCAAGAGTCAATACCGGGACCCATCTATATTTAGACTGTTTAGAAAAACTGAAGTGATAGATTTCATCTTTCTGTACTCAACGTGAAAATAAAAAATAAAAAATTGAAGTAAATGATAAATCTCAACTTTCTGTTCGGCAAAAAAAAAGACTATTAAGGTTGAAAATTTTAGGAATAAATAGCATTCCGAAGAAAAAGATTTTTATACTTTAGAACAAAGACGCAGCTAACATTTTTCAGAGGAAACCGAAAACCATGTTTTACCCAGCTGCCTTGAAGAAAATTCCTCTTTGTTCAAACTACAAACACGAGCGGTGCAGAAAAAGAATGGAATTTATGGGCTGCTGCTGAAATAGTCTTACTAATATTGTGGAAGCTATCTGAATGATCTGTTTTTCTCCTTCGTAACCTTTTCCTTCCGCAAATGTTGAATGCTGGGAATGAGTAACTCCTTAAAAAATCACTTATTGAATAATTTTGCTTCATTCTTTCACAATAGTATTTAACTTCAATGTTAAGATGTATTTTGATAGTTTAGAGAAAATAAACTGTAGTTTTAATAGGAAGATTCTGAAATAATCGGTGTGAATGTAAATATGTACATTATATAATTTAACGGGTGAACCAAAAATCAGGACAAACTTTAAAAATGAATAATTCGAAAACGAATAAATTTAAAAAGATGCGGTTTGCACTAAACGGTTGGAAAAAGAGGCCGGGTTTTGTGTGGCAACGAAACAAAAATAGATCTGTGTGCGACCACGACGATCGTAAACATCGTTTACGATAGTCGTCGTGCGATCAACAGATGGCGCTGTCGGATTTCTGTTGTAAGATTGTACAAAGCAACAAACGATATAAAAAGGAGCAACTTCAGCAGGTAATAGTAGTCGAAGCTTATATGCATCGAAATGTTGCTCATAGTTGAGAAAGCCCTCTTAGTTAAACTGCATTATAAGAATTTGAAAAGTGCCACTGCGGCATTATGAGTATATCGCTACATGAAGGATATGCGAGAGAGAAAGGGACCAATTACATTTTTTGCATTGAGCAAAATGATGAAGAAATTTGAAGCTACAAGTTCTTTGGCGTGGCAAGAAGTGGACTCCCTCACCAACCGCTGCTGTTGCCACGACAGTGGAGTAGATGGTGCAATCCATGTCGACGAGATCTGCACTTGGAAAATGCAGTTGTTGAGAAGATTTGAGGCAGATAGGAGTGTCGTACGAAAGGGTTTGGAGAGCACTTAACACTGAAAAGGTATCCCTACAAGTTGTAACATAACCAAGAACTGAAACCTCCTGATTTCGATTCTCGCCAAGATTTTGCAAATTTGGTATTCAATAAGATAGAAGCACGACTAGCTTCACATTGTGCTTTGGGCATATGAAGCGCATTTTACACTCTCTGGCTCTGTTAACACCCACAGTTGTCGAGTGTAGAATACAGAAAACCTACATTCATTTGTTGAGGAACCCTTGCTACAGCTTATAGTGACAGTCTGGTGTGGCTTCACTCCTGGTTTCATAATTGATCCCTTTTTCTTTCGAGGAAGTCACAAAGACGTGTTTCAAAACAGTTACTGTCACTGGGCAGAGATATGCAGCTCTGTTACAGAACAACATTATCCCTGAACGGCAAGCGCGACAGGCACTCCAAACAGTCACCTTTATGCAAGATGGAGCACCACCTCATATTTCTCTGCTTTTTCTCAACATTCGGGGAGGATCGCATTATCAATCGAACTTTAATCACGCATGGCTTCCAAGATCTCCCGATCTGACACCCTCTGACTTTTGACCATGGGTATGCTTGAAGTTGAAAGTGTATCACGATCAACAGACATCACTTGCAGCACTGAGAGATACCATCCTTCTAACAGTCACCTTTATGCACAAGAAATGCTGCTAAATACTGTGGACGGTGTGGTCACGCGTCTCACAGCTATACTTCTAAATCATGGACAGCACATTCATCCTTTAACTAATTAACTGTAATTAAGCTGACTTGAAAGTTATCAAAATTTTTTCATTTGTAAATCATCTTTTGGTGAAATTAGCGGCATCTGTCGATACCCAAAGAACTTTTGTTTCGTTGTCACAAAACACCCGGCTTCTTT
Organism: Argiope trifasciata; assembly: GCA_026543055.1. NCBI lineage: Eukaryota > Metazoa > Arthropoda > Arachnida > Araneae > Araneidae > Argiope > Argiope trifasciata. The sequence continues at coordinate 354,536 of JAPMOQ010048968.1, forward strand.
TCCATCCGTTTTGTGTATTATTTTATCGTTATTCGTTTTCGAATTATTCATTTTTAAAGTTCGTCTTGACTTTTGGATCACCTGGTATATAATTTATTCTCAAAAAAATTTTAGATGAAACCTTCTTTACTTTGTACCTTATAATAAGCATATATATATATATATATATATATAATTCTCAATATAAGCAATATTTTCACAAATATAAGTATAAAGTGCACTATGAACTGTTTGATTAGTTTATTTCCACCAACTTTTACAAATTAATAATTTTATTAATTTGTAAATAACTGGAGCGGTGGTGGGTAGCCAAATTTCGCATCAACAAGTTTTCTTTGTGAAACATGCCTTAATTTCTTCAGAATATTTTTTTAACTCATTTAGATGATTTTCTTTAAGTATTACTGCTGAAATCATAGACAGAGGCTGTAAATATGATATATGAATTTAAAGGAAAAATTATCATCTATTACTTGAGGTTGATTTCTCGCCAATAAAAAATTCGAATAGTTAACGTAAAAATAATTTAGATTGTACAAACACAAAACAAAGCGTTTAAGGGAAATATTTTTAGTTATGCATATTAGAGCTGAAATCGGAACAGAATCGACAATATATTGGAATTTAAAAACATCCTATTTCGTCTCTAGTAATTTTAGCCATGCCACTTTGGCAATAGAAAATAAAAAGTCTATTTGTATTTTGTAATCAAAAGGAGCATGGACTCGTTTCTCCCGTAATCTACTTTTTTTTTGTCTGTAAATACTATGTTTGATTGTATTGGGACATTTATAAATTTAAGAGCTCTTTTCATCCTTTAAAACTTCGGTATTTCTTTAAATTAATTTTTTTTTCAATAAGGTTAATATTATTTTGGATGAAAATGCAACGAATTCTAGATTTAATAGAAAAAATATTTCTTTCCGTAACAAAAAATAAGAAGCTGATACTGGCATGCTTTGAAAATGAAGTTAGTATTTATATCTCAGTTATAATTCTATCATGAATAGTTTCACATTTAACTATAATATTATTAATAAATCCTAATATTACGTGCTTAGAAAATTATGATTTTTTTCCTTTTCTCAATATGTTAATTTATATCAATTTCTCATATGAAAAGAAATTAAATTGCTTTATTTTCAATAAATTCTTTATTTTTACAGGCATTAAAGTCATTAAATTGTGATGTTCAAACGAAAATTCTTCAAATAACTATGAAAAATCCATTGTGTTTGAAATATCCACCTCCTGTATCATATCAAAAATTCTTTCTTCGATGCCTTTATGACTGTGTAAGTTCAATTTCATATATGCTTTGATTTATACCTTTTAAATTATCATTTTTATATGAATCAGTCTTACTATAAATCATATTCATTGACAATTAAAATCATGCAATATGCTTTTTTTTTTTAATTATAAAGATTATTTTCTCTTTCTTTTGTTAAAGCATTTGAAAAAGCACCATTTTTTTTTAAAAGCATTTGATAATTTCTTTCACTGCATTGGTGATTTTTAACTCTACGCTAGTCAAAATATATTGATGAATTATTATTATTATTTTAATATTGACTTACCGACTTCTTTTAATGTGTGATTTATTTAGAGTACTATAACTATAGTTCTTAGTCAAACATATTGCTTTTAAAATTGACTTGTATCATCAATATTACAAAAGTCAGAAATTAACTGCTTCTAATATATTCAATATGTATGATTTAATTGTAGGGATTTATTAGACTACTGATAATTTAACATTTATTATATAATTAACATGCCCTGTTAAGAATATTTTAAGACATAATTTAGGCTGAGTTTTTTTATCAACTTTATTTATTATTATTTATAACTATATTTATTAAATTGGAATTATAGCTGTTAATTTCTTAATGAAATACAATCTTGTTTGCATTTTAATTTTTTAATATGGGTAATTCTTAATGAAATATATTTATTAAGTAGATAATTTCAGGATATATATATTTTAAAATCAATAATATTTTAAACTTACTGCCTTATTAAGGATTTTAAAAATTTCCTACCCAACATTTTTCTTTTATTTATGAAAGATAAGTCTTACTTTCTCATATTTGTTACTGATTTTATTTATATGTGATATGGTAAGTTTCCTAGTTTATTTCACTGTCTTGAATACATTTGCATTTTATAAGCTTTGGCAAACCACTTAATAGATTATATAATTAGAGCTTATTGGCTTTTACGACTGTTCTGTAAGATTATAAATCATTTTATAATTGAGTTTGTAACAGAAATTATCATCAGAATGCATAACTTTTATCCTCTAAATCTTATTTTAGAAATTATTTTACATTTGTAGGTTGAGAGGCTTGGGTCTGAATGTTCTGATGATCTTGCAAAAGTGTATACAGATATTTTGTTGGTACAAGATGTTCAAAATGTTGGTTATCATTCCTACAAAATTGTAAGTGTTTTAATATATTTTAATAATTGTAATAAATATAATATTTTTAGATATATAATTTGGCAGTGTAAAGTGAAGGATTTCATTAGAAAATATGTGATAACATTAATAAATGATTTACACAGTTTAGTTATTAATTAAATGTAATATATTTATATATGCAACTTCTAGAGTATATTAATATATATGCTACAATATAAATTGATATATTGTAGTATAGATCAATATATATACTACTTAGAAGATTACTGAAATTTAACCATTTGGATACTGTTTTATATTTAAATATTTACTTAGATATTTTGTGTATTTGAAATGGAATGCTCTATTACTGTCTCATTTAAATGAGGTTTATTAATCATCATTTAATTGGTTTGTGACAGTGCTTAGTTATGACATAAATAATATTCAATCATTTGAAATGTAGCTTTTTTCTGAAAAAATTTCTATTCCAAAAAAATGATTATGCGAAGGAATGATAATTATTTGAATGATTTATTATTAGACACCTTTGGTGACCATCTCATTCACAATGACATTAGCCTTGTTTGACCAACTTCAGTTCAATCTCTTATACATAACTTGATTGTTGTGATTTTTGCATCAAAGAATGTTTGATTATAAAATTGTGACTTACATTAAAGCACTGTTATCTCAATAACCATACACCAGTGCTTTGTATTGTATGCAGTGAACCTTCCAAATGGAACCAAGTACATTGAGTCATAGCAATATTAAATTAAATGGCATGTTAATATAGTTTCAAATTGAACATTTTCATTTGTGGTAGTTTAATCTGATTTTTTTTTCTCATATAAATTGCACTGATACTAAGCAGAATCTTCTTAACTTTCTGTGATGAAAACAAACTAAGCAATTACATATTTGATGAAACACTAAAAGTGATTACAATTTCATTGTAGCAATAAAAATATTGTTAAAAATCATGAGTTTTTTTCCATAAAAAATTGCTAAAATTCAGGAGGGAAAACAAGACAACCAACCATCAAATAATATGTATATTAACTTTAAATAATGCAGAAATCAATTTTTAATAATATTATTTTGGAATTATCAAGTCTTGTTTACATTTGAATTAATTAAAATTTCAGTAAAAAGTCACCTTGAGGTGCACATATTCTTTGTTTTGTAAGTATATTTGCACCAAATTTAGTAGTGATGCATCAAACAATGCAGCCTATAGAACATCAAGACACACATTCTCCTTGTGGTTATTTCACAGATTCTATAAATGTAACTTTTTAATCTAACTTAGAAGAAAAATATTATAAAACTTTACCAAAACCATTATTCATACAAACAAACCAAACTAAATATTTGGTAAGTTAAAACTACTTTAGGATAAAAATTTTACTGTAGTAATTTATTTTTAAAGGAGAAATCAGATAATTTTGTTTTAAGAAATTTATTATTCATTAGTATATTGAGCAACAGTGAGAAATATACTATCTTATAAATATTTCCATTGAAGCTTTGAAGTAAGAATTAATATTTTCCATGAAAATTTTTCCATTAATTTTCAATGAACACAGCAGTAATTAAAGAAAAAATATTATTTTCTTTATTATCACTGCATAAGAACATTTTCTGTCATAAAACATTTCAATAATCTGGACTCATTTTATTATACATTCATGGATAAATTTATGGAATCAATTTTTTCTTTATGCCAATACTCCATATCATTATTTGCCAGGAAAGAAGTAATAGTTTTAAGTATAATGAATTAGTGAAAATTATTTTATAAATTATTATTATTTATCATAAAGGATGAAAAGTGCACCATCACTCTTCAAGAAAACTCCTGTTTTGTTGCAAAAAGTACAACTGGTCTACAGACATGGGAGGTTTGTAATTCAATTTATATATATTTAACATTATCTCTGCACCTTTGAGTGTTAATAACTGGTTAAAATTATTTTATTTTGTTTACTTTTAGGCAGCTAAGTACTTCTCTGAATGGTGCATAAGAAATAGATCATATTTTAAAAGCAAGTAAGCATTCTTTATATATTTATTTCTCCTCATTTTCTTAAGGACATTAGACTGATGATTGACAATCAAATTCACTGTCGATTCTCCCTGAATATTTAATATTTGCCTAACTGAAACAATTTTATATTTTTGTTCAAATAAAATATTATAATGTATCAATTTTTCCCCCTATTGATAGAACGTAAAAATTTGATAGGAATCTAATAATTCTTGTTTTTGATCCAATGAAGCTCAATTCTTCATGATTGGACAGAATTGTAACTATTCGGACATAACTTTATAACTGAATGTAAAATAAATCAAACTGTAGTAGTGAGAGTTTCTTTTCTTTTTTTTTTTTTATGTATATATATAGAGCAGAGGTGTCCAAACTACGGCCCACCAAGTGATTTTATTCGGCCCGCGGAGGGTTTTAAAACATAATGATGTTTTTGCCAAACCTTTTCATTTTCATAAAGGTATATCGAATAACTACATGGCCAACAAAATGGAGTTGTTGTACTTGACCAAACACAAATGTCTATCGTGCTGTTATAAGACTAAATAAAAAAATATATTTCAGTAACTCAAACATAAAAGAAATTTTATATGCATGTGAATTTTGACGATAAGCAGAGTCTTATTGTTTTGTTGTAAATAAAGCATCAGCAATTTTGAGTAGTTCACTTAAAGAAGCACTTAAGTATAAATAAACAAATATCGTTTTGATTTCGATAACATTTTCATCATTCGCATTAGAAATTGCATGAAAATATTTCAATTTATATAAAATAATTATATAATTATACTTTGTTTGTTTAGTATTTTGTATTTTCAAGTTACAATAAAATAGTATTAATTAATAGTATTTAATGCTACTTTACTCATAATGATATTTTTCAATTTGTATATACATGTGGCCCGTATAACATGGATCTAATTTCGATCCGGCCTGTGCCGCGAAAAGTTTGGACACCTCTGATATAGAGGATACAACTCATTGAAACAGAAAATAAGTAATGTTCCAACATGACACAGGTTTAGAAAAAAAAGATTGAATTTTAGAAATAATGAAGTGTTTCAAATGTAAACATTGAGAAGTAAAATAAGTATGGTTATTTAAACAATAAAATAGATAAATTTATACAAAAAGTTTTAAGATATTAAAAATATTATAGAATTATAAACATAAGAGTAATAAAATTCAATTGAATAAATGCTAAAAATAATGTTTCTGGGGAATTGAGAATGGTGTTAATTAATGAAATAGAGAAAATACAAAAAGCTATATTATGGGGATGTTTAAAAAATAGTTTAAAAGTTGATTTTAAGAAACCTAACTATATATGAATTTTGATTCAAATACTGAGAACTCTAAGCAAAGAGTTCTATATATACTATCCAGAAATCATTAATTTATTCTTTGCCTAAATAAACCTGCAAGAATTTGAATTTTCTTAAACTTTTTAGAAATTTTAAATAAATATTGAAATAATTTGATAAATTTTACTGATAATAAATTACAGCTATAATTAAAAGTTTTTATTGAATTGCTTTTAAACATCATTACTGCTCCATTTAAATAATAATAATAATCTCTTTGGACATAATGTAACAATATTTTTTTGTTAACTACTAATTAGTATTATTTTCTTTTCTATACATAAAACACATTTTTCAGTAATAAATTTTTAAATTGTTCCTCATATTTAATGGTATACAATATTTAAAGCTTTACTTTGAAATCACATGCATTTACATTATGTTAAATTTTTAAAAAACTGAAAATATTTAAAAATAAAATAATATTACCATGCTATTTATCTGATCAGTGACAAATTTAGACAGTTTGCATTTGTAAATAATGCATATCATGAAGCTCCGAATCTTAACCAGTTATCAGTTTAGCTTCATATTTTAATCTTATCCCACATATAAGTTATTAGTTATTTTAAGAACTTAGTGAAAAATATTTTTTTAAAGTCTTAATATGTATATCATAAAACAAGTAGAACTAATTAAAATTCTTGAAAATGTAAGCAAAATTATTAGTTACCAATTTCCTTTTAAAGATGAGGAAATAATATACATCATCAAATATAACATTGAAAATTTCATTTGCTCAACCTGTCAAGTAGAATATAACCTAACCAGTTAAGGAGTAATTAATATTCCAATAAATTGGATGATGATTTTAACAATTCAGTGTATAAGTTATCTATAGTTTCAATAATTTTTTTTAAAATTTGATTTGTTAGACTTAACGCATTTCCTTAAAACATTTTCAACATAAGAATATATTGTTTCTGAGATTTTTTTTAATGTAATAATCCTACAATACTTTTCTCACTTCATAAAATTATATTATAAATAATCTAACTGTTCAGTGAATATTACTTTTTATACCTTTCCGTGTTTTTATTTCAAGCTTGTGTATTGTCCTATTCCTAGATTAATAACTGTTTAATTAAACTGCATGCAGCACATCAAAGCAATTGTTTATCATAAATTCAATTCTGTATCTTATCAAAAATTTCAAGATATAAAATATTTTACTTTAAAGAATAATGTTGTGTTTGCCTTATTCCAGGACAATATTAGAACTTGGATCAGGTATTGGACTTTTAGGAATAATTGTTTTGAAATTCTGTGATCCTGAAAAATACATATTTTCAGACAAAAGTGAAGAAGTATTAAAATCATTGTCCTTGAATATAAAGATCAATTCGAAAAATCTTGGAAATGCAGTTATTGAACAACAGCAGCTGACATGGGCAGATATTAGTAATGAAGAAGCGACAATAATATCACCAGATGTTATTCTTGGAACAGGTACTTTTTCCAATAATATAATACATATCTATAACTTTATGATAGTCAGTGACAGTTCAAAAAATAATATATTAAAATTAAAATAAACCAATAAAATAAAAGAAATTTCTTTCCATTTAAGGGTATAAAAATATTTAAATAAATTTCTATAATTTTCATTTCAATTATTTTTGCATATACAGGATTTTTTTAATTGGATAAAATGATACCTTGTCATCCTGAGTCATAATGTTTTTGCTGAGTAATAAATTATATTTCTATAAATTTAATAGATATAGTATTTGACATCAACACAATAGGAAGTCTTATAGAAGCACTGAACATACTTATGATTAAAAAGGGAGCCTGTGCTTATATTGCTTCGACCGTAAGGAATCCAGAAACAGACTATAAATTTCGTGAGCTTTTAGGTAATATGTAATTTCCTAAATATCCCAATTTTCATTAATGGATCAAATGTTTTAATTTTCCTTTTATTTTTTTGCAGGTACATCAAGCTTAACATATCATATTTTAGAAAGTCATCAAAAGACTATGTTTATTTATGATGAATCTTCTATTTTATTACTATATAAAATATTTAAAGAATCTAAATAAAATTTTTATATTGCAGTTACTTTATGTCATCAGATATTACTAAATTTCAAGTCTATATAATTTCACCAATATGGTAAAAGGTTTTTAAAAACCTTTTATGGTATACCCATGAAAATTGTCTTCTCTTTATAATATAATTAACAGAACTGAAATCATAAATTTTTTTGTTTTCAGGTACATTTTGTACTTAAGCAATGAGCATATAGAAGGAAGTATTGAATAATTTTTCTAATCCTTCATTTTTAGAAAATTATTTCACTTTTCTTATGCAACTTGTGAAATATTTCACATATAAAATTGAAAACTCATTCGGTGAAAGAAAGTATTCTGTGGGTAACTGTGAGCCTTGAGTAATACATTACAAACATTAAAATTCGGTGATAATAACATCTTAAGTTGATTAAATAGGACTAATTTCTTCATAAAGTTATATTTCGTAAATTACCACCACCACCACCAACAAAAAAGAATAAAGAGAAGTATTATTTGAAACTTTATCCTTTGAGCCCTTAACTGGAAGCTCAGCAGATTTACTACTGTTTAATGTTTATTGTATTAATGTATAATGTTTTGTATACTTCTTTCTTATCACTATTTTCATATTAAAAAAAAGTTAATAGCTATGAGAGACATTTTCCAAATAAACACAATAGAGAATGTTGGGCAGCATATTAGAAATTTTACAGAAAGTAAATTTTTTTAGTTACAGAAAGCACATGAAGTTGAAAACAATCAGAGACAAAATTACAAATACTATTTTATTCATATATTTTACAATTGAAAACTTAAATAACTCTAACAGATGATGTAAACCAATATTTTCCCACAAAATCTCTTAAATTCTTCTTAGCTTAAAATATTTGTACAGAAATCAGTATTTTAAATAAAGGCATGTAGTCTAACAGAAAAAAAAAAATTACTTCATAAAAAAATAAATATGCTATGGATTTTTGTGGAAAACAGTTCTTTTTTCATAAAACTACAAGTTTATGACTAAAGAAAATTTTATCATAATTTATGCTCCAAGATTTTGATATTATTATACTCTGAGCCAATACATATTAGCCCGGACACGATTATAATCTGTCATGCCTTCAATTGGACCTGGAAGAAAAGAAAATGCATGAATAATATTCTCAAATTTAGTTTGTTTGTTTTTATATTTTATTCATCTATGTAATAAGAAAAAAGAGAAAACTGAACTAATTATTCTAAACATCTAAAAATAAATAGGCAACAAAATATACAAGTTTATATACATAAAAATGGATTGATTAACACATAGCATTTTTTTATTTAATTTATAAGTTAATGAAATTTTTTATTATTGAGTAAAAGTAATTTCCATGCATGGCTATAAAATTAAGTTTTTTAGTTAAATTTATAACCAATTATCATTACTACAATTTACTCAATTTATTATTTTTCTATCTACTCCATTTATGTAATTTGAAATGTATAGCCAGTACAAAACAAAATTAAATGGGAAAAATATAAAATATGCATAAGTCATATGAAAGAATCCAAAGAATTTTTTTTTTTAATAATAAAGATGATTATTCATTATATAGAGATGGAAAAACACGCAGACTACTAACCCACTGCAGCTATTACAGGGCATCTATCATAAATGTACTTAGAGCAAATAGCTTTCAGTTGCTTCAAATCTACAGACTGTAAAAAAGAAATTATATATATATATATTATATATTCATAATTTTAATAATATAGTTTTTAATAATAAAAATTCATCATTTTAAATTTTGTTTTAGAATTTTTTACCTGAATATGCTCATTAACTTCAGATAATGGTGTCCTTTTCCCATAATGGAGAACTTGCCTAGAAATTACAAAAAAGTTAATAAAAAAATACACAAAATAGTTTAAATTTTTTAACTGACAACAGAGTACAAATAATCGCCATTCTAAAATTAATCAACTTTATACTTGTTAATATTTTCAAATTAATAAATAATAACTGCTAGATAAAATATAAACCTTTGGAGTTATAATATTATGTAAATATATGCAGCTGTAATTTAAAAGTACAGGAAACATTTTCATAAATTGGCACTTTTAAATCTATTAACCTGGTAGAAGGCGCACACCTAATAGTGACAAAAGAGATCGTGCGGGATACTGAGTCACCTCAATCCATTTTATCTAACATTTTCCATAAATTAGAGGAATAAACACATATGAATTATAAATAATAATAAAAGCATTAATTCTTTAAGAAAATAAACTTCTTAAGTTCAGAAAACTGTTTTTAATATTTAAGAAAATTTTACATTAAAAAATTACATTCTTTAGGAGTTTTAATTCTGCATACACTTACAGCAAACATACGAAGAATGATTTTTACATGTAAAATTATCACATTTTATGCAAGAAATTGTAGTTTTATTATCTTTAAATCTTGGACATATAACACATCGTCCTTTGTCTTGTTTCAGCATTTTTGTTGGGATCTCCTGTGATCCATTAGAAGTGATGGCATCCATACTTTCACGAAGTGTTTTAGGTAGCATTTTCATATTTCGCCTTATATTTTATGTGTGGCTGAATAAGTGATAATTCCAATTTCTTCAGAAATTTTCTCCTACTTGCATATTCTAAGGGAGGTGTCTTTGTTGCCATTAGAGTTATTCGGGCAGTTATGGCGGCGACGTTCCATACGCAATAGAAAATAACCATTGGCCACCTGTTGGTTTTTCGAGCTGTTGAATATGTGACAGTGTGACGACATTTCGTCAACAGCAACATAAATGCAAAGAAAACTACAGAACGCAAAATTAGGCTGCTTAGAACGAGAAATTTCGAAGCGATAAGTCGTGTGAGCCACCCCATTCCCACATGAATTCCAAGAAATGATTACTTCAAATGCAGAAAGATAAGGAAAGTAAAAATAACACTTCACCTACCAAGGGGACTGTCAGATAGGAAGGTACTGAATGGGTGATTGATTACGGATAAATATTCACCCTGCGACAGGTGTTCGTATAAGAATGGGGTGACTGTGTGCCCCGCACGATCTCTCTCTCTGGTTAAAAAGGTTAATTCTGCCCTGTCTTATTATGGTTTACATAAAACATTTTATGCAAAAAGGATTTAAAACCTTTTTGAACAATCATTTATATTGCATGAAAGAAAATAGATTTGGAAATTTCTGCTAGCAATTTATAATATTCAAATCAAAATTTAAGTTTCTGACTTTTGACAAAGCATTCCGTCCCTTTAAATTATGCTTTTAAATTTAAGTATATATAATAAATTGTTTTTCATCAAATAATAAATAAATTTATGTTACAAATCAAAGAATATTTCCTATCATCAATGTTTATAATATCTTATTTTGAAATTTATCTACCATTCATGTATCTAAGGTATGAGAAAATATATGCAAGTTCTGCCCTTATCTTTCTTTCATGAAAATGATGAAACACTTCATGATGGGATGTATTACACATTGTAAAACTCAATTATTATGCTATGGTATTAGAGTTGCAAAAAAAAAAAAAAAACTATTAAAAGAATTCCAAGAAAGATTATTCATTTACAAATGAATAATTTAAAAATATTGATAAAATAATAAATAAATTTATTCACTTGTTCCTTTTAGTATAAGCCATTCTAAATACTTTATTTTAAATAAATGTGATTTATATATAGTCTAAATAAATCATCCGATCTGCAACTAACATATTCAGTTTATTTTCATACCAAACTTCACACATTTACTATTTTATGTATGATAAATATTTTTACAAATCCACAGGAAATACATCTAACATTATAGTGTTCATAAGGAATTTGGGAAACCTCTACTAATAATAAATATAGATTTATGAGTGTTTTAACATTCTACATGCCGAACCATTTGATTTAAAGCTATCAAATTTAGCATGTATTTTTGAGAATAAGAGAGTTATCAGAATTTTTGTATTTTTCTTAGCTAACTTCCAAAAATACTATTACTCAAAAATAAATCTTGTTAAACTTAAAAATTTTTTTTTAATGATATCAGTTTATAGCTGTGTTTAAAATTTTAGCAATTTTTAATATTTTTTCTTCTTGATTTCCAACAGATAATACAATTAATAACTCCTGCAAACCAGCTATAAGAATTAAATTTTATTAACCCACAATACAAACACTTTCAACAAAAGAAATTTGCAATAAGTAATTTAAAAATTAATATTTCCAAATGAAATTTTAAAAATAATTTACAGCAGTTAATAATTAAAGAAATATTTCTTACCTTCCAATATCAGCACAATTTGATGTTGTACCATCCATGCTTTCCAAAAGATTAGATCTCAATTGATTCTTGGCTACCTGAAGATCAGTTTCAGTGATAGCTACACATAATCTCATCCTAAATCATTTCAATAGGATTATAAAATAGACCATAGAAAGATTTAAAAAAAAAAGCATTGTCTTGTAAATGGAAAAATATTAATGAACAGATGTTTGCATGGAATAATAAGGCATAATTATTTAAAAATAAAATTACCATTCATTTTGTAAGTTGAACATAAAATCATCCAGGACCAATCCATCCATAACAAAATAGCAACCCCTAAAAGTGAAAGTACATTTAATTATAACAAATGTAAATCTATTTTCAAATATAGAATCGAATAAAATTTCCTTTGCTACAATCAAAAGCCATAAATCATTTCCAAAGGATAAGATGATAATTAAATTAAAATATACTGTTTTTAAATTAATGAAATTTTAAAAATATCCACTCATATTCACCCATAAAAGAATAATGAATAAGTATTTCCCAGACAAATGCATGTAGCTTTAAAACTGTGACAGTAACAACAGTTCAATATCAATAATATATTTTGGGTACAAAATTAAATAGAAGTTAGTCGTAAAATTTTTAATTTGGTGGGAAAAAAGTTTTCTCAAAATCTGAATAATTGTTGCGTAAAAAAATAGTCAAATTAATAATTGTTGAAAAACTCAATAAACTATTTTCATGTTTTATCAAAATCCTCTCTATACCAAACACATCAACCAAAATAATTTTTTACATTATACTATCACTTTTAAATAAGGAATCTTAATATGCAAGAAAGTACATTTTTTAAATGTATTTTATAGAGATGAGAGTCTAAGAGTGAAAAAAAAAATATATAATGAATTAAGAAATGTTGATATATATTCCATACAGCATTTGTAAACTTTAAAGGACACTGGTGAACTCAAAAACTTCATCATTCTATAAGGAGGATTTTGATAAAACATGAAAGTATTTTATACTTTTTCATATTCTTTTAAAAAATCTAGTTTTTAATCAACTGTCATTGAACCAACTTTTTTATTTCTATCACAAATAATCAAACTGCCAGCTAAAAAATGGATGAAAAGGAGAGAGAAGTAAAATGATTAATTAATAAGAGGAGGCAGATAACTTTAGTGTGAGGGAGAATTAAATTATAGTCAGTTAGTGGTTATCATTATATGAATCATAAATGGAACTCAATTTCATAAAGCTTAGAAATGAGTTTCAAAAATGAGACAAAAAAGATCCTGTACATACAGTTGCTACAAGCCAAACTTGGAAATCATAGAAAAAAAACTTGCTCTGACATAATATTTTAACAAAATGGAATTTTTTTAAAAATGTAGAAAAGTTTTTTTAAAACAGTGAATGTATTGTACAGCTAAAAACAACAGATGGTGCCAATTCATAAATTATAATTAAAAATTTAGACATAAAATTTGTGAAAAAGAGTCCACAAGCCGAACTCAAACATCTCAGGATTAAGCATCAAATAATAGCAATCCTGGGTAAAAATTACTGCCATCTTTATGGTCAATGTTATAATTGCTTAGGGAAATTTCTTAATTATGTTATTTTCATTTTCTGTGGAATTAAATATTAATTAAATTAAAATAAAGGTAAAGGAACTAACCAATAACCGAGTTAAGAAAATTGGTTATTACTAAGCATGCTGAAGATGGAATGTATGCACCAGAAATATCAGAGTGAGCCCTTCAATGGTCAATAACATCATTAATTGCATCAAAACCAATAATCGGGTGAAAAATAAGCTTAAGACAATGCACAATAAGATTTTAAAAGAAGCAGATAATCGATATTTAATAAAAAACTTAAAGAAATCCATTCCTTTGAACACTGAACATATCTATTATTGCTGCATTCAAAAAACAATTCAGCACATCAACAATTAAAAAAAAAAAAATGTTCCATTAAGCAGATCTCAGTGAAAAAAAAAGCCAGACAAAAGCATTTCATAAGTAAACAAAATCATACTAAGATTTTAACTTGCAAAATAAGGACTCAAATTTGCGAAGAATGTGGAAATAAGGATTTTTCTTTTTGAGAAATATCTTATTTACTGATAAGAGTAAATTCAAAATTTTTGGATTCAATGGTAAGAATTATGTTTGATGAAATCGAAAAAGGAATTTCACGTACAAAAAATTCAAAAGCAATTGGGAAGTATATAGGTGGATCAGTAGTGGCTAGGGGCCCTTTTTCACCTACTAGCCCAGGAACCCAGCAATTTATTGAAAGGAGAATGAATTAGAATGTATACATCAACATTTGAAAGAAAAATTTAAAAAAATGTGTACTGAAACTATCTCTTGGCAACAACTGGCATATTCATCAGGACAATGATCTAGAAACAAAGCTTATTGAGTGTGTTCCTGACCTACATAATTTTTCTCACCTTAAGGACACTCAACCTAAAAGCACTGAAATAAATTCCATCGGAAATTTATTGAAATACCTTAAGAAAAAAAAAGTCCATTAATACATTATTTCCTGTGAAGATGAAATGAGTATTGTTGAAAGAATGAGAAAATATTGAACTTAAATTGATCTTTTGGCATGAATAGTAAGGGGCTGCTTTCTCATATGTTTTTAGGATTATTATCTTAGTGCAAAGTGAGCAATATGCAATGACTGAATTTTGAGGAACTTCTCGAATCATTCAACAAAATCAGGAATTATTGTTTAATGTTGTTTAATTCAACAAATTCAGAGATGAATTAAATATGGATTTTCAGCACCACATTGTTTAAAAAGGAGTCTTTTAATTTACTTTGAATAAAGCTGACAGTTTCTAAAACAATAAACAAAACATACAATAAATTCCAGTATGACAGATTAAGCCCTACCATGCTGCTCCCAAAGATTGAATGTTTATATCAGAGAAATGTATTCTATTCTTTCATGTAGTTACAGAAATCTTGCACATGCCCATTAGTTGCAATTCAGGAATTTCATGAAAAAGGGCAAGTGTTTTGCAAATTGAAATTAATTGTACAGAAAAAAAGAGAGTGAGAAAAAAGGCAAGTTACATTACACAATCATGAATAGGTACTGTTTCATTTTTATACCTATGACTAATCTTTTATTCTTGCAATCTTTAGAGAACAGAAATTTTAGATGGAAAAAAAAATAACATAGGAATAAAAAATGTTTATATTTTCCCGGCTTTTATAAAAAATTTCAAATTTCCCTGCATTTTTTCCAGTTTTTTTAGATTTTTAAATTATCTGCATTTTTTGATTTTATTTGTTCTCTTGGTAATGTAGCAACACTGTGGCAATAACAAATAATGTAAATATAATTTTCTTAATAAAAAAAACTTTAAAGTATTATTAAGTTAAAATCTTTAAAAGTAAAATTCAATAACTTACTTTCATTTTCATTACGCAAATACCTTTTATACCTTTATATAGTATTCTTTATATAGTGAATACTTTTTTTTAGTGATACTAATACCTTTTAAAATTGGCAACTAATACCTTGTAAGGTTGCATTTAAATCTTCGCAACATTTCAGAAGACCATGTTCAGTAAGGTAAAATGATACAAAGTATAGAAGATTCCTCAAGTTTATGATAAATTTAGAATCTTTTCTTAAAAGAAACAATAGCACTTATGACAAAAATTATTTTTAGGGGCATAGAGAGACACAAATTACCCAAGTTAGCTTCAAATTGATGGTTTTGAAATCTGCACAAATTACATTATATTTGAATTAAAATATAACAGTAGCAGCACAGGTCCTCAAAATAGCACACAGATGTGTACAAATGTATTGTTAGCATTCTCTTGCTTCCTTATGCAGACCATAACTAAAGTATTTATATTATATAATTGTAATATCTTATAGTATAACCATTCCAGCAGTATAAATCTAAATAAATAAAAGAAACATTAATTGATAATTAATTACTTGTTATTAAGTATAGATAATAATAGCCAGAGTTGTACAAAATTAGTATAGAAATAACCTACGATAAAAGTACACTGTTTTAGATCAAACAAATTATCATGTTTTAATTGCATGCTTATAAAGATTTCTTTCCTTTCAATAAATATGCTTTATTACATATAATACATAATAACATTTAAGTAAAATTCCACAGAATAAAGAAAAATCGTCCATAACAAAATATGATTCTTACCACAATCCAGTATCTCGATACAAGGTATGGAACGATTCAAAACTGTGGCAACGCTTTTCCTTGTAAATATTGTGAATTAATTTGTTGAGAGTATGCTTAATAAGAGAAACAAAGCATGAATTTACATAAAGCAGTATTGAATTATAAAATTTACACAATAAGCTGTACTTTCAATAAGAAATTAAAGACTTCAAATATACTTACTTCACCAGTTTGGAAGGTTTTGTCCCAATTTCCAACAATCTGAAAAATATTAAGAGAAATAAAATAAATATGTAGTTGTTTAATACAGAATTTTAAAAAGAGAAAGTTATATCTTGTTAATTATATACTTGACATAAATTTTTAAAAAATTCCTAAACAAATGCATTATATTTTATTGACAAAAAATTTTGATATCTTCAATATATACAGGATGTCAGCACACCGATTATGGTGTAGTAGCTAATTACTAAAGAATTAGATACAGGTAAAAAATCATAAATAGAAAAATATCATTTTAAACGCTTATATTTCTTGTTTTTTAAGTATATAAAGACACTATTGAAACTATAATGGAATTAAATTTTAATAATCTTCCAGTTTTACTTAGTAATATTTTCTTATAATAAATCTACAGTTAAAACTAGCTACAAAATTTTAAATAAATGATTTCCTATTTTAGAATTGTTCCTGGGAGAAAGATCTGCTAATTAACAAGAGGTGCTCACTTGAGACAGCTATTAATTGGCTTAAAATAATGAAATTTAAAACTTCAGGATTGAGCCAATTTCAGATAAATAAGAATGGAATTTTTTTATATTTTATTTAAAGTACTATATTAAAAAAACATTTCATTAAGCATAAAAATAAGTTTAGGGGATTGTGTTAGATACTACAAATCTTTTTAAATAAATACTAATAACATAAATATAATTCCTTACATCATTTAAAGAATTGTTTATAAAGAAATATATGGCTATTTTCAAAAGTTTAGGAACTAGCTAATGGTCAACAATGAAAATGAATAAAGTGAATATTTTGTATAAGTATTTTGTTTTTAACTAAACTTAGATTTTTTTAATGATTTAGTACTATTTTATTGTTTAATGCACTGCATATCAAAATTATTTGTAGTACATTGTTTCCCTGTTCAGAAATTCTTTATTTTCTTAACTGAAAATAGTTAATTTCTTATGGAGAATAATTTTTTAAAGCTTAAAAGCATACAAATAAATCACAAATACAATAATATTTGATAAAACATTAAATACCGTTTTAGCTAACATTAATCCATATATGTCATTGGAATTGTGGCCACATGTATCAATAGCAACAGCCACATGAGCAAAAGGTAGCCAATCGTCTCGATCTCGAATCTACAAAAGGTAATATACAATGATGAATAATGCAATAATTGTATTAAGTTTAACTTTCAATAAAAGATGAATTTATTTTATTACTTCACTGCCAGTATATCTGCAAGGTTTTACAACAGGTATTTCAGTTGTGTATGTATGAGGAACTGAACTAAAATATTTCTGAGCCAGCTTCACAAGTTCATCATGATTGATGTCTGAAAAGAAAAAAATCAAACCGTTAAGCAATTGATATAAAATAATAAATAGAACAGATAATAAATAGAAAAAGACTTTGGTAAACCCAAATGAAAATTAAATTATAAATATTTAAGTAGAGATGTAACAAAGAAAGAAAAAAATGAACATGTGAAAGAAATATGAGAGCATTTTTCAGTTGCTTATTGTTTTGCAAAGAATTCAAACAATATATTGTTAACCATATTAGTTATAAATCTCAAAAAATTTACATGATTTCTTTTATTTGCCAGCAATAATAATATAGGGTATTTATCTCATCAATAATATAAAAAGATTTTTAAATAAACAAGAGATTTTGTGAAACTTTAAGAACCATTATAAGATAAATTTATAATTTTTCTGAAAAAGAACCAGCTATCACATTGAAATAAAAAATATTCCCTTTTTTTCCCTTGCCCAGAAATCAAAGAGGATCAAAAGAGTTTTGGCTTTCTTATACTAGAAGTAAGACTGAGGTGAGGTTGGCCCACCTCAGTACTTATAATATATGATGTTTCACACAGTGTAGCGAAAATTGTGGTTTAAACAATTCTAGTTCTTAATATTCGCATTCAAATACAGTACAGACACATTTCAATAACTCCGTAATTTATTAATAAATAAGTGAAAATTTTAAGAAAATTATTCTTTATATTTATTAAATAAGTATATTTAATCAAAATGTGATAATTAATGCAAAAAAATAAAAGATGATTTATGATTCATGTGAATTAATGAAAATAACTGAATACCTCCTGATCCAACTAATGCCATACGAGGTGCAACAAAATTATTCCTGACATAAAATTGTATGTCTTCTTTGCTGAGTTTTCTGAAATAAAGGTGTGCATAAATAATAAAACAAATTATATAAAACCAAAAAGAATGAGAAAAATATACAAATCTATTTAAGATTATTGTATGGCCTATTAAATTAAAATTTCTAACTATGTATTTATATTATGGTTATTTGCTTGATTTTAGATCCCCCATAAAACAAGTGGGTAAAAAAGGAAGGGGGGGTGATTTCTTTATTCAGAACCATTCTGTACAAATCAGGAATCCAAAATCTATCTTCATAAACTTTTTTACTGTCATTTCTTTCAACATTTTAATAGTTTTACTGATTTAAAATGTTTGATTTGATTCATAACCATGACATCCTTTTATAATAAAATTAGAAATAGGAAATAAAGCATTTAATATTACAAAGTTCATTTAGTAGTACAAGCTACAGAAATTAGAATAAATTGATTTGTACCTTCAATTCTGAATATTTAAATAATTTATCTTCATTAGAAAGCATTAAAACAAAACAATATAAACAGCAATAAATGCATAAATAATAATTCAGTGCTAATTCTTTTACACCAACTTAAAAATTAAGTCAATATATTTACTTGATATTTTCAGTTGGTCCTAAAACAGTTTTACCAAGAGGAGTTCCTTGGTAAGCCGACAAATGTAAGTAATCAAATGTCACTAATCTGTAATCACTCTCAGCTTCTTGTAATCTTTTCAAAACAGCACTTCGTTCCTCTTCAATTTGATGTTCATCAAGCTTGGTATTGGTTACAATATCAGCTAAAATGTCTACAACTAAATGAAAAAATATTTATACATATTGATAAAGTTTTTCTAGATTGTTTTTATTTACAAAGCATCAAGCAAGTTTATATAAATGTACAATGAAAGTTCTATGTACTGATTTTGGAGGTTAAGAGAAAAAAAATCAATATACAGAAATATACAATGCAAAAGCTTTATCAAATCTTTAACATAATTTTAAATTAAGAAAAGATGAAAAAAAAAACCTTTCAATAATAATATTTTTAAAAATGTGCAAAAATGCATACAATTTTATAAATTTGCTTACAATGTTTTAACCTACAAACTCATTTGTTTCAAAACTTTTAAAGTTACAAACAATGGAATCAAAAAGTTCAAAATTGCTCATTAAATACTAAACAATACTCTATTATTTTTCAAACACTTTCACAATTCTTCATTTCGTAGAAATTCTTTGGTTTAAATAAGGAAAGAGTAGAAGCTACAAATAATTTAACAGGATAGCAACATTTATAACTCTTTTTTAAACAGATTTTCCTTTTTCCAGTGAATCCTTACTTTGTTAAGAATTGGAGAGCATTTCTCTACGTGGTTTGATTTATACCTCCCATAAATGAAATATTAGAAAGTATTTTAAATATAACATGCATATTTAATATTTTATGAGAACACTGTCCAAAAAAGGGGGGAAGGGGTAGAAAAAAAAATTATGCCATGTAATTATTTTTCTGGTGAAATCCCATGTTTCTTGAAAATACATACTTTCAGAGATTTCCAATTTATGAAAATTCTCAATACATAGCAAGCTGACTTATTTAATTGAAAGTTCTGTGAAATCAGAAGCAAATTTAATTTCTGGTTCACAGTGCTAATTTAAAATATCAGATGTAAGAAAATTTGTAAATGCTCCCCAATTTTATTATTAACTAGCTAAACAATTAATTTTATTTTTATTTATATTATCCACATTATAAACACTATATCACATATTCTTCTGACATTTCTAAACAGAAAGCTCACTGCTAACAGATATTAGGCTTTACTAAAAAAACTTTTCTTCCAACTGTAAGTTATATTTTAGATACACAAAATAAATTACCTTAATCTTCTAAACTAATGCGACCAGTCTAATTTAATACAATAATAATTTTTTTTTTAAAATATTGATAAAATACTTTAATGCAAATAGAAAATTATTACAATACATCTAAAGAGACAAATTTTCAATACAAAACTTTCAGCAATAAATTATATATATATATATATAACAGATAACTGAACAGATGTGGCTAATTCAAAATCTATCTTTTTATTTAAATATGAGCAATTGAAAAAATATTTCAAAATCTTTTATTCATAGCTGATTCTGTTTATATTTCAATATATCAATGTTTTTATGTAAATAAGGAATATTTACATTTTCTTTACAATCAAATTATATTACTGAACAGACATGAAAGGATTAAAAAATCATTTAAACAGTTTAATCAATAATTTTTTTTTTACAGATCAACTGTCAAATATTTTTTTTTATAAAACAGTTAATAGTAAAATATTACAAAATAAATAAATTAAAAAAATGCTTATTAAAATTATCAGATGATGCCTTTAACAATATTTTTTGAAGCATGTGCATGCAATTTAATGTTCTTTAAAACTGAAAGGCTGCTTAAATTACAAATGCAATAAAAAAAATCAAAAGTACTAATGCAACATTCTCTCAATCAGCTTGTTTATGAATTACATTAAAATCATGAATTATATTAAAAGTTGTTTTAATACACACACATATATATATACATTCTCATCTTTAATTTTTTCACAAAGCTTTATGCCAGTACTCTTAGATTTCTATTTACCTAATGCAGTGTCATCTTGCAGCTCCTTCTGTCATAACTCAATAGCCAACATGGAGCTATCCCCTTTCAGCTAATCACAATCCATTTTCAGTCATAGTAGTGTTCGTCAATATAAACAGGCCAGCCATTCGTCAAGTTCATTAAATTTCATTTATAACATATAACATGATACGACCCATCTCTATCCATTAAAGTACAGGCCTGTGTTTTGAACTAGAGTTGACATGTCTCTACACCAATGCATGTTAAGGGATTCTTTTAATTTATACTTTAGTTTCTAAAATTTTTCACCAGTTTCTTGAATAGTGTAGAAGAGGATTTTCAACATTTACTTTTTTTATATTATGATTTTTTTCTTAAAAGTGATTTTATTTAAATCATTAATTATAAAAAGTATGGAAAAAAGGACATATTTATTTCATAATAGATTCCATACTAGTAAAATTTTAGAATTTTTATAAATAATAACTTTTTATAAAAATTAATTTTGTAGATTAATAAAATTTCAAACTCAAAAATATATCAAAGTATAATATCCAAATACCTTTACTCATATCCTTTGAAAGACATTTTGCATAGAAGGCTGTTTCTTCCCTGTCAGTATATGAACGGATTTGTGCACCAATATTAGCAACTTCAACTTCTATGTCTTTTTGGGATCTATTAGAGGATCCCTACATTAAAAGAAAAAATAAAAATAATTTTTACAAATATATTAAGCTTCGAAACAAAAAAAAAATTATACAAAAATAAACTCTGAAATTACCTTAAATACCATATGCTCAAAGAAATTAGCCACTCCATTGTTTTCAGGTGTTTCATACCGACTCCCTGCATCTACCCATAGACCAATAGTAGCAGATGGTGAATCATGATATTCAGAAGCTACTTTAAAACCATTATCCAACACTGTCACTTTAGTTTCAGGTAAATTCAACAGAGTTTGAGCATAAGTGGCTCTAGAGAGTTGACGGGCTCCAAGAACCTTTGGTAATGGAAAAATATAAATTATATTAATAATTCTTTAATAAATTAATTTTAAATGTTTGAATACATTTTCTCACACTTGGAAATTTTTATTTTGTAAAATGTGAAACATAGAAATCTAGTAACAATAAATATAAAGCTTTTCAAGAATGAATGATGAACCTAAAATAAATAATAAAATAATTTATTTATATCCGTTTCTGGTAACAAATACTTAATCAATTAGAAGTAAAATTATACGCAGTAAATCCCCCAGTTTATTCACTAATCTTAATTTCTGCATTTAAAAACATTTCAATATTAGTAAAATAAATATAAACTTGGATTATTCATAATGAATTCATTATCTTAGTTTACACTAACAGACATTTTTAAGAAATATAACCACACACACACACACACACACAAAAAAAAAAAAAAAAAGGAAAGGAAAGAACTTACTGTTTTTTCACTGTTTTAAAATCTAATTGTAATAAATACCACATAAACAGCATTAATTTAATTTCATTGTAAAAATTATGATGTAAAATAATCAAGTAAGAAAATCTAAAACACCAGTTATTATACTCAAAGTCATTTAGAATAAAAATTTTATTTTTTTATAATATGTATACATAGTCTAGCATTCAAAACAATAAAATAAACATGAAAATTTTGACATGTTTGTGAAGCAAATCAAGCATGATTGTGCAAGAGTACTTTTACTACTTTATATATTACATTCCCAGAAAAAAGTTATTCTATAATATATTCAAAGTATTTTTTAATCATATTATAATAAAATTAACAAATTAATTTTTTTCATAGAAAAACAACCAGAAATATAAAAATTAACTTTAAATTTCTAAATGTATTTTAAAGACAAAATTTAGAATTTATTAAAACTTTTTGTCAAAAATCAAAGAACAGTTTTGATATCAGAACACTCCAAACAAAACACCCAGAAACAAAATTAAATCCAAAATCTGATTTGGTTGAAAACGGACGGAATGTCATAACCTAATAAATCAACATCATAAATAATATAACTTTAATTTAAAGTCATTCAAGAGATGAAATAATAATAATAATGCTACATGTAGTAAATGCTAAACTGAAATACACTAAAACAAATTACTGACAAAAAAAAAAAAAAAGAATTAAAGAAAGTTAGATGCCATTTATTCTTTCCTTCACAATGGTTTGGATATTGGTTTTAAAAATTATTCTTTAAATGAATTGATCATTTTACTTTACATCTTGCCTTTATAAACTAAATTATAAATCATATTCTCAATATGTATAAGTTTGTACAAGCCTTTTTCTTGATTTAGAAAATTTGAAAGAACATTTTAATCATTGTCAAAAATTAAATGACTTCTTCTGCAGAAAAGCTTCCATGCCCTTCATTATCATCTTGATCATAGGTCAGACTATTGAATTTGTACCGATCAAACCACTTAAAAGTCAGATGTCTGCTGTTGGGAGGTTTATAATGCAAGCTACATAATCCTGAAAATATCTGAAATGAGAAAGCACTCTTCTCCTTTATTAGAATTTTCATTTTTAAAAGCATCACCACTGACATCTGGAAAACCATCTTTTACAAAAGGAAATAAAATGCATTTTTTCCTAACATTCTCTCATACTCGAGAACTAATCTAATAGTACATTTCTAGTACATTAAGCGATATTTTCTTGCCTCTAGATTCAAGTTTAGAAAAATATTTTTCAGAAATACGTTTCAATAGTGCACTTTTTCCTAAATGGCAACAGCTTTACTATTGCAGTTGGCAGAAAAAATTGCACTCATATACTTTGCAATTTTAAATCTATAATATGGATTTAGCATGGATCAATAAATAAAGCAATCTTGCATTTTTTTTAGTACATTTGTCTATATAATTTGAGAAGATAACTTTTAAAAATTTTTCTTATTATCTATGGGCATTTTATTATTTTTTTAAAGATAATTCAACAGGTAAGCTTGTGGCATTGGCAACAGGAGTACTTACAATTCAAGTACATTCTACTTTTGGCATTGGCAACAGGAAGTGATTACTATTTTGGAATAACTGGCTAGTGGAACTTGGAAAATGTTATCTCTTTCCTATTTAATTTTACTGCCGTTTAAACTTCGAGTTTAGTGAAGTATTAACATGTATTCATACTATTTCATCAAATATTTAAAGTGCTATAGTAATTAATTAAATATTTATTTTCTTAATGGATGAAGTTTAGTTTTTATTCTCCATCGCTAAATTGATGACCTCGGACGAGATGAATTTTCAACAGCTGTCATGTCCATCTCTCCATCAGCAACGCAAAGTCATCAGACTCACTTGATGCAGCATCAACAGCAACTCTCTCCATCAGCAATGCAAAGTCGTCAGACTCAAG
Organism: Argiope trifasciata; assembly: GCA_026543055.1. Classification (NCBI taxonomy): domain Eukaryota; kingdom Metazoa; phylum Arthropoda; class Arachnida; order Araneae; family Araneidae; genus Argiope; species Argiope trifasciata. Next base: position 379,242 of record JAPMOQ010048968.1, read on the forward strand.
TTTTGTTTTTATTCTCCATCGCTAAAAGTTATTCATATTCTTGAAACATCTTGATTTTCTAACAACTTTTCATTTTCATCTCAATTAGTTCAATAAAACCATCAATCACAATTCCAATAACTTTTAATCATAACAATTCCATTCTTTACAGCAAAAGTTCAATTAGGAAAAAAATTATAAAACAATCCTATCTAATCAGCATTTCAAAGGAAGGGGATATTCATCCCTTCTCCCCCCCCCCAAAAAACCCCCCTGCATAATTTCAGAATCAACTTCAGGACTTGCTTCAAACAAAGTCGTAGAAATAATTAAGTCTTTTCTTAAGCTTATGTATTTAATATATTGAAGATGAGAATATTTGTTTTTTAGGGTACAGAATAAATTTCTATTCTTTATTTTAAAATGAAGCTATTTGTAAGATTGCTTGCTACATAAAATGCAACAAGATATTTTCTATATCTGTAGGTGGTGGTAAGTTCAAAGATTCCCATTTTTTTTTTTTTACCCAATTTCTTAGTCCTTTCTGAATTTAGCTTCACAACATCTTTTTGTATTAATAACATATGTTAATATGGTATTCAAACTAAGTTAGCAAAACCAGCAAAATTACAACTATAAATTTCAACTTTTTTTTTTTATGGCCTCTAACTTTTTAAAGACAATTACTATATTTTTTGACATTGTAACATTGATTTAAAATAAACAAAATTTTCTGAATATTAGCTTTTAAGAACACAATTACAGCAACTAAACAGTGCAATATAGTTCGGCAAGCATTCTAAAAATTTGTCCTTTGTCTCCAGATGATCAAAGGGATAAGAGGAGATAAGGAGTGGTCTTACCACTTTTAAAGCAAAAAGAAGAGGTGAATATTCCAAGGATTGTATTTTAACAAGAAAAGTTTTTTTATCTTTATCACAATTGCAAGCAATTTCAGAACATTTTAATTGAGTTCTCCTTGTTAAAAATACATTAAATTTGGAAAACACTTTGAAGTGATAATGTTAAATTCAGGATTTTTTTTTTTTTTTTTTTTTTTACATTAGAAGTTTGCTAAGTTACTGAAAATCTATGAAAATTTTTATATATGGAGGCATGTTAAGTAAAGATTTCAATCTATATAGGTAATATGTTTATAATGCAATATATATATATATGTCATATGAAATTATAATGTATACTAACTTATATATTCAAATAAATTTAAAAGCATCAAATTGTTATGCATTGCAAAATGTTCATTTTAATAAATAGCATTAAGAAAAATTAAAATATTTAACTACCACATTTAGCTATTTAGAAAATGTATTGAAATGTAAACAAGTATGTCCCATTCCTCCTTCTGCAGAATTTTCTTTTAAAATGCATGTCACATAAAGAATAAAAATTTTGTTTGACTGTTAATTTATAAACACTATGTCTTTGATTCTACTAGACATTTAAAATATTTTTATTTTACAAATATAAGATTGAAATAATAATAACTTATATTTACTTCTGAGATATAAAGATCGAATTTCCTATTTTAAACACAAATAATATTATAGATGATGTAAGAATTAGGATCAAGTATAAGACTATAGTTGTTCTTCCTATGAAGAAATTAAAAATATATTCTAATCTTTTATTTAGGCATAAACACTGCTGTTTCATTCCTCCAAACTCTCTCCTACTACTCCAAAAGATTAGAACATTAATAAATAAACTAAAGTTTAAAATTTAGTAATATCCCCTACAGTTTAAGAAATATCCCATTACGTAATACAACACAACAAGGAGCCATTCAATTACTACTATGATGAAAAAGTAAAACAATATGAACACCGAGAAAAAAAATATTCCAACTGCCAGTTTCTATAAAAAATTAAATACATCTTTTATACAAAAAACGAGATTTTAATCTAGTTAAAATTGTACTATTACAATTAAAGAAGAAACTATAAATACTTTTTTGCAGTTTCTAAAAGCTAAGTATTTTACATCAAGAATATAAAAATTTTGAATTATAAACAATTTAATTCAACAATATTGAAAGTTTAAAACATTATATGTGGGATGTATAGTAGGATATGAAAGTTCTGAGAAATAATATAATTTATATAATAAATTCAAAAATGTATAAACATATGAATGTTAGCTGAAATGGAATGTGTATAATTAAATATTATAACACATAATACACTTAAATGATTAAGGTCTCTTCTAATAGGTACCTTTAACAAATATTATAATGAAAATGTTAAAATTTATATGAAAAAGAAAACGGGAAAGAGTATATAAGTTATTACATAGATGAAAGCGAGTAACCGATTATTATGAAAAAATAAGCGTTGGAGAATAATTTGGAAATTAAATTAGAAATCTGGATTTGAATCTTACGGAGCAAGGTCTGAATAAAGTAGAAAAAGCAGAGGAGATCTTCAAAATATTCATCGCAGACATGTTTCACCGACCTGCTTACCCGTAACACAACCTTGTAAGCAGTTCAGTTCAGCTCTTAAATGAATTTATTGCCACTGTCTTACGAATATTTTTTAAGATATTCATAAGTAAATATATAATTGAACCAAATTAAATAATGGACGCATTGAAGCAGTAGAAATTCACTATTTTCCTCATCCCTGATTGGAATTATTAGTGTAGAAATTTTATTTAAACTGTTTATTTAGTCAGAGTAATTTCAGTTGTTGAAAAGATATGAAGTGAACAGAAATTGTGGAAATGGAATTCCTTCTTAAATAAATCTGAACTGGAAGATCGTGTTGTGGTCCTACGATGTGGCATTTGCTTTAGTATTTACAGGAAGATTGTTTATTTCTGCATAATATTATAATTTGTATAAACAGCATATAATATGTAATTTTATTTTGATTTTCATATCTAAATTTTCTCTCCGTAATTTCGTTCATATTGAAATATTGTTTACTTTTTTTGTTAATATTAGTTATTGTAATTTAATAAATTATTTATTTAACATTAAGCCAGTTTTTTAAAAAAGTCTAAAATATTTCAGATTTGAGTATGTGCGGGGTTTTCTTCTATAATTTCTAATAATACTTAATGTAGAAATTCTGCTGCACTGATGGGTCATTAAAGAGTTGAATGCCCTCACTTACAAGTTGACCCCTTCATACCGATTCTTTTAGAAATGAGTTTTAAGTAAAAAAATTTAATGAGATTATTTTTTGTTTAAGCATAGATCAAATGTCATTCTCTATTTTTCATGTTAAACTTTATGAACATATACAATGTTTAGATGATACCTATTTTATGCCTATTATATTTAAATTCTAGTGAGGTTGAAGTCACTAATAATGCCTGTCAAACATTCTGTTTAATTAGATAGTAATTTCTGTTGATGGATTAAAGATAATTTGAAATATTCATTATGTTTTTAATTTTTTAACTGATTTTATGAATAATTTTAGTTTTTTTCTGATGTTTTTCTTTAAAATTGAATTTTATTGAAAAATATGCAAGATAATTTTTTTTTGTTTGATTCAAAATGCACATATTAGTTCTTGCAGAATGAAATATCAAGTATGATATTAATTGTGAGTATTTGTAAGTATTTATGTTTTGATATCTGCTCAGAAATAATAAAAAAATAATGCTGTTATATATGTATTTTTAATGTTTTAATATATTACCAAATGCTTTCATTTCAATTTTTGTGTTTGTTATATTTTTCTATTTTTTTAATTCATTGGTATTTGTCATTGTCAAAGTCTATTCTGAATTTTTATTTTGATGTATAAAAGTTGAATAAAATTCATAGTTTGTATTATTTTAATTTTATTTAAGCTAATGGTATTATTAATAGAACTGTTAATAGTTATTAATTCAAAAATTTTCAAATTGCTTTTTAGTGGCTAAGATATTTTATCCCATTTATCCATCAGTTTTTTATGATTTCTTCTTGTACTACTTGCAATTTAGAGAAAAATTTTAGGATACATCTGATTAACTACACAAGATAGCAAAAATTAATCAGCAATAATTTTTCCCCTAATAAATTAAACTAGGGTTTGTAATGACTACTTCTCAAAATATGTCTTAATTACCTGCTCATTTGCTTGTTATTCTAAATGTCATTTTCAAATCATCATTAGATTATATTAATGATGAAAAAATAATATACTTTTTATTTAATTATAGCAATGTAAACAAAAAAATTCAAAATAATCTCAGTGATGGATGTCTATTTCTTTTGCTATTATATTATTTTGCTTGAAAACAGTTTTTATTTTTATATGTTTTACAGATGTAAATGCATATTTGATATCCTTTGAACAGATGAATTTGAAAAATTTTAAAGATGTGGATCAGAGGAAAATATTTTTATTAGTATTTTGTATATGTTTAGGTAGGAAAATTCAGCCTGTGGCTGCAGTCAATGAATGAATAATTTTAATGTCTATTACTGTGACTTATATAAGTAAAAAATGAATATAAGAAGGAACATTTATTATAAATAATCAACATTACATTCTGTGTTGAAAGGAAATTGCTTTTATTTCCATTGAATTTAAGATGTTTCTTTTGATTAGAAATGTTGCCACTTAACTTTAGCAGTTTTTGCAAAAAAAAAAAAAAATTGTTTGTTTATTCTGTGTTTGAATTTTGCTTGCATATTAACATTTAATAAATTGTTATTTTTTAAAATTTTTATTTTAAGGACATACGGAAGAAATTGGATCTCGTATGTCTACATATGATTATCTCCAACCAAAACAGAAAGCACGAAAATTTCAGTGCTTTGTTTGTGGAAAATTGTTCATTTGTAAAGGTCATATGTTGGAACACATTCGCATACATACTGGTGAAAAACCATTTCATTGTGACTTTTGTTCTTCAAAATTTGCAACACGTGGAAACTTAAAGAATCATATGGGAAGATTGCATAAGAATTGTATTTAAGTTATAAATATATTAATGGTAGCTCATTATGTATCTAATAACTACATGGGTAAATAATAACCTTTATGAAGTTTTGAATTATACTTTCTTCTAAACTGTAGAATTTTAAGTAATAGTTCGATTATTAAGGAATTGTCATTCAGATTTAACTTTTAGAAATTAATGATTTTGATTGTAATATTATAGCATTAGCTTTTTAATTTTATTTTTATGTATGAAAAAGTAAATATACGTGATTAAATTGCTGGAATAAATATAAATTTTATTTGACATAATTACTGTAAATGTATTAAATTGCAAATATTTAAAAATTATATGGCACTAGATTTTTGGCTTGTTCACAAAGTGTTTTATTTTGGTGTTTGCCATAAAATTTATATTTGAATGTAATATTATTTTTTTCCTTGTTGAATCTTATTATTTGACTGTCATATATATATATATGTTATTAATTTTTATATTTTTAACAGCTTATGTTTTATTATGTATTTTATTGGTTTTCACACTTTAAAATATTTATGAAATTTATAAATAATTTGTTTGCTTTTTAACTGTTCCATTTTTAATTGCTGTGCATTTTATTATGTGTTTCATTAGTTTTTATGTGTGAAACATTTATTTAAAAAAAATTCTATAAATAATGTTTTATGATAAATGTTAATTGTATTTTTTTAAATTGTCTTTTTTTATAAAATGTGTTATTGATTTAGGTTTAAGGAAAAGTAGATTTCTTAAATAATTTTATCTGAAAACTATTTATTATTTTCAGATGCATCCACTATTGATTCTTTTCGTACTTCTTATGATTTGAGGTTTTATTCGTCAGTTTCTCTTCCTTGTAAACTGGAGAATTGTGGAGATGATTATTATGCAATTGGTGAAGAATTTAGATTACATCAATTTAAACGGACATTACAGTTAAAAAATCTGCAAGTCTCATCAAATCCTTTACCTCATTTTGTTTGTAATTTTTGCAATAAAAAATTTAGTCATGATCATTATTTACAAGAACACATGACTGTTCATGTAAAAGAAAAATTTATTACTTGCAAATATTGTGGATTGAATTTTACTTCTAAATCTCACATAAGACTTCATATCTTGAAACATCAATTAAGTGAAAGATTTGCATCTCACTTACTAAATTTTCTTGGAAGGGTTGGAGCAGCATGTGTATAAGTATTGTTTTTTGCTATTTTGCCATATGTATACTTAAGGAAATGCTTAAATTCAATTACACATTTCAAAAATATTGTTATATAACTATATACTTACATTATACTTCAAATATATATATATTTCTTTTTTTAAAAATAATTTGGCAATTAATATTTAAAGATTTCTATAAAGCAAATTATGTTAGATGCTAATGCTTCCGTATATATTGGAATTTTAATATTTAAATATAAGTACTACTTTTCTTATAGTTAAATATTAAATTCAACATTTAGAAAAACTTTTCCTGTTTATTTTCATTAGTTCTAGTTTCTTCATGATTTAATATATATTGTTAAAAAAATTGTAATTATTTTAATGTTATTATGTTTTCAGAATTGTTATATTACATATAATTTGGTGCATGTACTTTCTCTTAATAAAATTTATATCTTAGAATTTCTTGATGTTTTTTATTGTATAATAGTTATCTTATAAAAAATGGGTTTATTCACTTATTATTGATGAATAATTTTCTAATTTAGTTTATTTTATCTCAGATATGGAAAAAAATTAATATGATTCTTATTTTTCTCTTGACGGATATGAATATGCTTTGTATAAAAAGGATAGACATTTCAAAAGATTTTAGGTTAAAAATTAAGTTTTTGTTAAAAAGCTTTTATATAGAAAAAAAGTGGGGGATCGCTTTCTGCTTGTATCTAGAATGTACTCTGTACGAAACAATTGAAAATATTTGTATTTTTCAAATTCCTATATAATGTGAGGTTTTATTTTTACATTTCTAATAAATTCCAGTCTTTTTTTTCTAGGTGCCAAAAATGAAATTTCATGGATCAAAAATGGAACGGCTTGTAGTGGAACTAATGTATTTCATCATGATATTAATTACTCAGATAAAAGTAATTTTAGATTTAACTGTAGTATTTGTTCTTATGCTACAAATATAGTGTCAAATTTTAAAAGGCATTCACTATCACATACAAATCACCGCCCTTTTACATGTGAAGCTTGCTCCAAATCTTTTACTCACAAACATCATTTAAAAGAACACATATATATCCATACTGGAGAAATGCCATATAAATGTAAAATATGCCTTATGAAATTTTCTCAAAGATATGATTTGATGAAACATACTTTAAAATTTCATATGTGATATAAAATCATGTACTATCTAGCTATACTGTTCATTATTTTTTCTACTTAGTTTAGCTGATAAATATTCTTAGAAATATATATCCTATTTTCTTTTGTGGAGTTTTAAAAAAATCATCTGTTCCTCATATTTTTGAAATGCTTCAAAAATATCTCTTTATAGTACTGATATGTTAATGTACTTGCTCTTAAGGCTTTTAATTCTCTTAATAGCAACTGCTTCTTTTATTTTCATAATTATTTATAGATGCATAGAATTTTTTCTCTAACTTCATATTTCTTTTAGAACATGAAAATTTCAAAATTTAATAAATCAATGTAATTTTATTAAATTATGTATGATGATTTCTTTATGTATTGAAATAGCTTTAACATATTATAAGATATTTTCATAATTTAGTTATAAAATAATTTTAATCTTCTGCTGTCAGTTAGATTTAATTTCATTATTCTTATTTAAGCATTGTAAATAAATATTTTTTATTAGAATTACTATGAAATCTTTAAATTTGAACTGATTTCAAATGATTTAATTATTCTACTGAGGAAATGAAATCAATTTATTTATATATATAATATAATATTTGTTGTAGATATCCATTCATGAAAAGATGAAATTTTATTAGAGAAGTATAAGAAAAAATGTTTTAAACCCAAGAAGATAACGTGATTGCATTGTTATTAAATAAAAGTATAGATGGTTTTGTAGAATTAAATTTAAGTATATCTCAGTTACAAACAATAAGTTTGTTAGCTTGAATGTTAAATGCATTAAATAAAATATATTGCTAGGGTAATATTAAAAACGAGTTATGGCTATAAATATATATGCAAATCTCTTAAAATTACTTTTATGCTCATTTGAAGTTCATTGTAAATTCCATTAACAAAAATGCATTTTTATTGTTTTTAAATTGTTTTAAAATTGAGATTTGATCATTATAGTAGTGTATAGATTATTGTTTAAGTACTATTTGAAATAATAATTTATTTAATTTAATGCCCATAAGGATCAAGAAAGTTAAGTAATTGATTCATTTGAGTTATTACATCAAATAGTAATGATTTTACTGGTAAAAATTTGTTATAAATATACAAGAATTAATATAGTTTTTTTAAATGATAAAAAATTTTATTTGCCCTCCACCCTTCAAAGTGATGACATTCTTGGTCACTTTTCATCTTATCTGTCCCTATAATTTTTTGTTTTTCTGGGAATGAAAGAGAATGTGTCATAACAATTCTCTGATAATCCCTTTAAGCTCTTCATAGTAAGTTTTAATGTTGTGTATGCTTTACGAAGTCATTTTTTCATGTTTCACTTGATACTCATTTAGCTGTTAATGTTTTACTATGTATTAATTCAATTTCTTGATTTAAAATAGACTAAGTTAAACTGTAGAACTGTGACTTCTTGAAACAGTGAGGTTTTATTTGATTCAAGTTGATAAAAATGTTTAGTGTTCTTTTATTTTTGCAAAAATAAAGTTGAATTAAAATACATTATATGTGTCATTGGTTGTGACTTTTTTAACTTTCTCTGTTAAATAACCATAATAAATAAACAAAGGCTATGATGTTGCTTTAAAACTATTTTTAACTGTTTGATATTCTTCAAATTTAGTTGAAATATTTTTATCCTACTGAACAAAATTGTTTATCATTTTAGCTGCTCAGGATATTTTAATAAAGGTAAATTCTTGTTCTGACTTTTTTATAAAGTTGCTTGAATGAGCAAAATTAACTGCATATGAATTAATGCATTATTTCTTATATGTTGTTAATATGATAAATTAATATTTAATTTTTCTTTTGTAGATAGCTGTTAGTTTTTATGTATGTTGTTAATAATTATTTATTATTTAAGTTACTTATCAATTTAGTATTTTATTTATAATTCATTTTAATTATGATTTTGTTTGGAACAATTTTTTTAATTAGTGATATAAAATTATTTTATTTGAAAAACTGTTAAAAATAAAAAGTTTTATATTTATTTTTAGCAATTTATAAAATGGCTTTGCAAATATATGTGGTTCCATACTTATTTTCAGTTTGTAAAAAAAAAAAATTATGTATATGTTAAATCTATGTTTTCGTGATTTTGTTTATTTATTATTTTATCCTTTCAAATCAGAATTTAAAAAATATTTTTATAAATTTGGAAAACTTGTTTTTATGTCATAAAATTAAAATTTATTTTGTAATCTAGATTCTTTTTATTGAATTTTTTTTTTTTCCTTTTAATATAAATTTTAAAACTACTTTCTTTCTTTTTTTAGATTCTAATAGTATGTCACCAGAAAGTAAAAAACTGTCATACAATTTAGTGCTGTTCGATTATTTCAATTCTGAAGATGGTTATAATATGCAAAATTCAAAATATTTCTGCACTCTTTGTCCATATACCACAACCCATATCCAACAAATAAAACGACATTCTGGAAAGCATAATGGAGAGCGTCCTTTCACATGTGATGTATGTGGTAAAAGTTTTACCAAAAAATGGCATCATAAAATACATTTAAGAGTTCACACAGGTGAAAAACCTTATGAATGCAATATTTGTCCTTCTAAATTTTCTGATCCAAGTGCTTTTAGAAGACACCAAGCTGCTCATAAAACACAATTGTTTTGAATTTTAATTTTTTAAGATAATTCTTATATATTTGTGACTTAATAGAAAGTTTTATACCTGTATTTTTTCTATTGCAAGTTATATAAGTATGTTTAACTGTTTCATCATAGAAATTGTATTTTTAAAATTCTGTACGGATAAAAGTTATTAATAATTACAACTTCTATTTTCCTCATTCTGAAGCAAATATTTACACTTGTTTTTTTGCATATTGATTAAATAGTAGAAATAATTGAAATTTCTAATTTTTGGTTTAATCTTTTTTTAATGAATTTTGAGAGTTTTAACAGTTGATATAACATTAGATGAAATGTAAAAGTTATAAAGTGTGCTCATTAGTGTGCCCTTTAAATTAGCTTTAAAAAAGAGGAATGATATTTATATTTGAGTATTGCTGATATTATGATAAAAAAGGAGAATCATTTTGTAGGCTCCAGAATGTTTGATTAGAATACCCTGCCTTTTCTGTTAGGTTTTGAATTTTGTAAAATTGATATAATTTTTAAATGAGAATTTAAAAAGACTTTGAAAAATAAAATAATAACAGTTAGAGGATCTAATGAAAAATATCTTTAAAATGTAATAAAAGGTTGAAAAAATTTATATCTAAAATTATTTTGTAACAAAAAATGAACAGAAACGAAATATTTTCCATTTATGTTTTAAGTTAATTCAGGTATATTAATTACATGAAAAGTGTATTATAGCTACATATATAGATATATTATATTGTGTAAATTCATTATACATGGGTTTTTTTTTTCTTTCAGATTGTTATACTTTGAAATTTAGTAATGCTGATTTAAAAAATATAACATATTTTTATGGATTTATATTATTTTATAGCTGCATGGAGACAGATAAAAATTAATATTTCAATCATTAAAAACACATGATATCATGTATTAATTGTGAAGAAAATTTTTCATATTTTGTTAAAATATTAGTAAGAATTGCCAGAAAAGAAATGTAAAAGAACCGCCAGTTATTTTAGTGTTAAAGTCATGATTATCTTTTTTAGAATATCTTCTCTTAATGAAAATATCAATATTTTCAGGTTTACAATCTTAGCTGAAGTTTTTTTTTCCCCTCTATCCTGCTTTAATTATTTTTGCATTTATTCCTTTCTTTACTTGTGGATTCTTCAATTTTTTTAGAAATGTCATTGTTTATACAGTTATATTTTCATTTTGCTTTTAAAAATTTGAAAATAATTGCTAAGTTTAAAATTTTTACCTTAATTATGTATTTTTAAGTATATCAATTATTCCTTTTTTACTATTATCAATACATTATGGTATTTAATGTAAACTAGTGTATAATCTACATTGAAAGTGAATGAATTTCAGTTCACTTATCTCAAAAAACTGCATGTATCACCAATTGTATATTTTATTATTGTAATTTTTTTTCCTCTTTCAATTCAATTTTCCTTAACAATCCTTAAGAAATCAAATTGAAAATTTGTGGGAATCATCCTCATATGTGTTTATGAAAGTGTTTTTATTTTAATTTTGTGGCTTAGAATATTTATTAAATATATATTTTGTGAATATTCTTAGCCATATCAATATAAAATATATACATAATAAACTACCTCATAAATCTGAACATAAAACAACTTTGAAACATTCCAAGATTTTATAATTCCAGTTTTTGTTTATTGTGTGTATGTATGTAATATAATATTAAATTTATTCTTCTTGTAAAAATAATTATTAATGATTTTTGTAAATATATGCTTTTGTTAAATTAAAAACTTCAATGAAAGTTATGCTTGATTTTGAATGCAGATTAGTTCAGAAATGTTTGCAGACTTGTTATATCTATTATGATCTGAAATTGTGAAATGTATTCAAACTTCTTAATCTTAAAATTTTTTAATTTTTTTTATTTTGTAATTATTGCCAAATTTTTAAACAACAATATCCAGGAACTTCCAGAAGAAGAATTTGTTTTTATCATTTTTTATAATAATTATAATTACTTTTAACAAGTCATTGTACTCAAACAATAAAAGTAATGTTTAAAATTTTTATATGTTTTTTGCTTTATATATATAAGAATTTTAAAAATAATTGTCCCCTTCCATCATTTTTGCTAGTTACGAAAGAAAATTATATATTTTTTCAGTTTATGTTCTGTTCCAAAATTATCTGTTTCTTCAAATAGGGGGAAAAAATTTTATATGTAAATATAATTACTGTTTTGTATTTGAAACAGCTTTATTGTAATCAAAGTAATATAGATAAAACATTGCATCTATTTGAAAGAGAAAGATGGTAAATCTGCAATGATTTCCTCAAAATTATTCTGAAAAGTATATTATCTTTTTATATAATTATTTTATATTGCAGAACATTGATTACTGTTAACTTTTTTGCTTTGCAATGAATTTTAAATTATGTAAAAATCTTATAATTAAATTTTAAAAAGTTATCCTGTGTGACAAATTTATAATCTTTTTTAAAATATATTTCTTCATATTTTTTTAATGCATTTTCAATTTGTTAATAATCTATTTATGAATTTTATTATTTTATATTAATACAATATATAACATTTGTATTAATAATTTGGATATATGGCTTATAATTTTTCTAATACTTTTTGTTTATCTTTAATATATCCTTTTAAGATTATTGCTAGATTTGTACTTAATGAGCATGTTTCTGATATACGTTATGGTAAGGCAGTATTTCATCAATGATTTTGAATTGAATTGTTTTGATGTTGAGATTATATGCATTATTTTACTTGTTTTACACATTTCATGTTAGAAAGTTTGTAATTTTTTATTTTAGATGTGCAATCAAATTACTTATTACAATTTGCTTTGTTGGTTTTCATTTCAGTTTTGCTTGTCATACATGTGTTAATTGTTAAGGTTTTTTTTTTTTTAATTCCTAAATTGTAAGGAATTTATTAAAATTTTTGCTTTGAATAATAAAGTTCAATGGATTGAAAAAGCCTTTTTGTAACTAATTCCATTCTTTATTTTATATATTTATTTTTTATTTGTATGCAAGTTAATCTAGAATACTATTTTTCTATAGTTCTAAGTTTTCTAAATTATTCATTGTTTGTCTTTTTTTTTTTTTTTTTTTTTTTTTTTTTTTTTTTTTCATTATTTCCTTCAAATTTCTTGTAATGGATTTACAAATTTGTTTATAATTTATGTTTTAATTTATTTCGGTTTGCTTTTCAACCTGTTTGGAATGTTAAAAAAAATCTTATGTACCTTTTTTCTCTTAAAATTTTGAAATTTATTTTAAAACAATTTAATTACTGGCTAAATCTTTAAATAAAATCTATTAATGATTTAAAATTTTGTTTTATTTTTATGTATTCTATACTTATTCAAAACAAAAATTCAAAAAAGGAGAATAGTTCTGCATCATTTCACTTCTAAATTATAATTATTTAAAATATTTGTTTAAAGTAGTTTTTATAGAGTCAAACTTTTGTTATATTTGGAAAAATTTTATGCTACAAAATTTTTCCTTATTTTACTCTTTAAAATAAAGTATTGATTGCTTTATGATTCTGAATATATTAAACATTTTAGCATTCTGCATTTTTGTTCTTGGCTTATGTATATTTCTTTTAAATGCAGCAAAGTTATTAGCAAGTAAGTGAAAATAAAATTTTAAATATTTTTAAACTGATTTACTTTATTTGCATAATACTTTATTATATTATATATATTACTTTATTATATTACTTATTTATTTGCATATTACTTTATTATATACGTACATATTTAAGGTTTTGTAGTCTGTTTTACAGAATAACGTATGAAAAATATATCTTTTGCATTTTCTTCTATCGTCATTGCTATGAATTTTGTAAAAGAAAATGTGTAAGTCAGTTTTTTTCTTAGTATGAAATTTCATATTTTGACTGCCTTAATTAGTTTTTAATAAATAACAAAGAAAAACAAATATCTAAAATTAATCTAAATTTAATTGAAACATTCAATATTTTTTTTATGATGATATATTTGATTTTATATTATATTTTAAAAGAGCTAATATTCCAAAAATAGATTAAAATATGTTATTTATTTATTTTACTTATTTATATTGGCTTCCTATATTTTACTTTCCCTATTATCTTTGAAATATGCATATAAAGTTTAAAAGGCAATTCCATTTTAAAAATTTTTTTCTATTGAGTATTACTTTTTTGTTCTGTACCTGAATTTAAAGAAAAGAAAAAAGCACTCATCTAGTCTTGTGAAAATATATTTATTATATTTAAATATATGAGACTGTAATTGCTTGGTGTTCCTAAATATAGCTTCAATATTACTCTAATAATTGCAGTATCTATTATAGTATTTTATTAGATACCTGAAGCAAAATATTTATATTATTGATATAATGGAAAAGTTAAACGTTGCAAGTACTGCAAATTCTTTTTGAAAAAGCTTAAATTATGTAAAATTTGTAGAACATTAATCTACTTATTCATTAATTAATAGAAACAATTTATCAATTTCATATTTTCAGAATTCTCCGATTGGTTTACATCTTGTTATTTTAGCATCATTCTTTTTATCTCATTTTATCTGTAAAAATATATTAGTTGTAAAAAAAATCAAATTAGTTGTAGATGGTTGTGTGGTTTAATGGCACACGAGCCATATTTAGCCATACTGCGCCGATCAAAAGGTAATTAGTTGTAAAAACTAATCTACTAGTGTTACAGTCCTAATTTTGTAGTTAATTCTTATTTAAGTTAATTATTTTAAAATTTGATTTTAAATGTTATTCTCTTGTATGTTATAAAACTCATTTTCTATACTTTTTTATTTCTCTATGTAAATATTACATTTGCAATAATTTGTTTTTTAGGTCGTAGAAGAAAAGGTAACTTCATTGAAGGACACTACATAGCATACACGTATACTGGATCAAAATACATCATGTACAAATGTGATCAATGTCCATATAATACTAATAATAGAGCTAAGTTGATTCGTCATTACCGAAGGCATACAGGAGAGAAACCTTTTGAATGTAATATTTGTTTGAAGAAATTTACAAGAAGAGAAAGTATGATGTCCCACTGTAAAGCTGTGCATTGTGTAAGTTGATTGCTTTCATTTTTAAAAACTTTATGAACTACAATATGTATTTGTTGGAGTGCACTGTAAAACATATAAACTACAAGAAAATCATACCAGTAATATTAAATAAAAAGTTTTCTTTCTGTTTTATTATTATTAATTTAACAAACATTGCAGTTTTAAAGAACAAACAATACTTTTTTAAAAATATAATTATATGAAAAATATAGAAAGCTTAGTATAATCATTCAAAATTATTATCTATAGAGTCTACACATAATTAAAATTTCAGAATTTACCCTTTCAGAATTTTTTTAAAAATTTCAATTTAATCTTTTCTGTTTTCCATTTTTGCAAATAAAAAAAATGTGAATACAATTAGTAATCAGTGACTCACTGCTCCCCTTTCTTACTATAGAGAAAGCAATTTAAGTTTTTCACAATACATTTTGGAGAACTTTTACTTCTGTGTGAGTGCATCATCAACTATTGTATAATTTTCTTAATTTTATTTATATTAAATTCCATTTATTAGTACTTTGTCTTCATACATAAATGGCTGTAATGATGGCTTGTACAATTTTCAATGACCAGTGCTTTTCAGCATATTAAAAGTTTGAATGTTATGGAAAACCAAAGTACCAAATATTAGTTTCTGACAATTGTTTACAGTCTGTTCTAATACTGTTATGCAAACAGTCATGTGAGGAAAAGATATACTTTCATTATTAAGGAGGAAAGCAGGTTCATACATCTCAGTAATAATTATATTTATTATAATTTTAATAAATTTTTGCGTGGTTAAAAGTTTTTTTAATTACCCCAAAAGGAAAATTAATTATTATTTTATAAAAAGTATTTGTCAAAGTTTTATGAAAGGTGCTTAGAAAAATCCGCATTTCCTTGATGAAGTTCGGAATTGAAAAAAAATTGAGAACTGCAGGTTTAAATAGCAAAAGCCAAAAATACCTGCATTTTCTTAAAATAGAAATATTCTGGGCTTATTTATATTGTTACATATATATTGCATATTATTACACACATTACATTACATGATGATAGATTGGTCTTTTCAGAATTTTTTCAACATGTAATTGCTTAATGAATTCTTAACTTTGTTAGTTTACATTTCAATATTATAACAAATGCAGAAGCCATCAATGATGATAAAAATTAATGTTAGGTAAAAAAAAATTAAGAAATTTTAAAAAATCATTATGTGAAAAATGCTTAAGTCTGTGGGTTGAAATTGAAAAAAGTAAATCTTTAATACTCTTTAATACTTCTAATAATATATTAGCCTTCTAAAGGGAAGTGTTGAAATATTTTTTTCTTTTTTTGCATGTAATAACCATGGAAGTTCTAAAAGTAGAATTGAAAACCATCTGTAAAAAAAATATTGATTTTTGTGCATTATATCTTAATGATACACAAAAGGAAAATTTTTTCTTTTTCTCTTCTTTTTTTCTGTTTTATTTCTAGGAATGAAGGGTCCTCTCAAAAGTAAAGATTGTGTTTATGGTGTCCATCTAAAAGATATAAACCTAATATTGGACTTATTGCCTCAAGTGATAAGCTGCAAAAATTTATAAGCTTTAGGGTTGCTGTTTTTATTTTTAAATATATGACAAATATTTAATAACTTTTTTTGCATCGAAAATCATATTATCACTCATGTTATTGTAAAATGAATTAGAATATTTGAAAATAGCTTATTTTTTAGAAATTTTTATGAATCTTTGCATGCATTTGTGTATCACATATATATATATTTGTATACTAAAACTTTAAGATATTGTACACTATATTAAATTATTTATTTTGGGTGCAGTGGTTTTTATTATTAAAATGTCTATGTTACGACTGTTGAAGCAATTATTTATTTGAATATTATAAAAAGATATGTGTATTCATTTATTTATGCATGTTACATTATTTTTTTAAACTGATATTGTATGATATAGAATATATACCTTTCTCTTTTTTTCATATCATATATATATTTTTTAAATATATATTTTGTAGCTTTTTCTGCTTGGGCTTTATGAAAACTTTAATAACTTTTTTTTTGTATCTCTGTTGTATAACTTCAATAAAATATGATGCTTTGTTAGTGCTTATTTTTATGTTTGTAAATTTTACTTTATTAAGTTAAAGTAACTAAACAATGCTAAAAACTTTCTTTTTTGTTTTTTGTAGTCTGTTGATAAATTACATTTGTTATGTGAATGTTTAATACTATGGTTCACTATGGCATTTTTAGTTTTTAAATCAGGATTCTTAAAAAATATATTGTTTGTTTTGTGAGCTTTTATCTCTTGGGTAATAATAATGTTACGTATGTGGGTAGTTTTAAGTAACAGTGATTAACAATGACTGAAAAATATTATTACATTAAATTTATTATTAAAATAAATAATTGCATCCTTAAATCTATTACCATTCTTAACTAGAACTCAAAACCAACATTTGGAGAAAAGTATTTATTTGAAAGTGATAGTTTTTCATTTTAGTCTTTTACAGTTGCAGTTAGCATTTTATAGCAACATAGTGATTTTATTCATTTAATTTAGAAGCAGTTTTTCTGTTATTTTAAAACTAAACAGTACTTCCCACTTTAATATGCATATATTGAACAATCTTACATTAGGAAAAAATTGTCATTAATTTTTTTGTAGGAATAATTATATCCATTTTAATGAATTGTTTAATTTAAAAAAAATAAACTTCCAATAATGGTCCTTTCAGAGTTTATCATTTTAATAATGTGTCATTTTTGTTGGATGTCTTCAAGTTTGATTTCACCTGAATATGTTATTAAAAAGATTGTAGGTCACATTTTTGTGAAAATAAAATAGTTCAGTCGTATTATTTGGATGGTAGTATTGATTAAAACATATATAGTTATTTGATTATTATTTTTTATAAAGTAAAATCAAACATAATTTTTATGTTACTTGAAACTTTATGAAGTTTGTATCTTTTTCTATAAAAAGCAGAATATCTTTGTATAATTCTCTACTATGATATAGCATCTTGAATTATAAATTGCATCCTTACCTAACTTTTTAGTACCTTTTATTTATAATAATAATGAAACAAATTGGTTTATAAAGGAGAGAGTGTAAATAAAAATACTTCCAACTACAGTTTTGGATACATTTAACAGTTTTCTTCATCACATTCTAAAATGTTCCTGCTTTGTTTTTCAAAGAAACTATAAGTATTCCCCCTGTGATTGTGCAGATGACCAGGTGAATAATGCTAATTTTATTACATCATTTTATCAGATTATATTATGCAGTTTTAAATTCTAATGAGATGTGTAGTTAATCTCATAAAAATATTTGCTGTTTATTTGAAATTCTAGCTAATATATATATAACATTAGTAAAAAATTCAAATTAAATAAAATTTATATCATAATTTAATATTGAAATTACATATGTGAAGATTAGTTTTGTTTTCATTATAATTAAATTGGTAATGGGTACTTTGAAATTTTTTTGGAGTGTTCTTAATGAAGTAAAGAACATTAAGATCCAAAAGCTTTGGATTATAATAGCCATAAAAGAGAAGTCAATAAAATCAAACTGAAGCATTTATGGTACTGAAGTAGGTTTTTTTTAAATTTATTTATTTAATTACCTGATTTTCAAGCATGTAAGCAAATAATAACTTTTTTCTGATTCAATTATTTTTTTTTCAAATTTATTCTTTTAATCTTATGTAGTTTGATTTATTAAAAATTAACTGTTCTAAATTCTTACACCCAAGTATAGTTTTCTTTTTTTCATTACAGGGGATGACGAAGATGAACAATACACAAATGATTTATTTTCAAATTACTTGGGATCAAAACGTACTGTGTATTCATTAGGACAAAAATTCACTATGCATTTCTGTGATAAATGTTCATATTCTACTAATGATAGTGCAAAATTAAAAAGACATTACAGAGTACATACAGGAGAAAAACCATTTATTTGTTCAATATGTTTTAAAAGGTTTACACAGAAAGGACATTTGAAGTATCACTGCAAACAATTGCATGGAATGTTTTGATTCATTTTAATGAATTTTGACGTGAAGAAATCTTTGTATTTTCATATATGGGAATTGGCATTGTGCTTAATGAACATGTCTTTATATTTATTGAAAGAAAAAAAAACACCCTTGTGTTTTAAATAAGCCTTATGATATTTATGTTTCAAAATTATATATCAACTTCCAGAAAAAGGAATTAAGCTTTTCTTTCTATCGGTCCATAATACTTCTGTTAAAATTCATACTTCTAGTCTGTAATTTAGAAAATACATGGCAATTGGGTTTTGTAGTAATTCAAAGTAAAGGACTTATTTAAGAATGCTGTATTCATAGTTGTTTTTTTTACATTAAACATTACATTATTGGTTGTTGCATAAATAAAATCATTAAATTATTCAGATTGAAGAAATTGCAGAATGATATATTTTTTATATCTTGTTATTACTAATCAGTATATATGAAAAGCATTTAAACTATATAAACACAAATTATCTCAAATTTGTTATTTTCTCATATTATGAATATTACTATACTGTTATATATCTGAAAATTTTTATCATTTATTTCACTATTTATGTGTAATTTACTGTATATTTATTCTTGTCTGGTAGCTCAGTAGTAACCAAGTTCCTAAACCTTAATTTAAATTGTATAACATGCAGTTTTGATTTTATACTTCACAGAATTATTTCCTTATTCTCTAAACCATGTATATAATTCATTTAAAATACTGCCTCATATTTACAAACTTTTTTCAACTTGTAATTAAAATTATTGAAAGAATCTAAAATTAAAAATAATCCTTTTAACTGTGTCAAAAGAAATTAGTTACTTGAACTCTTGAATTAAGCAACAATAAATAAGTTTTATTGCTTAGTTTTAAATAGATTTTGTGTTTATAGAATTTATTTTCTTTTTGCATTTTATATCTATTATGGTTCTAATTTACTCAACTGTTGTAATTTTATAAAACCACATTCTGATAGTTTACAAAAGTTTGAAGAAAAATCATATTCTTTCATATTGTTAGTTTCCAGATAAATTAAAAATATTTAGGGATGATAAAAATTTCCTTGTGATTTTAAAATATAAATTTAGTTTTCAAATGTGTTTCATTTTTACTAAAATTATTCATGCAAACTACTTAAAGGTATATTATGTAGTCTTGTATTTAATATTTTTATAAAATAGTTTAGATTTTCATATTTAAATACAATTTTCTTGTTTCATTACAGGTGATAATGATGAAGTACAATGTACAGATAATACATTAGAAAATAACTTAGGATCAAAATATACTTTTTATTCATCAGGATCAAAATTCACTGTACATTTTTGTGACAAATGCTCATATTCATCTAATAATAGTGCAAAATTAAAAAGGCATTACAGAGTACATACTGGAGAAAAGCCATTTGTTTGTTCTTTGTGTTTTAAAGGATTTACACAAAAGGGACATTTAAAATATCACTGTAAGCAATTACATGGAATGTTTTAATTTATTTTATTGAATATTTGTTTTAAGCATCTTGAAATGTCTATGCTTTGTTGTATTGGTTTTTCTTTTAAATCCTACCGTTTTATATAAATTATAATTTTGATATGTTATATATCTACTCTAAAAATTATCTTTAAATCTTTTTTTTTTATTTTTATCTCTCTCTATATTCATATACTTTAAATTCCTGTTTGTGATCAATGGTTTCAGAATAATAAAAGGTCTATGTCTAATTTGGGAATAATTTGTTACCTATATGCTTTTTATGAACTCTAATATTTTAATTGATTTATGAATTTTAAGATTAATTCTACAGTATTTTTTACTATATGTTTTTACTTTGCTATTGTTAGCTAACTCATAATCATCTTGGCTTTGTAAGTTCTAAAATTTTATCAAAATTCCAGACTCATTTTCCTAAACCTTATAACTAGACATACAAAAGTGAAATTGGATGTTCTAATTTTTTTTCTTAATATTTTTTTTTAATCTGTTTCCCTACCTTTTTTTTCTCCGCCTGCCATTAAATTTTCTGTTTGGTTTTTATCACTGGTACCTGGTATTTTCAAGTACTCATTTTCATTTCTTGTAGTTAGATGGGTTGTAAATTATATTTTTTAGGATTTTTGTAATTTATTTCTTAAAACTATGTTTATTCTATTCATATTACCTTAATTTTTTTGGATTTCCTATCTAAAAAAATTGCAGTATTAACTTTCTGAAGATATTTAGATTTTATGAACTATAAAAATATCTTAATATTTTGACTGGAATAGTAACACTTATTTAATGTTATTTTTATTAAATTTTAAATTAAGAAATATAATGAAGTAATTTTGAATGCTCCTTAGTATTAAATGATATTGATAAGAACAAAACTAATTTGTTGCTAATTGGAAAAAATTATAAATAACTTTGGTGAATTTATACTTAAGAATATTTTAATACAAAATTTTCAATTAATTTGAAAAGTGAATTCAAAAGAAAAATTATTTTTAAAAAATAATATCACTTATAATGCTGCAAATTATTCCTTGTAATTATTTCTGATTAATGCAAACTTCATGTTTTGATTTCATGAAATTTATCTAAATGTTGATAATATTTTGAAGAATTGCTTGGTAATATTCTGAAATTAATCTTTTTATCTATTGAAAATTCCATAAAGACAGTTAGAAATACAAGGCTTCCAGCATATGCTCAGTTGAATTTAAATTTAACGACTAAATTAATTAACCTACTTGAATATCTTTTTGTGTTTTCTGAACAAAAGAAGCTTCATGTAGATGAACATTGTTGACAGTTACCAAAAAAAAAATCTAGTGAATGGTACCTATAAATAGTCTGAAATGTTAATTCAGTACTTTTCCACTTATCTATAACCAATTACAGAATCTTCATCAAGTATAGAAATCAAGATTTTCGGGCCTTAACTATGAACTTACTTGCATAGAAAAAGGATTTTGTTGAATAAATGATGGTAAGGTATGTATTTATCTCTTTCTCTAAATCAGAATACCTTTAAAATTCATATATATCAAAACTGAAGCTAATCTTTTAATGCTTATGTAATGCTTCATTTTCAACAATAGAGGATTCTAACTTTAATAACTTTGGAAGGTAGAACCATTGGGATACAAATTACTTGGTTTAACATGTAAAATTTGATTTTATGAAGTAATGGAACAGTTCAACTATACACTTTTGTTCCTGTAATAACTTCATGAAACAAAAACAAATGTCTAGTAATTGTTTAACACTTTCAGGGTAAATATGTTCAAGAAATACAGGTGTTTTATTTTCTCAAATAAAATTTTTCTTTTCAGATTCACTGTCATAATTATCAGGAAAAAAATATATCAGTTATAGAAATATAAAAATTATATGTTTGGTAGAATGCTCAAACTTATGTGAAATAAAAATTAAACAATTATGTAATTTTATTTAAATAAGTGTTTTTCATTAGCAGTTTAGCTATTCAAAACCATATAAAGTATAGTATTCAAAATTTTTATGACATATTAGCTTTTAGCTATTTCAGAATGCAATTACAATCACTCTTGTACTTGTTCCTAATAGTAATGACAGCAATATTTTGAGCATTCCTTAAATTTCTACTGATTTTTCTGCTATATTGCATTCCTGAATTCTTGAAATAATATTTAGATTCTCCTTTACTTACCTTTAAAATCATAACTAAAGAATCTTGTTCAGAAATTACTTTAACTTTAAAGACAGCTCTTAAATCTCAAAATATGTCCATTGTAAGAAACATGCTCTATCACTCTATTTGATATTTTATACTTTAAATGTTGAATAGATGCTAGATTGCAGATATTAATTATATTATTATGCTATTGGATACAACTTTAAAGCATATTTTTATATTATATTGCAATTTTTATATATACATTAAATTAAAATAGTGTGTATTTTTTTTAAGCTTACTAATTCTAAAGATTTATTTCCAAATATTTTGTCTATAAAAACCTTCTGAACCTGTACTGATTTTTGTAACATGAATTAAATTTCAATACCAGTTTTATTTTTAAATATTTTATTATTACCTGGAAAGGAAATTGTATATTTCTTTTCATTAGTTTTTCAAATGAAGGACAAATGAATATTTTTGAATCATAAAACTTAAAACCTTTCTAACTACTTACTTAAAAGTTGGTTTTTCAAAATTTTAATGGAATTATCATAGTCCTAATACAAATCATGTGATATATTAATAGTAGAATATATATTTAAAAATAAAACTTTTATGGAGTAGGACATTTTTATATATGATTAATATTAGCTTTGTACTTATTAAGAAATGTTTCGTTCACATAATTAAACATATATATTTTATGTTCTATTAGTAAATTAATGTTCTTGCTGTAATTATTGTTTATAAATAAAACATATGTTTTGAAAAGACAAGCTTTGTCTTTTTCTCAAATCACAATTATTTTGTAACAATTTCTTTTTTCATTTTTTTTTAAACCTATATGTAGAGGATAAACTTACTTTTTATACATTAAGTGTGAAAATTGTTCAAATGCCAATATCTTAATTAATTTCTGTGGATAAATATAGTATAATTGATTGTGAGTTTTTACATAGAAATAATGTGTTCCTGAAAACATTATACAAGTAACTGGTTTTAATAGTAATTTTACATACAGTTCAAATTCATTGTTTTTGCTTTTAATATAAAATAAAAGGATTTGATGTAATGCACTGTTTTAATTATCCATTTAATTTTATTATTTTTTAACATTATACTTTCCAAATATTATTACATTTTAAATAACTTTGTAAATTTCATGCAAACACTCTATTTGTCATTTTATAACATGACTGGTGAAAATGAATAATACTGCTTTTATCTGAACCTAGTTCATAAAAAGAATTGTACAATAATTATTTGAAAGATTTTTTAGCATTAATTAAATGGAAATTGTTGGGTAAAATCTAGGGATTTGAGCTGCATTCTGATTTTTCCTCATAATTATACATTTTTTTCCCCATTTTATTTCAGATTTTTTCTTTAAAAAAGTTAGAACTAAATATTTTGAAAGAAAGTACTCCATTTTTGTCATCCAGTGACTTAAAAAAATTGAGATTGAAGGAGCATGAAGCTGCTAAAGTTGTCCTGTTGAAAACAAAACTTTGTTTTAAGTTTTTGTAAGGAAAATTAAAATTATCTAATAACCATTACATGCTCACTGTTTTATATACCTTTGAATATTGTATATCTACTTATTTCTAAGATCGATCAGATACAAAATTCATTGTATGAACAAACATTTTTTTTTTCATTTTGTAATTTTAAAATATGTGAAATGAATAAGTATATTTCAACAACTTTCATCAAAACATTTCTTTTATCTGAAATCAAAGGAAATTCAAAGATTATATGGTTTTGCTTGGAATTTTTGTTTTGTCTTGTAAAAACATATTGTCATACAGCCAAAAGGCAATTTTTGTTCAAAATAATTGGAAATCTAAATGGTATTAATTACTGTAATTTTTTTTATCTACATAAAATGCTATTTCATATATTTAATTAAATATTTGCAATCAAAAAAGAAAGAAAATTATGTTGCAAAATGATATCCTCATTAGGGAGCAGATTTTCTGTAAAATAAATCAATGGAATTTGTAAATTTTAAATAATTTAAACCAGCTTAAAGACTGCTTAGTTTGAAGAGTATGTGGGGGAAAAATGAAAAGTGTTTGTTATTCAGTTTAAATTATTTCACATATGATTAAAATTGCTCTCAGCATTCCTATAAGTACTTTCAATTAGTTTAAGAGCCAATTTCTTTATCCATGTACATTAGTTTTATGTATAAATTTCATGTACACTTGATAAGAAATTTTTTTGTATATTTCTTCGTATAAACTTAATATTTTTGTGTTCAGCTTAATTATTTAGGGCCATAAAGTGGGCCAAAAATAAATTGAGGTTAAAGACATTAATTTTCAAAATAATCATAATAAATAAATATACTTCATTTAATTGTAGTCAAATTACTTGCATGCTTTTAGAGATAAAAGATTATTTTGTTTATCTGATACTAAAAATCATTCAAACACCACTGGAAAGTTTAGTAATTTTCAGTCAAATATTGCTTTCCTTTGAATTTGGACAATCATGTAAGATTTGATTGGATACTTTAAAGCTTCCTCATCATGACCTAACTTTTTGAATGGGAACTTTTTTTGTCGGGAAGAGTATGTTTTTTCCCCCATCCCTGCCAACCCATTGAGATAAACTCAATATATGATAGCTTAAAAGAAGTAACAGATATCACAAAGTATTTGAAGAGAAAAAAGTGTAGCACTCTTAGAGTCATGGGTGCTGCCCCCCCCCATGCTTAAAAATGTCAAAATTGGATCATTTTGTCACTTAATCATTTTTTAAAAATTATTAAAATGAGAACTCTTTCAATACAATCTATATATTTCACAGTTTTAGGTACTTCCTTGAATGTAATCTTTTAATTTTAAAAAAAAAAGATAAGTCCTAACTTGTTATCTATTTATATAGTTGGCTTGTTTTTCATTATCTTTTTCTAATAATTAATTGATTTTTAAATTTTCAAATTTCTGGGATATTAATTTGATCTAATTGATTAATTAATAATAAATCTGAGTTCAGCTTAGAATATTTGTTTATTAATTTTGATAAGTTAAGACAAAAAAGAATGCATTGAAATTTGATCAATGAAGTGATGATTTCTTTTAAAGAAATCTTTAATATCTTCTCCCAACTTCCCTTTGTACATTGCTACTCATTTGAAATCATTATTAATGTCAATTTGTAGCATGTAATTCGTGATGTGCATTCTCTTAAATGCTCTACTTGTATTAAAAGAAATTAAAGTGCTTCAAAACAGGTTAGCAGAAATTGGCATACATCTTCAAACATTGTATATTTTCTAAATTTTCACGATGAATTATTTATCTGTAAGACATAAAAAAGTAATAAATTTTCAATATATTTGTATTTAATCATCAAAATTATTGTTTTCTTATAATTTTCAATGTCATATTTTTTTAAATCTCTTTTGAATTACTTATTGTTTTACTTCCAGCAGTATTGATGTTCAGACTATATAAAACAAATTTCTTAATCATAAAATTATAATTTTTGTGTGTATGTATATATATATATAATATTTATTTATTATTAATTTTATATATTATATAAATATATGTATATATTTCTTAGGAAATGGAAAATCAAATGAATACTGTAAAAGAGATACTTCCTCCTATCCACTTGCTTCAAAATATGTGCCATATTTTTGTGATCAGTGTTCTTATAGCAATTACAACAAATCGAAATTGATTAGACACTACAGAAAACATACTGGGGAGAAGCCATTTCAGTGCAGCTTATGTCTTAGAAGATTTACTCAAAAGGAAAGTTTGAATACTCACTGCAAAACTTTGCATGGCTGCTCTTTAGCTATTTAGCGTTATTTGCCAAACTATTGTTGATTATAGTTTTATCTCTGTATGAATGTGCTTTGAAAATTGCATAGAAGTTATTTAATGTAATTAAATGTTATGGGGGATGAATATATTAATTTTCATGATGAATGTATTAATTTAATATATAAATATATGAATATATTAATTTTGAATGAATATATTAATTTAATTGGATGAATATATTAATTTTGTTAAGTAATAGTTAAGTTGTAAAATGGTTTTGACCCTCTATGTTGTAAATTTAATATCATTATTCCATTCTAACTTTACTTTTTCAAATGTTTTAAGCACTTTGTTGCTGGTCTTATGCACATAAGTAAAAGAAATAAACATTTTAAAAATGTATGAATTAATATCCTTTCATAAAAGGAAAACATGTATGTATAAAATTCATATAGCTTTCTTTTTATTAGAACAACTTTATTTTGCATGCTGAGACATTCTCAGAAATACAATATAAAGTATATTTTGCTTAAAAGCACATCTGGTTTTTAAATATGAAATAATTCCAAATATGCATATTAAGTAATTAAAGCAATTAAATCATTATTAAAACTACACTTTAAAATTCTAACATTGTATGTTGTTGGAATTTTGCATTATTTTATTCAAAAAATTTATTTATATTTTGCATTTTTAATAATATAAAACCATTACTTTAAATAAATTCTAATTTGTATGTTGTATATTTTTTTGTTTAATTTGCTAATATCTATTGAATAATTAAAAAAATACTAATTTACAGAACTAGATTTAATTAGTATTCTATTTTTTTAACTGATATTGCAAATTGATTGTCATTATTATTACTATGTTAACATTTTAAAAACTAACTTCATATATCTTGTTTTTTTACGTATATATTTATTAATGAAATCGTTACATTTGTAATATTTAGATTGTTTCCAACTGTAAGTATTTTTAAGATTAGATGTAACTATCCAATATGACTGAAAACTACAATTTTTAATATTTTGTACTGAAACTTAATGATAAAAAAATCCTTATTAAAAAAACAAATTGTTTTATTGAATAATTTGTATGTATATATGCAAGAAATTTCTGAAGGCAAAGTATAGTATTAACTTTTGGTGGTATAACATAAAATCTGTATATTTCCTTTTGATTTAAGTTCTTAAATTCTTTGCGTCATGTCCTTTTTTTTTTTTTTTTTTTTTTTAAATAGGAAAGTAATCCACTTTTTTATCTTTTTTTTTTTTTTTTTTTTTTAAAGAGGAAAGCAATCCAATTTTATAACAGTGAAATTTTATTTTGATCTTAAAAGAAAAAATTCTTAATTATTATAACACTTTTATATGTGCTGCATATAAATTTTTTATTAACAGATTACTGAACTCTTAATTTGAATGGCTATTAAACAAGAATCTAAATGTTGTTATTGTTGTTTTAATTTACTGTACAAAATATTTAAAAAAAATTACTTTTCTTTATTTCAGCTCTGTGCTTATATAAGGTAATTTTCAAACTTTTTTCTTGAATAATTCTTCCCCTTTCTTTAATTTTACATCCATATAATTATTGCATGCATTAATTATGAGTTTTTTTACTTGTTTGTTTGAATGTTATCTTTTTTTCCACAGAAATGTATTATTTGCTTTGTTGAATATTTATATAAAATATTTTCTTTGCATGTATTTATGTTGTGCTTGTATAATTTTCGAAACTCCTATTGCATGTATTTTTATATTGTGTTTATTTGCATATGTGTATTTTTTTTTTTTTTTTGAAATTATCTTATAAAATGTTTGTATAATGATAAAGATATTTTTCTTGTGTTAAAAATATTTATTATATGTTTAAGTATGCTAAATATATTACATTTCTTTAATATTCCAAAGTATCACATCTTTTCAAGTTAAAAT
Organism: Argiope trifasciata; assembly: GCA_026543055.1. NCBI lineage: Eukaryota > Metazoa > Arthropoda > Arachnida > Araneae > Araneidae > Argiope > Argiope trifasciata. The sequence goes on from JAPMOQ010048968.1 coordinate 407,630, forward strand.
CAGTATAAGTTCCTGATTTTATTTTAAAGATCATTAATTAATACTCTTTTCTTTCTTTCTTTCTTTTTTTTAAAGTTCTTTTGTTTATTTTGAATTTTTTTCTGATGTCTGTGAATGATTTATGATCATTTTATTTAGATAAAGATTTTTTTTAAAGAATGGTTCTTGTATAATTTATTTTGTTTTGTTTTTCAGTGATAGTTGTTTCTTTTTCATTATTATGTCAAAGACTAATTGTATAAATAGATTACTAAAAATTTAGTTTATATAGAATGGAATTATTTTTATTTTTTATTATTAATCTGTTACCATGTAATCTAATAGTTTTGTTTGTTTTTTAATTATAGAAAAAAGTGTAGAAAATTTAGTTTATACTAGAAATTATTATTTAATTGAAGAATTTATTAATTTTTACAAATTTTTATTTTACATATTATCTTTTATTTAGTTAGTATAAATGTGGTATTATCAAAAGAATGCTCTCTTTTTTTCCAGTAATTAAAATATTTATGTGTTGTGCATTAATTTTTTTATTTATATTTCAGTTTCTCAATATTGTTTTTTAATGGGTTCTCCAAAAAAGGATTATCAAAATCTGCGCTACAAGTGCCAATATTGCTTCTATGCAACGAACCGTCCTTCTCATTTGAAAAGACATTACTTGACTCATACTCAAGAACGCCCATTTGCATGTACAGTTTGTGGCAAATCTTTTAATCAAAAAGTTAGCTTACAAGAGCATTCTCGCATCCACACTGGTGAAAAACCATTTCAGTGTGATGTCTGTTTCGTTCGTTTTACACAACGATCCAGTTTAAAGAACCATAAACGACTGCATATGAAAAATGATACTACTGGTGAAATTTTGTGACACTTTTTTTCAGCAAATTAATAAATTTGATAATGAAGATAGTAATTGTTCAAGTTTTATATACATATATTTTCGTATTTGTATTATTCAATGGAGATGGTTGAAGTTTATGTTAAAAATCACAGTTGAAACTATATTTATGAATTGTATATAATATTAAAAACCTAATAGTTTTATGAAAAACCACATCTTATTTATTGTATAAAAATTTGGCTTTAGCAATGAGTACTAAATTGCTCTAAAATCATAATTGCAATACATATATTGTGTAATGTGATATTTTTTATTACTAAATGTTTTTTATTATTACACTTAGTTTTTTCTGCGTACACTCTTCTTATTAGTTATAGAACAGTAGATTCAAAATTTTTGTAAAAAGAAAATTTTGGAGAAAAATATTTTTTGTTAAAATTTAAATATAAATTTAAATGTTTATTATTAAATAGAAAAACAAATTTCTGTTTAAAAATTTCAAAATTCTTTCCTATCCGTCAAACTTTCTGTTTTTTCTCATTTTTTCTCTACATTAAAACAAACAAAAATAAAAACTCAAATAGTAAACATTGAAGCACATTACAGTCACCTTACAGAAATTTCACTTGAACACATTAGACATGTCATGAACTGTGAAGAGGTTAAATATCTTCTGGATCTTAATGGCATATATCATTGAGCTTATTATATATAGATATTACTTACATAATTCTTATGGTTTAAATAAGATTCGTTTACCCCTTATTAACAGGTGAACCTTTCTTCAGATAGAAATTTATCATGTGTGAATAGGCTGATAATAACTGTAACATGTAGATATTTAAGAATGCAGTTACAAAGAAAGATACATTCAGATATAACATTATCCCATGCACATTCTATTTAGAATAAGGAATTGATTTATAAAAAGTTAAAAAAAAACGACAGAATTTTTTTTAAAATTTAAATTTTTATTATCAGGAACAAAATTAGCATGGATTTGAGTAGGAAAAGAACATTTTATTTCCTCATTCTCTGCAATTTAATTGCAATTCACTTGTTGACTTTGCTATTCAGGTAGACTTTTTCCCCCAACTGTATCTATTATTTCATAGTTTAATTTACAAAATTTGTTCTGTTATTACCTAGATCAAGTTGTAATATGTTATATGAAGAATGTTATTAGCTAAATTATCCTCATTTTTGGCGTGTACAAGTCATTTTAAATTACCTAACAACTGATGTTAACTGCAATTGACAAAAAAATTTGTTATCCAAAATTATAACAGTAATAATAATTACTTTTGACAATAAAGCATTTGTAACAATTATAACTATTTGAATAAAGTATTCTGTTTTAAAATATCTATTAAATTTTAGTTACATAAATTGCTCACTTTGTGAAAATATTTTTAATTGTTTACTGCCCTAAATTCAACTTCATGTGTGTGTGTGAAATGGTGTTGTATTTGGTGCAGTATTTTCTTTATAATTGAATTCTTAACATCTCTATTTTAACTATATTCACCCTGCACTTTTTGAACATCTTTGCATTTTGTTGTTGTTTTAAAAAGCTTGAATTTCTTAAAAATTTATTTTTCCATGCTTCTGTTTTGAGAATCGATTACTTTCTTTTATAGATTGGAAAGTGTTTTATATTCATTCTTTATTTAGTTACTTTATAATTTTTCATTGTTTTATAAAGAAAGAAAAATTTAAAGTTTTTTTAATTGTTTAGTTGTAATATTTAATCAAATGTGTGGATTGCCTATTTTTTTTATTTTTAACAGATATTTCCTTAAAAATATTGCAATAACTATTAGTAGCTCTTCATGTTCTTTAAAAAAAGAAAATTAGAATTGAGAATTATAGTTTCACAATTTAAATAAAAATTTTTTAAAATGTGTGACAAAACAGCTTTAAAAATATAGGATTAATTTTCTTTCAGCTATAATTGTCAAAACTGCTTTGGCCTCCATATCTTAATATAATATAGCAGTTCAAATTTCTGCTTCTCCACATTGCATTTCTAATAAGTATTTTTCCCTTGCATGAAGAATATTGTCAAATTGAAACACTAATTTGTCATACAATCATTTTCTCATTATCTTGTTAATCTTATAATTAAAGAAAATCATCCATTGAATAATTATTAAAGAGGATTAAATTTTTATCTGTGAATTTTATTATCTTTGAAATTATAAATTATAATTTGCAAACTGTTTGGATGTTCCTAATATCATTTGAAAACTGTTTGGATGCTCCCAAATATTTAATAAGAGTACTAAAAAATTTTATTATATATTTTCAACACATTGCTTTGCTTATTTAATAATGTTAAAATTGATTAATAAGATCATCCACTTTTTTCCCCATCTACTTAATTTTTATTATTTTAGTTTTATTTAGGTGAATTTTACATTTATATTTTTATTTTTTGCATTGCTATTTAAACCTACCTGTGTAATTATTGAGTAAAAGAAATTGTACTGATGTTCAAATTTTTAAACATCAGTTTCAGATGTAGGTTTATTTTGTCTTTGTAAAAATCTTTATCATAGTAGACTTAAATTCAATCATTAATTTGCAGGTATATTTTTAGTACTTGTTGGTACATGTTAGTGATATAAGGCTTAATTTTCAAATTATTTTTTCATTGTATGAATATTTTAGACGTAAGAAATATTGCATTGCACAGCACTTAACATAATGAAGATTTTGCATTTGAAATGTAGCTATTTTATTCATGTCTAATAATATTATTTTAAGTTGTTTGTTTCTGCTAAATATCTTTAAAATGAATGGTCACTTTTAAGTGATTATTTTCCTTAAGATTATTATCTAAACCTTTAATACCTTAAAAACTAGTTTGGATGTGAATGACATAATGCAAAGAAGATATAAAATTATACAAAGTTTAAAATATTACTCTTGAAAGGGAAAAAAAGTCAATGTTTTCTATATAGGGAGTTAATTATTTTTAGTAAATATTTATATACTTTACAAATCTGCAGTATAATTTCTTCTCATTCATTTTTAAATGGATTTAATTTAATTATTTGAAGATTTGCTAATAGTAGCATTTGTGGGTATAATTCATTGATAATGATGAAAAAAAAAAAACATTGTGAGCTTATTCTTATACTACTAATTATAAATGTTTTGGTTCCCACTTCTCTTTTATAGAATTTTCATTAAAAAATAAACTTAAATTTTCAATATTTAGAAATAATATGTATACCTATGAAATGTGATTTTTTACTTTTTTTTTTGTATAAGTTTATTTCTTTTTAATATATTTATGCTTTCCAGAGTTATGATATAGAAAAATTATTTTAAGTGTTAGTTTTTCTTAATGTTGATATTAGTGATGTACTTAATTTATTTTTAAGAATATTCTAATATATTCTACATTATATTTCCTGATGTGTTTTATAATCTAGTTGGAGTCTGGTTTATGTATATACATTTGAAAAAATATTGAAATTTCATGTTGAAGAAATATTTTTTCATTAATATGTAATAATTTAAGCTTTTGTAGATAATTTTCTTTTCACTGTGTGTTTAAAATTATCAAAATTTATTGGATAAATATGTGCAATAAATCTGTGTTTATTATGTTTAAATGCATTTTAGTTATGCATGCATATAAATTGTGAAATGACAGATGTGCAGTGCCCATAATTTTTCTGTTTTAAAAAGTTTTATTGACACAATAATATAATTTTCTGGATATTCTATTAAAATAAATAGATAAATGCTCTATTTTTAAAATTTTTCATTTTAAAGGCAGTTTTTTAAATATTTATTGTTATTTTCAGTATCTGTTTGAAATGTATTTATTTTATCTCAAAATGAGTTATGCAAAAATTTCTGAATGATTTTAATAATGCAAAATAATTTATTTCATAATTTTGAAAAATTTGGGATTAAAAATGTAGAAATATTTTTTATAAATTGCTGTATAATATTATGTGTTAAAATTTCTCTTATTACAAAAATTTAAATATCTGACTAAATTGGTTCTGAATTAATAAAATTTATCCATACATGAATAAGCTGCATTGTTTTATCTATTATTCTAATCAGGAATATGCAAATAATTCTATTAACTAATTCCATGGATTTCTTTATGAATATGTGGTATAAAATGATTAAGGGTTTTGAAGAAATAATTTCGTCTTTTAAAATGCATATGCATGAATACATCATGCAAATGTTTAATATTTTTGCAATGGAAAATCTGTATTTGCAATAAAAGTGTGGGTTTTATAAATAATTTGACTAAATTTTATTTTAATCAGGGGTAGAATTTCATGAAGTTTTGTATACATTTCTTTTCCTTTTTAAAAATATTTTGCGAGATGGTACATACCACCTGCATTGGGACTTTTTACTTGTTAATTTTACATATATAACTACCAAATGGAGTACTTAAAGTTATAGCAATTCAACATATTTTTAAAGCATGATCTTTTACAATGTTATTCCATTTAATAAAACTTTTTGCAGCTAAAATTTTGCTGATTCATTTTAGATACTTCATTTTAATTATGCCAGTAAATAATTTTCATAATGTTAAAAAAAATCCATTTACATAATTCATCTCGCTGATTATATCAATAAAAGTATATACAACAATTACTAATAAATTTTAATGATTTGTTAAGAGTCTTTTTTTATGCTTAAATTATTTCACATATTGGAGATTTATCAAAACTTTAACTAAACTGCATATGTTTTTGCAAAATTTCACATGAATTTATTATCTTTATGGTTTACTTGTAAATGTTTATACTATGTGTGAAGCAAAAATGTAAATTTATTTCTGTATTTTCAGTTTTTAAATAAATTTAAACAATTGAGCTTTATTATTTTTAAAACTTAAATGAATAAAGTTGATTATTGAAAAATTCCTGGATGTGAATATAAAGTTAAGTATACATCTGTTCATGGCTATTATAATAACAATTCAAAATTGTAATTGTATGAAATTATTTTATGAAATGTAACTTTTCTTATTAATTTTAAAGAACACACCTTTGAAATCACAAAATCAATGTTTAAAAAAATGTAGAACATTTATTATGATTTAAAACTTCTAATAAAAATGTTATTAAAAAATGTCTGTGATGATTATTAAAGTGCACCGAATATTTAATTAAAGTTGCTGAATGTTTACAACATAATCTATAATAATTATCTGGTGGATCAATAAATTACATATATATATTACCTGGAAATTCATCTCCTGATAACATCATTGTACTGCTTCTAAAATATTGTTGGATATTTGTTATTCATTCTTTCTAGTAATTTTTTTCCACTTTAAATCTTTTCCAAAACTTGCTTTTAATTTATTTCAGATTTCATTTGGTTGCAAAGACTTCATGAACCATTTCCTCACCTGTCCAAGACATCGGTTCAAAAAACATTTCGACATAAGTGTAAAGTATGTCCATATTCAACTAACTATACTACAGCTTTAAAACATCATATTCGAGTTCATACGAATGAAAGACCTTTTGTTTGTGAAGTTTGTCATAAATCTTTCACTCAGAAATCTAATCTTAGAGTACATTCGTTTGTGCATTTCCAAGAAAAATAAAATACTTATTTTGATCATATGTCATTAATGTTTCATTTAGTTAGAATAAGACTTTTGAAGTAATTGCATTTTTATTATGTACAGTATAATTTTTTAAAATAAAGTATTGTTTTTTTATGGGCATGGTTTTTGTCTTTAACTTAATTTCATCAGAATCATATTTGTGGTTTTATATCTTGAAAATTTTTATTTTACTGATAATCTGTATGGTATTTTTTTTTCATACACATGTTATAAATTACTTTGAAAATGGAACTTAAAATATTTTTATTGCAATTTTTTAAATATCGAAGAAAATATCAGTTCATTCAACAAAATATTTGAAATTAATCATTATTTTTCTCTAAGTTGTAAAATTTTGCTAGTTTCAGCTAGTTAGTAGTTTACTAATACTTTAAAATGTTATATGAATTGTGTTCATTTTGAATATCAGAATTTTGGGAAAATCATAGTCACCATGGTATTTGAATACTTTGTTTGTATTGTGTCTGTTTAGATAGTATTTTCAATATGCATATTAAATTATGCATGATGGATGCATCTAACATGTTATTTAAAAGTATTATATGGTTCAAATTTCAAATTATTATGTTATGATTAATAACAGCAGTAAATATTTTGTTAATTTGTTAGTAATTGAAATGGGCATCAAATCAATCATTTGAAACAATGTAACATTTTGAAATTATAGTATATATGTATTAGCTGCAAGTAGCAGCTGATTTTAATTACAAAAATGATTCTTCTGCTATATTTACTGAACTTCCTGACAAAATGTATTTTACTTACTTATTATTAATCATTCCCAACATAAAATGTGCTTAATATTAATTTTAGATTTTTCTAAATTAGCAGAATATTAATGCCTATTATAAAAAGACATGAGTAACAATATTTTAATATATATATTTCAAAATACTCATTCTGAAAGCTGAAACTCCTGATACTGGAGGAAAAACTATAATGTCTTTGTCTGTAAGACTTGTGATGTATCTATGGTTAGCAAAAAATCATGCTAAAGTCTGTATGAAAGGTGAAATTAATAATTTGTACCCTTAATTATTTTAGAATGTTTAAAAAAAAAATCATGAAATAAAATAATGTTTATATATGTTTTCATTTTACTGACTAGATTTGGATTCTAAACTTAATTCTGTTAAAACAGATCTATTTGTCTACAATTGATTTATGTCCTTATCCAGAAGTATTATGCAAGGTGTAATGATACACAATTTAGCTATTTCCATACTGTCAGTCCTACATTCTTTATATGATTTTACATTCTTTTGCATAATTTATGTATTTTTAACAGAAAATTGTTCAAGCTTAATGCATTTTTTTGCACACATATTGAATTGATTACATTGAAATCCTTTTAATTACTTTGTGTAAATAATAAGGAATTTCATTTTCAATTATCTATCATGCTGAAAATATTTTCTTTAAATTTATGCTTTAAGATGAACATTTAGTGTTTGTGATATTGCCAGTGTCCCACAGTTTTGTAAATGTTTTCAAAATATATTTCATTAGAAATCTCCCAAAGTAATGAAAACTAATGGGATGGGTCATAAATAAGAAATTTATGATCCAGCTTAATGGTTTTAAAATAAACATAAGCTTTTTCTTCAGGGAAAAATAAAGAGTCATTGAAGATTATACGCATATTGATGCCATCTTTTGGTTCAGAAATTAAAACATTTGCTTTTTCTGTATCTTGAATTTTGAAAAAAGAAAATTGCATATTTAGTAAGTAATTATGTACATTTTCACTCACTAAACAATCACAATTATCTTTTTACTGAAGATTACTTAATTAAATTATTGATAATTTTCTGTTTCTATGTAAAAATGAGGTCTAGAATTGTTTCTGCATATTTTCCTGAAAGATTTAGATCTCATATCAACTATTTTGAATTATAAAGTGTATTATTATGAGCTAATCATTACTGCATCCGAGGGTATGAAATTTTTTTATTTCCAGTGCTAAATATTTCACAGTTTACTGTATGCAATATGGGAATTTAAGACAGATTAAATTCCATCTATTTCTGATTCCTCCTCTGCTTGTCCAATGAAAACTAAAGTTTCATATTTTATTTTATTTTGTTTATTTCAATTTTAAGATATTTAATATTTTTGTGGATTATACATGTTAAATCTTAAGTTATTTGTATTATAGTTATGTTTAATCCTTTTGTACAATACTGTGATTTTGATATTAAATGCTTAAATCATGAATTAAAAATATCAGTAAGACATATATTTGTTTTCACTTCAAGAGGGGTTCGTAAGGTTTCCCCCTTATATAAAAATAATATCCGCTTCTGTCTTTGATGTTTCTTCTGTGATGACTTATTTTGTCAAGTGAATTAATTTAAAAATTATGCAGTTAAAGTCTTAAATTCTTTTCACACAGTTGGTTTTTTTAGTGGAAAATATTTGCATATGTCATTTTTTAAAAAATGTAACTATTTGTTTTTCATTTTTAAATGGAATGCATGTGTAAAACATGTTATATCTTTTTATTTTCATTAAATGTGAAATTGGATAATTATTGCTTTCATTAGTCTTTTATACTTTTACTGATTCATTGCTTTTTTTTTTACATAGGTGTCAATGATCTTGAATATTCACGAAATTCTGATGGAACATCTGGTATTAGCCTTACTTCATTGGGAATTAGTGATAAGTCTGATATATACCAATGTAATGCTTGTTCATACTCCTCAAGATTTTTAGGCAACTTAAAGAGACACTATTTGATTCATACTGGTCAGCGTCCATATGTTTGTTCATTTTGTGGCAAAGCTTTTAATCAAAAAGTTACTCTTACCACTCACAAACGATTGCACACGGGGGAACGACCATATCCTTGTAGCAAATGCCCTCTTCGATTTCATAACAGGGCTTCACTTATAAGACATTTTTTGAAACATGAAGAACAAAGTTTATGCCCAGAGTAATAATTATACAAGAGCTTATTCTATTGCATTCTTTCTGAGCTTCCAGTTAGTGCATTAATATCAAAGAAATAATTGATTTTGAGGGAAAATACTTTGATTTAAAAATTATCAAAAAGAATAATTAAGCATAAAATTTACTTTTATAAAAATTTCAATTTTCATTTATAAAAATGTTCTGTATTTAAATAAATAAAAAGAATTTTTTTTTAGTTAAGATATGTTTTTATTGTTGTTTATTTAAAGTTTAATATTTTCTCTGTATAGTAGGGGAAAAAAGGATTTAAAAAATATATACACCAATGCAGTCTAATAATTTTATTCTTATGCAATTATGACTGTTAAAAACTTGATTCTGAACAGTGTAAATTCTATGTTTTGGATGAATAAAAAAATCTCTAGTATGTTTGACCTAGATATGCTTTAACTGTTAAAATAATTATTAATACTGTATAAATTATTACTCAGTATTTCAAATCAGGCCAAAAATTTGTTTTCAGACTGACATTAAGATAATTAAATACAAGGAAAAAAATATTCATTTTTCTGCTTGACATCAAGATAATTAAATGTAATGAAAAAAATAACCTTTGTTTTTAGATAGATCATTTATTGTTAAGAAGACTTTGTCCTACAGTGCATTGTGTCTTCATTTTTTTTAATTCTAATTGCAATGAGTACAAAATTACAATAAAAATGCTGCATAATTTGAAAGCCTCTTGTTTATATGAATTACAGCTTAACAGTTTGATGAAATTAAAAATTAATTATATTTACCGAGAAACCAACATTAATTATTTTGTTTAGTTATTCATTGAATTATTGAAAAGCAATATCAGCATTTTCGAATACACACTACTTTAGTAAGTAGATAGAGGAATGGCTTAATATATTATCTGATTCAAGGAAAGGGTCATCAAAATGTATTTTAATGCTTTTTTAAAATTCAATTTATTATCAATGTCTATCTTGCTGAGAATTCTGAATTCATTATTAAATGTATTAACATAACTATTTTATTTAATTGCTGTTAAACATATTTGTCTTAAATTGGCATACTTTGGTTAATAATTATTAATATCATGAGAATTTTTTGGAAGTTATACCTTTCTTATAAATTGCATGTTGTAAAAATATTAACATGCATTTGTGTATTTACTATTAATTATGTATAAATGTAATTACTGCTAATATTGTTTTATTTCTTTATTATTCTTTTTATGTGCTCAGAATCAGAATATGCTTATATCATATAATTCTTTAAATTGAAAAAAATAAATAAGAATTTTATTGTATCATGTGAATTTCATATTATTTATTTCATGTATCTTTGTGAGGCTTTTTGAATGCTAGACTGCCTTACTGAAAAAAAACTTTAGCAACCCATTTTTAATCAATACTACTCAAAACCTTCTAGCAACTTTATATTCTTAATTATTGCATACATTTGAAGTATATTCAAATTTATATATTATTTTAAGAGGAAAGAGATACTTCTAGATAAAGAGGAAAAAAAAATATTTGGTATTATTTTTTGTTTTAAAATATTACTCTTCATTCCTATGGTGCTTATATCAAATTTCTTTAAAGCTCTTTTGAAAATTCATATAATTGCTTTTGATAAAGCAGATAATACTTCCATTGTTTTGAAAAGTCTTTCTGTACAGAAATAATTTCAATAAACACTACAGAACAGGAAAAATTAGAGGGGGGGGG